>CM059189.1:15682796-16130999 GCA_030323885.1 Branchipolynoe longqiensis | reverse complement strand
CGACCGGGGTCGTGTCAGGGCCTGCGGCACTTTGGCGCCAGAAGGGCCCGAGTTGGTATAATGAGCTACATGTAGTCCTAATGGCGGGCACCGCGCTGAGTGCCCTCTCCGGAAGTGGAACTCACCGGAAATAGACTGGAGGCGACAACAACGACGTGCACAAACCGACGTGGACACGTGTTCTCCACTGTGAGGTAATCAAGTTGCCGTCACATGACTTGTTCTTTGGTTTTGGTTTAATTTTTGGCGTCGTCACAATCAAGGAATTGTAAACAATTGGTCGTCCTTGTTCCACTGTTTCTTGCCCGATTGTAGCAATGCCAAGCTTCAGGCGAGGGAGCGACAAGTATTCATTTTCTTATGTTATTAATTTGACTCGACAGGGGATCGAACACACGAGCTGCCGAACGGAAACTGCTCTGCTTTATAATTATTTTAATTAAAACGCAGATTCAGTCTTACTTTTAAGATAATCGGTGCTCTTGTTATTTTGAAACATTGTGTGGTTTAACTGGTGACAAGCAGTTATTTCCACCCACAGGTGGCGCCGCTCTGTGCCAGTACTATTAGGTCCTTAGATATAGATATAGATATATCTAGATAGCAAAAGTAGGTTGATCGGGAGTTCCCAGTCGAGTCAATTAATGACTTACAAAATTGATATCTGTCACTTCCTAGCTTCGTCCTTGGCATTAATAGGATAGGGCAAGGACTGGTTAGCTCAGTGGCAGGATACTGTGCCTGAGTGTGATATCAGGTCATGGTGCTGGGGTCCTGATTTTCCAGTGGGGTATAAAGTCGCCATGAGTGTGCACTGTCACAGGTCGGTGCGTGTTCTGATATGACTTTATATGTTGTCAGGACATAAAACTCCAACAACCAACCCTAGTGCAAAGGTTGACCCTTTGGGCTGCGGCCACGTGCTGTGTGCACTGAAGAAAGGACCATAGAGTGCATCCTGGAGAACCCAGCTGAGACGTCCGTGTGCACATCTGTCGGGCTTCTGGATCTCTCCCTGCCCTACTTGCCCAACCCATGACAGCTCGAGTTATCATTAGTGGTCAGCTAACCCGCTCACGCCGGGGAGCAGATTAGGGACCAGCGGGGGGTCGGTGGCGCTCGTACCGATGGGGCGGCGTCCACGGGACGGAAGGAGGGGGGAGGGGAGGCAGGGCACCGGAAGTGTGTCCACTAGAGGATGAGAGAGGACGGGCAGGTGACATGGCCTGAGGGGTGGTGGGGAGAGGAGAGGGGTGGTGGGTGGGATGGATAGAACGAGTACCAGAATAGCGATGTTCATAGGAGGGAGGGTGGTGTGTAGCGTTGGTACCGGGAGGAAGGTAGACGGGAAGGTAGAGAGAAGGAGTGTGAAGGCGGCGGGTGGCACCAGAAGGAAGGTAGTCAGGAAAGAGGGAGAATGAGGGTGAGGCGGCGGGTGGCACCAGAAGGAATGCAGGCAGGAAAGAGGGAGAAGGAGGGTGAGTCGGCGGGTGGTACCAGAAGGAAGATAGGCAGGAAAGAGGGAGAAGGAGGGAGAAGGAGGGTGAAGGTTGTGGGTGGCACCAGAAGGAATGTAGGCAGGAAAGAGGGAGAAGGGGGGTGAGGGCGGCGGGTGGCACCAGAAGGAATACGATGGATGAAGAAGGGTGGAAAGAGGGAGACGGAGGGAGAAGGAGGGTGAGGCCGTGGGTGGCGCTAGTACCGGAATTGAAGGAGCAGATCTAGACGTGTGAGTGGCGTTGTGAGAGAGCTGAGGGACCTGCAGCCATGGTAACCGGGACGCCTCCAGTATCTGCGGTGACGCCCGGCTGTCTGTTTAATTTGTATCTCTGGTCCGCGCACCGAACGCACGTCCCTGAGAGGCAGGAACATTTCGGTATGGACACAGCCTCGCACGGTGCTCACTCACCCAGGTCTGCACGGTACATCACCCAGCACAGCGGCGGGGCCGACTACCACGTCATGCGGCACACATTGCACACCCCGTTCTCTCCTCTCCTCCATTCCTCTCACTTCGGTCACCCTCTCCTCTCGCGCCCTTCTCCCCCCCCCCCCCCCTTTCTCTCCGCCCTCCACTCCCGCTCCCTCCCTCCTCCCTCTCCCTCGCCTCCCAGCCCCTCTCTTCCCTCGCATCCCCTCCCTTCCCTGCCTCCCTCCCCTCCTTCCCTCTGTCTCCCCTGCCCCCCCCCCCTGCCTCCCGCCCCTCCTCTCCCGTCCCTCCTCTTCCCCCCAACCTCCCGCCCATTTGAAACCTGCTGTGACAACTTGTATCCGTCAACCCCACGTTTGACCCCGCGGATGAAGTTTCTGAACAGATGTTGACGTTTTTAACTGTAGAGTGTCGCGCCCAGCCCCGTTGTGGTCGCCTGTCCTACCGGACGCCACAAGCAGCGAACCCTTAATCATTCCCCAAGTGACAACTAATTTGAGTCCATATTTGAAAATGCGGCGGTGGCAATTTTCGTTAATTTTTGAACATGTGCGTGTACTAATTTGAGGTCATATTTGGAAAGGTGTCGGCAGTTGCCTGTGTTGTTTTTCTAAAAGGGGCGTGGGTGTGGATGAGTGTGAGGTGGCCCAAAAGTTACCCACCAATTTTTCAATATTACTCTGCTTTCAAGTGCATCTTGCAGTGGAATCTGACGGTTAATAATAATAGCCTTCTTCGGGCGTGGACAATCCAATAAATCACTGTGGTTGTTATGTTATTTTGTAATAATTCAGATATAATCGGGCGTTTGTTGGTGATGGGATGGATGGAGGTGGGTGTTGCTTTAATTACACCGGATTGGTCGGTGTGCATATTGTGAAGTGGTGCTTTTGTCGACACCGGACCAATTGTGTTTAATTTTCCAACGGGAATGTGGTGCAACAAAAGCAAACACGCACACGGACATATACGCACACACGCGTGCATACGCACACAAACCACACACGTGTGTGCACGTTGAAGTACTCGCCCTCATGGTCCCATCCCCTTCCTCTGCCCCTCCTACCCCTCCTGTCCCCACCCTCCCATCCCGCTCCCCTACACACCCTTCATGCCCAAAAGCAAGACACTTCTCTATATTTGAACAACATATCCAACTCACATACTGATGCACTTAATAGGCAATGTTGGTGCATAGAAGGAAGTACTAAGTCATTTTATTAGAACCTGTCAGAGTTTTGACATGCATGCCAAATTAATTTGGCATGTTTGCACTTTAAATATCTCCTAAGTTTGTCATTTTAAAGGTAAGAATAAGATAGATTATAACGATCAACCTAGCATAGGTATCTCAGAAAGTGACAGAAACTCGAGACCATCGGACTATGCAACTCTAACCAGAGGGCGATGGCTGCGAGTTAATACAGTAGAGGTGTCGCTAGTCAACCAACTTAATTCATTTTTGTAAAACTAGGAATTACCTCCTTTGGAGGTGATTGAACCATACGTTGCACCGCTTAAGGGGCTGTCACACTACGACTTATCGCCTCAACGTGCACCAACGTATGTGATTTTCGACCAACACGTCAGCGTATGTCGTCTAAGTTACAGGTATGTTGGGCATACAGCATATATGTTCTGGATACGTCGGTATACATCGTCTTATGTCAATGCGCGTCGAGGCTCCAAAAAAATTGTGTGCATGCTCAAAATGTTCAACGTGTCTCGATGTTTGGCTTGTACGTAAGTGGCTTGTACGTATTTAATGTATACGCTGTACTTCTAGCGATGGAGTAATGTATGTGATGTTGGTCAGCATTCCATGACCGTATGTGAGCGTTTTGCGAAAATGTTGTGAACATTTTGAGAGGCACATGAACGCTCTCATATGCTAGCAATACATCAGAGATACGTTCTGCATACGTTACGTACGTTGTGTGTACATTGTGTATGCGCCCATTTTTACCCCCCACTGCTGAAAAGGTTGACAAATGCTGACATACTGGCAAATTTTCGAACATTGAGCATGCTGAGCTGATGCCGTACGTCGTAGTGTGACAGCCCCTTTAGTTTTGGTACTTTGTGTGCACATGTGCATGCATGTTTATACTCCCTTTAGTAACAGATTATCTAAGCAACAATGTATAAAAAAAATATCCTAGATAATTACAGCACACTGCCGTTGTGCTCACTATATCAACTAAAGATCATTACAGATATGGTTGGGTGTTTTGGTGGCTAGATGTTTATGATCTTCAGATTGGCATCTCGCCATGAATATGACATTTATTGCCGGCGTGGCGTTAAATCAACATCCACCCATGCACTTACTTAGGTTAGCCTCCATTTGACACTTTGAAAAGGAACTACTCCTTCATACATATAGATATATATGTGTACTTAAAGCTTAGCTAACGGTGACTGCTGAAAGGTATGGTAATGTTAGGCTCTCCATCGTAGGAAGAGGTTTTGAATTACTATTTTAATCTGCCTTCATTTATTTCAAAGAAGCATGGTGAACTTACGATGTAAAGTAGATTTCAATTACAGTAGAGTTCTGTCCTTTAGCTCTATGATAATATCCCTTTTCATCTCCCTCTATCTTTCCCTCTATTTCCCTCTCTTGCCCTCTCTTTCCCTCTCCCTCTCTTCCTCTCCCTCCCTTCCACCCTTCTTCACCCATCGTATCCCCTATTCATACTTCTCTTTTCCCTTCTCCTTTGTTATCACTTTCCACTTCTCCTTCCTCTCTTCCTCTCTCCTCTTCATCTCTTCCTTCCTCTCCCGTTCTCACCCAATTTCTCATTTTCCTTCGCTCTTATCTTTCCACTTCTATCCATGCATCCTCCCACCACTATCTATTCCGTCACTTCCACCCACTTCCCCCTTCTCCACCCCTTCGTCTGCCCTCCTTTCCTCCTTCCAAGGTTTCTCTCCCACTTTACTCACTACCACCTCCTCTCTCTTTCTATTCGTTATCCTCGTCTTTCTATTCCTCTTTCTCCTCCTGCCTCATCCTTCCTCCTTCCTCCTCCTCCCTCCTCCTCATCCTCACCGCTTTTCATTCTCCTCTTCCTCCCCCTCCTCTTCACTCTCCTCCTTCCTCTTTTTACTCTTTCCTCCTTCCCCTTCTCCTTCTTCCCCTCCTCCTCCTGCCCCCCGCTCCTCCCCCCTCCTCATCCCCCTTCCCTCCTCCTCCCTCTTCTCCTCCTCCCCTCCTCCACCCCCATGCTTTGTTCTATGCCTTGCGCACCCTTTACGTCTGACGGCAGGCTGGCTGGACTTTAAGACCTACTGGTGTTTACATGTCGGAGATGCTGCTCTGACACACTTGCATGTAAGCTACTATGTGTATATATAACCCTGTGTAAACGCAAACACAACAGACCTTTCAGGCACCTCCACACCAGACCACTGCAGTGTATTCACACCTTTGTGGTCTCTCATTTCCACTGCCTTTTTGCTCAGTGTTTATATCTGGACTTGGTCAGGAGCTCCAACCCCCATGACATACATATATATATACACACTCCTTCGCCGCTCCAGGGCGGTCCACAGTGCACGCCCCAATAGGCTGAGCACGCCTCCAGTAACCCAGGTCCAGGATGCAGGAGGAAAAGCTCGTGCACCCGACAGCCTCCTTCCTCCACGGTTCCTAGAAGCCTCTAATGTGGGTCACCACTTCTAGGAACGGACAGAATGGATGGCCGGCGCACTGCTGGGGGGAGGCTAGATGTGAGAGATCCCACAAGGCCCGCCACCTAGCGGATGTGCTCCTCCACGGTGAGAGGAGGAGGAGGAGTGGGGAGAGGAGGAAGCCGGTGGGGGTATTGCAGGGGGAGTCACACAGCCCAGCGCATCCAGATCACAGGTCACTGCGCGCAACCCTGGCAATTGCGCTGGTGTTGCAGTTTCAGAGGTTGCTGGTGGCGGTGGTAGTGGTTGGAGACCCACTGGGTGGAGTCTCGCTACCCACGTGTGTGATGCTGGCGGGTGGGTACTGGAGGGGTCGTCACGTCATACTGGAGGAGGCGATGTGCAGGAGGAGGAGGGACAGTCCCTCCAACACATGACTATACAGCTACGAGCCGTGCTTGCCGAAGACTCCATGGTTGGATTAAGCTTCTAGGCCACTGTATGCATACAGCCGAGGGTATGTTGAAATTAAGCAAAGCTTTGAGCACCTGGAAGGCGTCCAACTGTGTATGCTCGCTGCTTCTCCAGGGTAAACACTGGCCTGCGTGTTGGTGGTGAGGATGGAGGTGGGAGAGGTCGGGTGAATCACTGAATGGGGTGCTGCATGTTGTGGGTGTAAGTCAATGCTCAGAACTGAGCATGGTGTGTAGGTAGGTACTGGAGGATGAGACCATAGCACCCTGGTGAGCGCTACCACTGTGTATAACCAGCTACCCTGGAGATACACCAACACCACGCCCAGTGCTTAGGTTATTTAGTATACACTGCTGTGTGTATGTGTGTAGAGTATTCGGCTTCTTGCTATCCACTGACCCCCCTCACCCCTCACCCCCAAGACAAGAACACGATCATTATAATGACCCGACACTACCACATACCAACACTACTGTCACATACCAGCACTACGGTTACAAATCAACACTGTTGTCACATACCAATGCTACTGTTAAATACCAACGCTACTGTTACATACCAACGCTACTGTCACATACCAGCACTACGGTCACAAATCAACACTGCTGTCACATACCAACGCTACTGTTAAATACCAACGCTACTGTTACATACCAACACTACTGTCACATACTAGCACTCTCATAGACTTGACATTATGGACTGGCAACCACGGACTGCTATGATCATGGGATGTCAATGTAATAGGCTGGCACAGTCATGGTCATGGGTTGTCAGTCATGGACTGTCACAGTCATGGGTTGCCATGGGAGGTGGGAGAGGTCGGGTGAATCACTGAATGGGGTGCTGCATGTTGTGGGTGTAAGTCAATGCTCAGAACTGAGCATGGTGTGTAGGTAGGTACTGGAGGATGAGACCATAGCACCCTGGTGAGCGCTACCACTGTGTATAACCAGCTACCCTGGAGATACACCAACACCACGCCCAGTGCTTAGGTTATTTAGTATACACTGCTGTGTGTATGTGTGTAGAGTATTCGGCTTCTTGCTATCCACTCACCCCCCTCACCCCTCACCCCCAAGACAAGAACACGATCATTATAATGACCCGACACTACCACATACCAACACTACTGTCACATACCAGCACTACGGTTACAAATCAACACTGTTGTCACATACCAATGCTACTGTTAAATACCAACGCTACTGTTACATACCAACGCTACTGTCACATACCAGCACTACGGTCACAAATCAACACTGCTGTCACATACCAACGCTACTGTTAAATACCAACGCTACTGTTACATACCAACACTACTGTCACATACTAGCACTCTCATAGACTTGACATTATGGACTGGCAACCACGGACTGCTATGATCATGGGATGTCAATGTAATAGGCTGGCACAGTCATGGTCATGGGTTGTCAGTCATGGACTGTCACAGTCATGGGTTGCCATAGGCATGGACTGACACCGTCATGGTTTGTCAATCATGGGTTGTCACAGTCATGGGGTGTCACAGTCAATGACTCTCAGTCATGGGTTGTCACAGTCATGGATTGTCAGTCATGGAACTATCACACTCGTAAGTTGTCAAAGTCCTTGGTTCATGAGTGTGACTGTCACACTCATGAACTGTAAAAGTCATGGACTACCGCTATGACGGCTGGCATTGCCAATGATTTATACTGACATCGTCGCTGATTAACATTGTCAGTGGATTACTGTCGTTGACTGCTATTGTCGCGGCTTGGCATTGCCATGTGTGAGGACAGTTCCAAAGAACATGTGGTGTGTCATAATGAATAGATCATATGGAATCATATAGAATCATGTAAAATCATATAAAATCATATAGAATCGTATAGAATCGAATAGAATCGAATAGAATCGTATAGAATCGAATAGAATCATATAGAATCGTATAGAATCATATAGAATCATATAAAATTTGTAATATCACCAACCCCACTGGCGGTTGTGAATATGGCCTTTGCCACCATCCGTCAATCCGAGCAACTAATGCCGTTGTAATGGTGTGCACCTTCATATTCGACAATATTGCACATCTTATATTTTACAAACACTTATCAGTTTTAAATTCTTCAACACATCATACATGTTTAAATCATCATCTAGCCTATATAGTTACCTATATATTAATGTTTGCTAACATGTTTGCTACAATTGCTACCAATAGTACTAGTACTATTGCTACTACTAGTACTACAACTTCGGTACCACTACAAGAACAACTACTTTTTCTTACTGTTCCTCATGGTCATTCGTTTCCACCTTTTCTATCATCTTCCTCTTTCTCCTCTTCTTTCTTCTCCTCTTTCTCCTCCTCTTTCTCCTCTTTCTCCTAGCTCTTCTTCCTCTCCTATTCCTCCTATTTTCCCCCCTCCTCTTCTTCCTCCTCCCCCAGCTCCACTTCCGCCTCCATGTCCACCTTTACCACCACCAAAGCCGTCACAGGCACCACCACTAAACAAGCACCATCACCTCCCACCACCTCACACAACCAACACACCACCAACACCACTACCACCATCACTATCACCATCGTTATCACTTCAGTATATATCCTATCTGGCAATAATTAGGCAAGTGAGACGGAAAGCACTTCCGGTCCAAGTTTTAGGTTGACTGCAGGACTCCAACGTGAGCTTGTAAGTTGTACACTCCGTCACCCCTTCAGTCTCAAACCAAGGTATCAAAGCAAATTAAAAACCTATAAATACATATACAGTAAAACCTTTCTAAATATGTGTGTGTATTGTACACCCCCTCCCCTCCACACACACACATGCACGTACCATACCTACTAGTTTGTAGTTCCACATGCACATCGACTCCAAGTTGACCTCACTGAAGAAGATCTATGTTCCCCCTGGCAGTGTGTACTTCCCCGCCCCCAATTCCTCGACCTTCCCTTCCCCAACTCCCTCCCCTCTCCCCCCCCCCCCCCTCCCCCACACACTCGTATCCAGACGCCTGTAGCCGCTTATCATGCTAGATGCGTGAGCTTGGTGGTGATGAAGGATAGCGGGAGATATGGGCCCGGCCAGCAGATCGATCACGTGGTGCAGGGATCCAACTTGGATCCCACCACAGGTTGCTGAGGCCCACGCCCCTCCGGCCTCCGGGAGGGTGTCTATAGCGTAATGTTAATAATAGCAAAACACGAAGATTACCACAAATGGCAAGAATCATATTGAAGAAATCCATTATCACATAAAATATATATGAATAATGAATTTGATGAATATTCATATAATATTTATTGCATCATATTGTTATAATATTAATCATTTATATTACATTACGAAAGATCAAATGTGATATCGAAGGTTGTAAATGTTATACAGTGAAAATGATTTTTAAAATATAAAAAAGATAAATCACAAGATGAAAGAAACAACTTCCTAGCCGACTGAACTTAAAATTATTTTCGCATCCTAGATTCCTTTAAATACATTGATGCATTGATAATATATGGGTGTATATTGGTAAGTTTATTCATCTGCACAAAGCGTGTTTAATCAAAACTATATACATATATATTACTATTATTAAGTAATCAGGCGACTTATGGTTCAAGGATATATGTTGCAAGTAGGGGATAAACATTAACGGGAGAACTCATCTATATCAACTACGAAACTACGCCTTCTTCTAAAGCTCCATCCAAGCACGAGACTGCACTTGCAAAGCCGCTCCCCTTTAACACATTGGTTCTTTACCGTAACACTGCACATTTACAAAACAGACTTCAGAATATTGTTACTTCCTGTAGCAGCACACATCATCACTTTAGTTCAACCTCTGGAGTAGTGTGAAGCTAATTAAGAACTACACACTGTTATGTATACATACATACATACGTACGTACATACATACATACATACATACATACATACACATACTTACAGTACCATACCGTACCGTATACATTCATACATACATACATACATACATACATACATACATACATACATACATACATACATACATACATACATACATACATACATACATACATACAGGGAGTGGTATTTTGTTTAATGTAGAATCGTTAGAACTTACAGCTAGCACAATTTCCCTGCTTCCCACAGCAGAAGCAAATGTCACTATTGTGAGGCATAATCAGGAGACATATGTTTATGGGTTCAGAGTGACATTAAAGTATAGGGCCTATAGTGAAGGGAAATCACCCCGCCACCGGCCGTGTAAGGACGCCAGGTCGCAGGAGGAGAATCGCTCCACCACCAGTTGTGTAAACACGCCAGGTCGCAGCTTCAGTCCCTGCTCGGGGACCAGCGGACAGTAAATATGAATGCAGTATAGGTGGCGCTGCAGTGTGCACCCGGAGGTGACGCGTCGCCGTGCTCCAGGGGCACGTTTTGAGGAGAGCCCTTTGATGAATTATGTAAGCTCCCACTGTTACTGTACAGCTGGCACCAGCGAGATCTTGCTGGTACCGGGAGGACTTGGAGTCTCACCCAGCTAGTACCAGCACAGCCAACATCAGTGGGAGTACGCGCAGGTGAAGCTGGGGTGTATGTTGGTGTGTGTGAGTGTATGAATGTGTGTGTGTGTGATAGTGTCTGTGAATGTGTGAGTGTGTGTATGATCGTCTGAGTGTGTGTATTATGAGTGTGTGTGAGTATGTATTTGATCAATTTATTGTATGAGTGTGCGAGTATGTATTTGTTTGTGAGAGTGAGTGGATGATTGTGTGAGGGTATTTGTGAGTGTGTATATTGTTGTGTGAGGGTGTGTGTTAAGGTGTGTGTTAGGGTGTTGATCGTTGTGTGTAGTGTGTGTATGATTGCATGGTTGTGTGAGGGTGTGTGTGAGCGTGTTATGGTTGTGTGAGGGTGTGTATGATTGTGTAAGGGTTATGTGTGAGTGTGTATAGTTGTGTTAGGGTGTGTATGATAGGTTAAGGGTTATGTGTGAGTGTATAGTTTTGTGAGGGTGGGTATGATTGTGTGAGGGTGTGATGAGCGTGTTATGGTTGTGTGAGGGTGTGTATGATTGTTTAAGGGTTATGTGTGAGTGTGTATAGTTGTGTCAGGGTGTGTATGATTGGTTAATGGTTATGTGTGAGTGTGTATAGTTGTGTCAGGGTGTGTGTTAGGTTATGTATGATTGTGTAGGTGTGTGAGGGTATGTCTGGCTGTGTATGATTATTTGGGGGTGTGAGGGTGTGTCTGATTGTGTGAGGGTGTGTGTGAGCGTGTTATGGTTGTGTGTGGGTGTGTATGCTTGTGTAGGTGTGTGAGGGTATGTCTGGCTGTGTATGGGCGTATATGATTATTTGGGGGTGAGGGCGTGTCTGATTGTGTGAGGGTGTGTGTGAGCGTGTTATGGCTGTGTGAGGGTGTGTATGATTGTGTAGGTGTGTGAGGGTATGTCAGGCTGTGTATGGGCGTGTATGATTATTTGGGGGTGAGGGCGTGTCTGATTGTGTGTGAGCGTGTTATGGTTGTGTGAGGGTGTGTATGATTGTGTAGGTGTGTGAGGGTATTTCAGACTGTGTATGGGCGTGTATGATTATTTGGGGGTGAGGGCGTGTCTGATTGTGTGTGAGCGTGTTATGGTTGTGTGAGGGTATGTATGATTGTATAGGTGTATGAGGGTATGTATGGGTGTGTATGATTATTTGGGGGTGTGAGGGTGTGTCTGATTGTGTGAAGGTGTGTGTGAGCATGTTATGGTTGTGTGAGGGTGTGTATGATTGTGTAGGTGTGTGAGGGTATGTCTGTGTGTGTATGGGTGTGTATGATTATTTGGAGGTGTGAGGGTGTGTCTGATTGTGTGAGGGTGTGTCTGATTGTGTGAGGGTGTGTGTGAGCGTGTTATGGTTGTGTGAGGGTGTGTATGATTGTGTAGGTGTGTGAGGGTATGTCTGGCTGTGTATGGGTGTGTATGATTATTTGGGGGTGTGAGGGTGTGTCTGATTGTGTGAGGGTGTGTGTGAGCGTGTTATGGTTGTGTGAGGGTGTGTATGATTGTGTAGGTGTGTGAGGGTATGTCTGGCTGTGTATGGGTGTGTATGATTATTTGGGGGTGTGAGGGTGTGTCTGATTGTGTGAGGGTGTGTGTGAGCGTGTTACGGTTGTGTGAGGGTGTGTATGATTGTGTAGGTGTGTGAGGGTATGTCTGGCTGTGTATGGGTGTGTATGATTATTTGGGGGTGTGAGGGTGTGTCTGATTATGTGAGGGTGTGTGTGAGTATAGGGTTGAGGGTGTGTGGGTTAAGTACTAGTTATACTTAATCTATACCAGATCCGACTCGTGTGCGTTTACTATATATATAACTAAGTGCGCTGCGTCTACGCACTAATACCCACAGGCTATGGACGGGCACGGTATGACTCACCTTTATATTAGCACAACACCCCCGGGGGAAATCACACTGAAGTGAAGCCATAAACAAAACAAAAACACACTCCAGTTTCTACTAGTTTTATTTATCTACTAACGAGGTAATATTAACGTGGGTGAACTGTATTTACCGACTCCCTCGCAGCCACTAAACTCCACGAATGTGCCCACCGTAAATAAACTGAAGCCCTAAGATTATATATATGGCTGGTTTAAACTTGTTATGCTTTAATACTTTAGACACGTGCGTTGTATATAGCTATGTTTATATTTTTTTATTTTAATTTGTATATGATTCATCTCATTTGACAATAATCTTTATTATAAATAACTAACTTTGGAGATATTTTAAATGTAAATTATTTCATACATATCGAAATGCTGGACCCTATGGGATTTAGCAAAAAAAAGTTTGATTAAATCCACTTAGTTTCCCTTCTAATATTCTATGCAACAAGAAATGCTTAACAAGTGCACCAGTATTTAAGTTAGATACATCAAGTAAGATATTAATACAAACAAGGAAGCGTATTCTTCAGTGTTATGTGTGGTCTACTCTAATGTATGGGGCAGAGACATGGACAATCTCTAAGAAAATGTACAAACGTTTAGCAGCATTTGAGATGTGGACTTATCGAAGGATGATGAAAATATCATGGACAAAGAAGATCACCAACAAAGAAGTTCTCAGAAAAATTAAAAATAAGAAAAGCTTGTTTGCCACTATACAGACAAAGAAACTTATTTATTTTGGCCACATCATTCGTCAGAGTTCAATATACCGTACATTGTTGGAAGGGAAGGTGAATGGCAGCAGAGGGAGAGGGAGACCAAGAACATCATGGTTTACAAATATTTCACAGTGGACAGGCTTGAATTATTCACAGTCTATCAGAACAGCACAACATCGGGACAAGTGGAGAACCATTGCATCCAACCCTCGACTAGAGGATGGAACTATTGATTGATTGATGTCGAAGCAAACCTGGCCAAGTGTTTTTCTTCCGGAAATGTAATGCTTTAGTTAAACTATATCCAGCTTTGATGCTTTCACTAGACTACATTCACCTTTTGCCATAGAACAATATGGAGCACGGAATCGTAATAGGTCTGGTTTGTCTGGGTGGTTCTCAGTCATTCAGCTGACTGAGGCTTGCAACAGGCTGCAGCCTTAATGTGGGCACCGCTGTGCATGGGCGGGCTCGCATTGCTAAGCATTATTTTCCAAGTTGATGTGTTGTCTTGGGCGGGAGGAGGGAGGCGCAACCATTGGATAAAGGGAGTAGATTAGATATATTTGTTTATTTGTTGTTTTACATCCTCGCAACATCTAAGGTCATATCAGGATGGGTACCGACTTGTGACTGTGCACTCATGGTGACTTTATAGTGCTGTTCCACTGGGAAACCAGGCCGCCAGCACCATGACCTGGTATCCCACTCAGTCACATTATCCTGACACTGAGCACACCAGTCCTTGCCCCATCCTAATAATGCCGAGCGCCTGGCTAGGAAGCGACAAGTATCAATTTTTAAGTCATTGGTTTGACTCGAGCAAGGTTCGAACCCACGATCTACCAGCACGGGAGACGGACGCTCTAGCTCATTCGGCCATCCCGTCTGGTCGATTAGATATGGAGAACGTTACGTTATTTATACTTGTATAACATATAGCTATACATCACATTTATAATGTCATAGTTGGGACGTCTAGGAATGATGTTGGGAAGTAAGAGGTGAGTAGCCGATGGTGGCGCTAGAGGTGGGTGGTGTTGTGAATGGGTTAACTAAACACAAAATGATCCACGCTCCCTCTACTATTATTCTACACCCACACGCCACCTGCTTGTGAAGTCGACAGCGTCGGAGCCAAGCCAGCATTAGAGTTGGAGCTGTGCCGTGTTTTTGTGGGTGTTGTACTTGTGCACTTATGCACTTATTAAACATGTCAGATAGAGGGGCACACTAAGTCAATTAAAAAATGCATAACTAGATTTTATCTAACATATGCAACTTACGCCATGATGCACTTATTATGTTGTGGCATAGAAGGGTACAACTATTTAAATTAAGCCACTCACTGCTGAAGCCTATAGTGTGGTCTATTTTTAGTTGCACTTCAACATTAATCGGCCATTTTTTCAATTCAAATATCTGTCAAGGTAACCCTTTAGAATTTAAGTTACTTTAATGTTAATAAAGGTTTATATAACGATCAACCTAATATATTTATCTAAAATACCAATCAATACCATCGGTCAATATGCACAGCCTTTGTTTGATTAGACAATCAGAGGAAACGGAGGAGAAGGGGGCGGAGGGAGAGAGCGGGGAGAGATGAAGTGTGGAGGGGGGAGAGGGATGGAGGAAGAGAGATTGAGCAGGCGGAAGAGCCGGGGGAGGGGGGATACATGGGGATGAGAGGAGGACGAGGCTTGGAGAGAAGGGGATTGAAGACGGGGAAGGGGAGGGGACTGAGTCATATGGGGGAGGGAGAGAAAGAAAAATTGAATGAGGAGGAGCGAAAGGTCGGCAGGGACAGTACGGGAGGAAGCGGTAAATATGGAGCCGGAGGGAGAAAGGGAGGGACAGGGGGGGGGGGGGAGATAGGGAGAGAGGGGGGGGAGGGAGTGGGGGATATGGGGAGAGAGAGGGAGTGGGGGAGATATGGAGTGAGAGGGATGGAGGGAGATGGGGAGGGATGGAGACAGGGGGAATAGGGAGTGGGGGAGGGAGGGAGAGAGAGGGAGTGGGGCAGGGAGAGGGGGGAGATAAGGAGGGAGGGAGAGGGAGGGAAAAAGACAGAGAAGCGCAGTACCAGGTAGGCGTGGGTCTCAGGGCGCGACGTGGGTGGTTGGGATGGCACCACTCCAGTGTGATCAGACGCAGGTGTCGTGTGGGGGGCAGGGTGCAGCCAGTTTGGATCGCCTGTCACACCGTCCTCCAGGGCTGGCTTCCATCCGGAGCAACCCGTGCCGAAATGTAAACAGCACCCGATAAAAGCCCACCTCCTTCTGTATATGTAAAATACACACATATATACTTATATAATATGTATAATATATGTTTTGTTACATGGATTTATGTCACTCGGAATCAATTTTGATGAGTAACAACTTAAATCTAGGTGTGATTTTTATTTTAAAAGCAGACACGAAAACAGTCATAGATTTGTATTAAACCAGAACTAATCTGATATCAGTCATACAATGCCTACCACCCTGGAGGATATTACGTCATTCCATGTATGTTTATGTATACTGCCGATAGATGAGATCACTGTTCCGACTATGCATGCACTGAAAACGGCGTTGGCAGAAAAGCAAATGCATATGGCCATTCAGTTTGACGATACGTGTAGGGCAAAACTTTGATTCTATTCAAAATTAATAGAAATACATAACAATTTGGCATAAACATGTATGCACACATGCAATATAATGATCTGATGAATATAGCCAGAGTTAAACATTTTGAGCTAAGAGACATACAATTCCACACAAAACAATCAGTGATATCCACATCACCATTATTAATTCTTGTTCTAACTATTAAAATCCCAAATGTGTCAACATACACTTGTTTCAGAGAAATATATAACCCATATCTGATTAACCACACTCATTTTCTAGTTCTACCTATGTCATTAACCATAGGATATAAATTAAAACATTAATAAAATAAGTAAAACTGACTCTGGCTATGGCTCTGAGTGACCACATTTGTCTAATTCTAAATGCACATGGCATAATATGTGCTGATTATATTGATGTAAATGCAATGCTGGATAAAAGATTAATATCTTAGTTTATTTTATATATTTTTTTAGTTGGTATTCTATGTTTCAAACAAGAGCTGAGATGAGCTGAAACTAGCACATTTCATAGCTGCACCCAGTGTATTAGCATGTGCCATGTGCTTCTCACGGGTTTGTTTTTCTTCTACGCATCCCACAATGCACCGCCCAGCTTGAATGGTGATGTCGTCTTCTGTGCATGCCACCGTTATATAATGCCTCACTCAGAGCCCACCAGTGAGAAGGTGTTGGAAATAGGCGGTAATTGGTGCCCTTACGACCACGTGTGTGTGACGTACACAACGTTAGGGCGCCGGGGGTGCTGCTGGAGTCAGGACAGAGACAGGAAGAGAGGTGGGGATGAGGAACTGCAGGCTGGGCTTAAAGTTTCACATCCAGGAGGTTATGTTCTTATGCATTGAGCCTGGAGTCTATCTTGTGAGTTGAACCTGGGGTGTAGATTCCCGTGCATTGAGCCTGAGATGTATCT
This sequence comes from Branchipolynoe longqiensis, assembly GCA_030323885.1. Classification (NCBI taxonomy): domain Eukaryota; kingdom Metazoa; phylum Annelida; class Polychaeta; order Phyllodocida; family Polynoidae; genus Branchipolynoe; species Branchipolynoe longqiensis. The sequence continues at coordinate 16,114,269 of CM059189.1, read as the reverse complement.
TCTTGTGTCTTAAACTTACAACATACATTGAGCTTGACGTGTAACTTCTGTTGTGTTGACTTTTGAACTTATTTTGTGCATTGAGCCTGAGGTGTAACTTTTGTGTTGACCTTTGAACTTATTTTATGCATTGAGCCTGAGGTAGCTGTATCTGCTTGTGTGTTAAACTTATATTTTTATATAAGTATACTTTCTTGTGAGTTGAGTCTGGAGTGTATCTACTTGTGTGTTAAAATTGGAGTGTGTTTTGTGTGTGCGTTGAGTGGTGTATAATACATAAATGGTGTAAACGGTGGAAACGGTGGAAACATTGTAAACAATGTAAACGTGTAGTCAGTCAGAACCTGCCCAACCTTCTGCCGTGTCGACTAAAGCTGCGACCCGGCCTGCTGGGTCGCACCTTCAGGCCTTCCTGAGGGACCAGTGGAACTCGGAACACACACATTGCTTGTGATTAGAGAACGATGGGTAGAGGGGTTAGAGAACGTGGTGTTCTCTGTGGCAGAGTGGTTAGAGTGTCAGACTTTTTTCTACGTCGGACTCCACATCTGAAGGTCGGTGGTTCGATTCCCCATGCCCCCCCCCACCTCTGCCAATTTGGATTTGCACCGCTGTGTATAACTTACAGCGTCATCAAAGGCCAGTTGCTCTCATACCGCGTCTATGTGGTGCGGGAAGTTAAAAATCCCTTGGGTCGGTAAAAAAAATTGTAGGCTTGGGCTTTCTATCGACAAACTGTCTAATGGTGAAAACAAGTTTATTCAGACTTATCCATGATAGGCAGTATAAATCTTCAAGAAAATAAACAAACTAAGACAAGATCTGCACCATCAGCACATCTCTATGTCATTTTGCCATATATTCCGCACATGTTTGCCGCATCTGACGTAAGTGAACAGCAGGACGATGCACCCACCGGGTAAATACTTTAATGAGGCGCCCAGTGTACAGAAAGTGAGCCAACAATTGGGTTAAAAAGCTTAGCTTTTTTTAAGGGATTTTTTATTGTTGTTTTCTGTAAATGTTGCTCCTTCCTACCTTCTTAGATCCCCTCCCCTCCCACCACGGACAACACCAGTGTTCTATTAATCAATCTTGTATTTCACTGCAGCTTTGCTCAACTTTCTATTTAATTCACACCTCTGCCTCATCACATCAAATACCCACCACACACACCGAGCGGTAACACACACGCCTTGCCTCTATCACACATATTAGTCATCATTTTGTCTCCGCACTCCATAAATTAAGCACCAAGGTAGGTCCACCCCCCACACCCGTCCCCCACACCCACACACATGTCCACACGCACATCCAGTCACACTTACCCACACATACCCCCAACATAACCACTCCCACACACTCCACATGCATGACCACCTCCGCCTATACCAGACACCGACACCCACCCACGGGTACACACATACCTATACACATTCCCACTCACCCCACACACAGATCCAGGATCGCACCCACATATTCACACACCCACACCCACTAATGGGCCTGTCACACTACGACGCTTCTCCCGGCGACCCGTCAGCGTTGAAAATAAAATCTTGCGCGTCGAGAAACGTCAAACTTTTCGGCGGTTTGGGGGAAAAGATCGGCGTCAGCGCGGCGCGTCATGCGCGCGCGGCCAACGTGTGTCGACGCGCTGGGGAAAAAAAAAAAAAGTTTGGCGCGACGTGCTCATATTACCTTAGATGTTGGTAGGACGTAAACCAAGAAAGCAACGATTTGGCGCAACGTGTGCAGACGAGACGCCCGCGCGCGCGCCGTCTGCCTAGCGTTCCCATAACGTTATTCCGGCGCGTCCAACGCAGCGCGACGCGCGCCTAACGTCCTCCTAGCGTTCTTACCCATTTACTCCCGCGCGTTGCCGGTCGCTGGTGGTTTTTGACATGTTCAAAACACTCAGCGACCAATAACGCGCGCCGACGTTGTCCGCCGACCATCAACGTCAAACATAATGTACCGACGTGTACCGACGCGCGCATAACGCGCCCCCAGCGCGTCTCGATATTTCACTAATTATCGCCCCAAAACAGCACACGTTGACGGGTCGCCGGCGAGAAGCGTTGTAGTGTGACAGGCCCATAACATCTACACACATATCCATAGCCACCTATCACAAACAAACCAACAATCCACTCACGCACCCACACTCGCACTACCACGAAATACACACACATCCACTCACACCCGCTCACACCCACTCACACATTCACTCATGCCCACTCGTACCCACGTACACCCACCCACATCTCCCCGCATCCACCCTACCGGACGCGGTGGCCGAATCGGTAGAACGCGGCATTCCCATGTGGAAAATCGTCAGTTCGATTCCTGGTCGAATCAAACCCAAAGACATTGATACGTGTCGCTTCCGAGCCTGGTGCTCGTCGGATAAGATTAGCTCAGTGTCAGGTTAATGTGACTGAGTGGGATATTTCCCAGTGGAGCAGCAATATAACGTCAACATGAGTGCGGACTATCGCAAGTCGGTACCCATCCTGATATGACCTTAGATGTTACCAGGACGTAGAAATCCAACAACCAACCACCCAACGACCCCCACTCGGCCACACCCACATATACCCACGCACTCCGATACCCGACTCCACCCTCACCCACCAGGTGTAAGCTGGAGATTGACAGCCCCAGTAGGTGAGGCTTAGATCTCCTCGTCTGGGTCCTATATCAAATTAAGGTTAATGCGCTCACCTTGCCCACTTTCCTCCAGTAGCCTTGCGGGAGGTCCTCCCCATTACCCCCAGTGTGTACTACCTGGAGAAGGCCGCCTATATTTAGTAGCCCCCCCCCACATCACCACCATGCATTGCCATGCTCCCGCAACCACACCTGCTATACACAGCCAACTCGTTAATCCTGGCTAGTCTGGGGTTTTTGTAGCTCAATATTGGGTGAGTGAAATTGTCAGATAAGCAATTTTGCTTTTAAAGTGTTAAGATGAATTGTAGAAGTCGGTTGTATGGATGTGTTAAGTGGACATTGAGATTTCGCGACAAGACAGGGTGAGACTGACATATACATCTGTATATATAGATATATACACATATACATAATTCATTTTGCAGCAATTGTATTAAAATGTAAGACATTATATATACATGTTTCATGTCAGATATAGACAGCATCCTCAACTGCCCTCACCCAGTGTGTTGCCACAAATTCTCTACACCTGGGTGCATATGGTCTGCGTTACAATCATGACCTCCCCTGTGCTGCCGCACTGGGAAACCAGGATTTCCCCCCTGTCACATTATTCTGACACTGAGCTAACCAGTCCTTGCCCTTATGCTAGTAATGCCAAGCGCCATGTTAGGTAGCAACTAGTATCAATTTTGTAAGTCATTGGGTTGACTCCAGCAGGATTCGAACTTACGACCTTCCGCACTGGAAGCCTGCGCTCTACCGATTCGGCCACCGTGTGCGTTCGTATATATAATGCTACCCGCCGCTGCTAGGTTGGTGTGTGTGTGTTTAACCTCTTCAATACGCAACAATATGTACTTTTTAGCATTTCCTCGTCTCTTCAGCTCAGCGTGAAATTAGCCATTGGATTTATTGCAAAGTCATGCTTGCTACATATGGTTACATTTTACATGGTGTTGGTTAAAAAAAGAATAGAGTGTTTGTTGTGGTGTTTCTGATTGTGTAGCTTCACGGTAGCAATGATAATTAATTACCGGTGCAGTCAATGCATCTGACACGAGCTGGCCGGTGAGTTGACAGTCCGGGTCCCGTTTTGACAAATTGTGGCGTTCGAACCGGGCACTGAATTCATTAGATTCTGGAACTTTAAAACTTCGTTGTAAATGGGGAGTTGTTTGTTATTCAAACAAATTGGATAGAGCCGGTTTTGATATGAGAATTACCGATGGCGTGTTGCTCTGGTGCTTTTGTTTGGTTTTCATGGAATTTTAGAAAATTCAAAGTCCAAATTAAGGAAATAACCAAACAAATTTGCTCGTTTAATAAAGTTCAGGGAATTGATTAATATAAGTTATAACCCATTGAAGCAGGGTGCAGTTTTAATGCATGTGTTAATTGATATATGGGCAAGTATAACTTTGGGGTTTCAGTTAAAAGGCAAAGTTTTGTCATTCTCACATTTTCTTCTTTCCTGTAGGCATTCGCTTGAAAGGGTTGTGTTTGTTATTCCCACATTTCTTTCTGTGTCTTTGTTTAAACAATCCCTCCATGGCTTTTGTTAGTGTCTGTCTTTTCCCACTCCCCACCACATACATAAGCGCCCTCCATATATATGTACATATATACATATATATATTTTACCTCGGTATACAGCCTCAGGCTAGCCTCAGGCTAGGGAGAGGTAAGCACATCCGGTCCAGCAATTAGCATAAAAAACTCACGACCGGAGGACGCTCGTGAGTTGCTCCAGTTGGATTTATCTACAAAAAGCTAATAACTGTAAGTAATTGTGATTATTTTGGTTAAGCTTGTTTATGATGCACTATCGCATCTAGATTGGAAAGTTCAGAACTTTCGTACGTCCAGTTTGGACAAGATTAGCATTTTAAAAATTGAATCGGATAGAACAAAGGATTCCTTTGTCTTGGTTCCGTGGTTCGATTAAACCCGCTTTGTACGGGTAGAGATGTTGACACCGTCACATCTCCTGTGGAGATTCCTTCGGACCCTAATAGAGGGTGTTGTTGGGGATGATCCTGGGTTTCTTTTTATAGACTCCCCTTTTGATGAGGCGTTTCTCCGAGTTTCGTAGCATTTTCTCTCACTTGCTGGCGCAGTAGCCGCGGGTGGGAGAAGTGTACGCGACAGAGAGATGGGAGGTTCTAGAAGCCTACCCCACGTACGGTTGGTTTCGATACCCAAAAACCTACGGAAAACTTAGCTTACCACGCCTGTATTGAGAACGGTGTAAATACGTTACTCTTTACCAATAAGATCCTCAACCCAGGTTCCCTGGCGTCACTTTGGTGTTCAGTTGAGTTGATTCCGGTTACTAAGTTTCCTTTTTTGGTTACAGGATACCGATGGCTACGAAGCGAAACAAACCGCCGCCCGCCGCTGCGGAGGGACGCGTGCCTACCGGCTACGATACGTCACCGGATCGGACAGCTCCGCCGTCCCCACTACAGGGGGCACATGTGCTCTCAGATAGAGAGAGTGAGGACGACGAGGTGTTCCCAGGCGATTTGACCTTACAGGTCAATAGGCTAGTGGAGCAAAAGATGAAGGAGCTCCACAGCAAGGACCAACAATTCCCGCCAGCTGACTCAGACTGGCAGGATGTCTCTGATTTTGAAGAGACGGATTCGGCACCTGAGCCCCGGCGCCCTAAGGCCAAAAAGCGGAAACGACCGGCTAGCTCCTCTGGTGATGATTACACCAAAGCCACCAAGGGCAAGAAAGTGAAGAAGCCAAAGAAGAAAAGTAAGAAGAAGAAGAAGACAGATTCTTCTTCCGATTCATCGTCCGACTCGTCAACTACTGAGTCGGACTCAGACACGGAAAGGGCTGGCCTTTATGCCAACCTGGGAGGCAAGATTCGGAAGCGCTGCCCGATCAAAAAGGGAAAGAAAGTCAGAACAACGACTATGATGCGCGAGACTATAAAGGGACATTTTAACACCTTTAAGCCAGCTGAGGTGATCAACAAAATCACTGAGCAAATTTCCGGGATAAAAGGTATCCCGGATAGTGTAGTGAAAGAGATGGACGCTGGGATCCATCTGAATGAGGAGAAGAAGCGCTTCGAGACTGCTCTGTTTACCGTTCACAAAGCGGTCTTAGGGGTCCTCGCCTCAGTCGTTTCGGTAGCTAACCGGATGCAAACTGAGAACAAGTTCTCCTCACTGGCCAGAGGCATGGATAAGGGCGTCGCCCTCCTCACAGCTGCCAGTAACTTCTTGAGCTACCGTAGATACGAAAACGTGTTCAAAGCGGTCACCACACAAGCTGGGAAGGAAGTAGCCAGATCTAAGAAGGTCATGGACAACGATGGCAAGGAGTATACTCTCTTTTTGCCGCCCAAACCCATTAAGGGCAAACCTTTGGATAAAGGTAAAATGTTTGGTGGCCAACTTCCATACCTCTTCAAGGAGGTCGAGACGGAAGCCAAGAGTGGTCGTAACCTTGAGCCGGCCAAGAAACCCGACTCGTCAAGATTTCGTCGCCCCCGAGGGGATTTTCGTCCTCGCCGAGGAGGCAGAGCTGGCAGGTCCGGCCCGTCCTACGGCTATCAGCCCAGAGGCAGAGGTCGGGGAGACAGGCAAGGTTGGAACGACGGCAACCGCCCGTTCAGGAAGGAGTTTGCCCCGAAACAATCCTTCCCACGCCCAGGCAACAAATAGACATTGCTACACAAACCCAACTTCCTAAGTTGGTGGCGGAATCTACACAAACAGATGTAAGCGAATTTTGTGCGGGGAACACATTTAATTGTATTTCTTCTTGGTACGAAATCACTACTGACGTTAACATTTTAGATATTGTTACCAGTGTTAAGATTCCTTTTACTGAAATCCCGTTACAACAACGGGTACCTTTCCCATATAGATTTAATGAGTTGGAGAAACAAGCATTATCAGAACAAGTTGCACTTTTTGAATCTAAAGGTATCATTGAAGAGGTGCCTCACACCCCAGGAGAATTTATCTCTAATATATTTTCAAGGCCAAAGCCAAATGGCGATATTTGCATGATTTTAGATTTAACTAAGTTGAACGTACTCGTAGAATATCAACATTTCAAAATGTTTTCCCTGGACACTGCCAGAGACTTGGTTACAGAGAATGCTTGGATGGCTAGTGCTGATTTACAAGATGCATATTATACTGTCCCGATATTTGAAGGACACCGCAAATTCTTAAGATTTATTTGGGAAGATAGACTATTTCAATTTACATGTATGCCAAATGGCTTAGCATGCGCTCCACGCTTGTTTACTAAATTATTGAAACCGTTTTTTTCGGTCATGGCAAATAAGGGTCATACTATGTTCCCTTACATTGATGATTCTTTCATTGTTTCACAATCTTTTGATGAGTGTCAACACGCTGTTGACGATTTATGTTCCCTTCTGACAACATTAGGTTTTTATTTGAAACATAACAAGTCAGTTTTTGTCCCCACAACTGAACTCAAATGTTTAGGCTTTATTATTAACACACGCTGTATGACTGTTTCACTCCCCGATAACAAGCTGACTAAGTTTCACGATACGGCGTCTCACTTGGTCACCTTAAGTAGGCCAAAGATAAGACAGGTCGCGGTGCTAGTTGGCATACTTATTGCTTACGCCCCGGCTATTCTATATGGTAAAGCCCACATAAAATCTTTAGAAATAGATAAGAACTTAGGGTTGGCTCGTACTAAAGGCAATTTTGAAAGGAAAATGTTTATTTCAGAAGATGGAATGAAAGACATTAACTGGTGGTTTAATAATATTCAAAATTCCCCCAATCCTATACGGATGAATGAACCCAATACAGTAGTGACTACTGATGCTTCATTAGAAGGTTGGGGGGCACACTGCGATTCCATAGCAACAGGGGGACGTTGGTTGAAAGAAGAAAATGCAGATCACATTAATGTTTTAGAGCTACGAGCTATTTATTTAGGCCTTGCTAGTTTAGTTAAGGTACCACGTAAACACATCCGTATTTTAACGGATAATACAACGGCAATGGCATATGTACAAAACATGGGTGGGACAAAGTCCAGGCCATGTAATGCGATGGCTAGAAAAATTTGGGAATGGGCCCAAATGAATAAAGTTTGGCTAACAGTAGCATATATTCCCGGAACGCAAAATACCTTAGCAGATCATAAAAGTCGACAATTTTATGACCATTTGGAATGGTCCCTTAATCCAGACATTTTCACCACAGTGTGCCAAAAGTGGGGCCAACCTGAAGTTGACTTGTTTGCTTCACGAAACAATTGTAAAATTGACAAATATGTGTCATGGCATCCAGAACCTGATGCCTGGCATATAGATGCTTTTTCTATCACATGGGAGAATAAATTTTATTATATCTTCCCCCCCCATTCAGCTTGATCAGCCGGGTAAGCCGAAAGATAAAGATGGACAAAGCACACGCAATATTAATCGTTCCCAACTGGGACACGCAACCTTGGCTACCGGGCATACAGGCAGCCGCCAAAGATTGCCTCCAATTCCGAAGATTACCAGGCAATCTGACACACCAAGGCCCTCTAAAACAAAGAGGGGACGTGTCCACAACACCGTTGTTGGCATTCCTTTTTTAAATAAATATTTAGAACAATTCGGTTTAGTTAAAAGTACACAACAAAGACTTGTCGCAGATGCTTGGCGTAAATGTACAGTTAAAATGTATACCACATATTTGAAAAAGTGGGGTGTTTATTGTTTAATTAAGAAAGTCAAACCCATGAATCCTACTATTTCCCAAGTTGGTAATTTTCTCCGAGGGTTAGAGGACGAAGGCTTAGGGTTTGGATCTATTAATGCTGCTCGCTGTGCTTTATCCGTCATCCTTCCACGGATAAATAATGAGACATTTGGGAAACACCATGTTATTCATTGGATTGTAAGATCGATTTATCAACGAAACCCACCCAAACCAAAGTACAGTCGCTTCTGGGATGTTTCGGTAGTGTTTGATTTGCTAAGACAGTGGCCTCATAATAGGCATTTAGATCTCAAACAATTAGGGTTTAAGGTAGCGTTGCTCTTATTATTAGTAACAGGACATAGGGGACAAACTATTGTTGCCCTATCACTAGATGGCCTAGAGATAGATAGAAATGAGGCCACATTTGATTTGTCAAAGCTGTTAAAATCTAACAGGTTAGGTGACCCTTTGTCTACTATTAGTGTAAGTAGTTTCAAAGAAGACCCCAAACTTTGTGTTGTATCAGCCATTAGGGCCTATATATCCAAGACCAAGGACTTGAGAACTTCAAAACAGTTGTTAGTGAGCTTTATTAAGCCACACAAGGGCATTTCGCGAGATACTCTAGCGAGATGGACAATTAGTATGTTGAAATTGGCAGGCGTTGACACGGACAAATATGCCTCACACTCAACAAGAGGTGCTATGGCGTCTAAGGCGCGACTGCTTGGCATCTCTGTCAAGCGGATCCTGGCCCATGCAGGATGGAAAACAGCACGATCGTTTGCTACCCACTACAACAAACGATTAGAAAAGTCGAGCACACTAGCCCGACAGCTGCTACAAGACTAGATCGGCATTAGGTGAGAATACACTTCGATTTCACCAAAAATGTTATTTTGCTGATTGATGATAATGTATGTTTAACAATTATTATTGACTTGTGACATAAGAATACAGGATAAATGAGATTACGTAAACCTCTCATTAGCCTGAGGCTAGCCTGAGGCTGTATACCGAGGTAAAATAGATTAGTTAGACGAATCTTACCTGGGTATAGATGATGGATAACTGTTGTTTTACCGAGGTATAAGCCTCGGATAGATGTGGGCTAGGGCCCTCCCACCACACCCTTCCACGTCTATTCGTTTGCTTATACCAAGGAAACTTCGCAGTTTAGTACCATTGTCACCATTGATGTACTTTTAGATTATTTGTTTCATTTATCCTGATTAAGTAGGTAAAGATTGCTGGACCGGATGTGCTTACCTCTCCCTAGCCCACGTCTATCCGAGGCTTATACCTCGGTAAAACAACAGTTATCCATCATCTATACCCAGGTAAGATTCGTCTAACTAATCTATATATACATATAGACATATATAATATACTATATATATATATATTATATATATATATATATATATATATATATAAGAGTTATATTCTAGAGTCAAATGCTGATACTCGTAGTTTTAATTACCACTCGCAGGTGGCACCACGGTGCTTAACTTGCGAACTATAGCTCTTGGCACTTGGATAATGTCCGTGTTTACATTTTCATAACTGCAGTATATACATGTATTTTACCTCGGTATACAGCCTCAGGCTAGCCTCAGGCTAGGGAGAGGGAAGCACGTCCGGTCCAGCAATTAGCATAAGAAACTCGCATACGATGGATGTACGCGAGTTTGTTCAGCGGTTTTTTCTACAATTTCTCCACAAATACCTGGAATTCGCGGATTATTTTCCACAAGTTTCTTTATTAAGGACATTACCGTCCTTTGTGCGAGTTTTAGCTAGGTGGCGACTGTATTTTCGGAATTATTAGCGTCTAACTAATCTATATATAGACAGGAAATTGATATATATTATTGTGTCCTTGTTTATATTCCCATAACAGATTATAGAGCACCCACACATATGCATATACATATGCATACACATACACATATACACACATACATACATATATATATATGTATATATATACATACACATATACACACATTCATACACATATACATATGTATATATATATGTATATATATATATGTATATATATATATATATGACCTGAGATGTTGCTAATGCTAGTATGTAAATCCTCCAATAAAACAAACCCACGCCACACAGGGAAGACAACCACGAGCTCCGCCCAACACTGCCCCTCATCGCCCCTTGGTGCCGCTCGGTCCCTCTCGGTGCCCCTAGGTGCCCTCAGCTTGCCGTGCTGTGCCCAGACAGTGCAGTGCACTTAACCCAGCCCCCCCCCCCCCCCCCCGGTGCTACTGTTACTACTGTTAGTACACACTGTCCCAGCTGGGCCCCCGCCCTCCGTGCCCTGGACTGACATTCACTCCACACCAACCCTGGGAAAGGGAACCTCAGCCCGCACTATGCCTCTCCCTTATTGAGGGCAGTTTGCTTATATATGTGTATATATGTATATGTGTGTATATATGCACGTGCCTGTCACACCTTACCGGATTGAGTACCGGACACAACTGGACAAAGAATTTTCTAGTTCGGTGGTGTTTGGTATCAAAATGTACCGAAATGTGTCAAAATGTTGCGCTTTCTGCCAGACGAAACGGATGCTAAACAGACAAGGAAGTACCTTAACAAATACCCATCGGACGATAACTGGGTGACAACCAAATGTCAAATGGAAGCGCCGAAAAAACCCGACGGACCGAATTCCCCCAACACTGTCAACGGACTATTCAGGAAGCAAACCGGAGATGTAATGGATGGGTACCGGACGTGAAACGGACAAAACCGACTAAACAGACTTAAACCGGACACCAACCGTATAGGTCAGTCCAGTGGCGTCTGGTACAAGTTTTGTGCATGTTCAAATCTTGCTACCGGACACCACCGGACAGAGAACGGACACGCCGGATGCATACCGTATATAAAACGGACATTGACGTATTTCACTGGACAGTGTCCGTTTTCTATCCGGTACCCCAATCCGGTACGGTGTGACAGCCTTTACAAACAGAAATTGCTTGCTATAATATATGTAAACAGTTGTGTTGTATACAATACAATTATTCATGTATCTAATATAGCAAGCCATTTCTATGTATTCTTAATATTCATTTATTCAGCAGTGGACATTTCAATTGTGTAAATTGATCTTCCTCTTTTCGCTGCTCCTTACATCTGGTTTTATGCAAATTAGTTTCCTCTTTTTGCTGAATTTTACTTATTATAATGAATACTTGATATATATATGTCCAGAGTTTAATTTAGCATAGCATTGTCTAGTCCCCATATGACACCATATATATATATATATATATATAATATATATATATAATATATATCGCCTAGCCATATATACATATCTTTAAATATACGTCTATTCGACAAGGCGATAATTTTTGTGTTATTTAACGTAAAACACTGTCTGATTTAATTTCAGAAGATCGATTCTTATTGACTGATTGAGGTTGTTCATGTCTTTGTAATATCTGATGTTGTCTTAGTGACATATCGGTCAGGACAGGTAGTGACATGTGACAGTGCACACCTAAATAGTACTAGCCCCATGAGGCCATTCCACATGCCTTACGGGGAAGGGGGAAGGGGGGGGGGGGGACTTGCTTAAAAGTCAGTCTCTGTTTCCAAATGCCCATCTCAGTGTGCACTGGCAGTATTGCCAATTTTATTACCAAATAAAAAGCCTGGGATTGTGGCATGCACTTCAATGAAAAGATATATTAAGTTGGCTACACTGTGGTCTCATTGCCCCCTCTTGTTCCCTCCCTCCTTCCCACCCGAATCGGTAGAGCGCGGGCCTCGCGTGATGAAGGTCGGGAGTTCGGCTCCCGGTCGAGTCAAACCAATGATTTATCAAATTGATACTTGTCACTTCCTAGCCTGTGGTTCAGTATTACTAGGATAGGGCAAGGACTGGTTAGCACAGTGTCAGGATAATCTGACTGAGTGCTATATCGGGTCATGGTGCCATGGGCCTGATTTCCCAGTGGGACAGTAGCCATGAGTGTGCACTGTTACAAGTCGGTACCCGTCCTGGAATGACTTTAGATGTTGCCAGGACGTAAAACTCTAACAACCAACCAACCTTCCATCCCTCCTTCCTTCCTCCTTCCTTTGCGCACACTCCTTCTCTGCATGGCCATATTGTCACTACCTCTTGTCCAACCTCACCTTCTCCCTTCCCTGCCCCCACTCCCCTCACATCTCCCCATTCCGCCCCCCCCCCCCCGCCAATCCTCCCCCCTCCAATCCTCCCCCCTCCAATCCTCCCCCCGCCAATCCTCTCCCTCCAATCCTCCCCCCTCCAATCCTCCCTCGCCCCTTCCCTCCCTGCCTCCTCTCCTCCCACCACTTCCCCCACCCACATGCCCAGATCAGTTTTGCTCCAGGGTCACGGCCCCCAAGGTAGCAGGAGTGTGCATGTCAAGGTCAGCCCCCGGGGTCACACCAAGGTGTATCGGGCGTCAGGGTGAGCGAGTGGGTGGGGAGTTGTGGTGGTGGGGTCGGGTGGGGATGTTGGAGGGTAAGCGCCGGGAATCCTAGTGTGTGTAGGGGTGAGGGGGGGCGCAGGAGTCGGGTCGAAGGTCATCAGTGACAAAACGAAAAGGAGTCTTTCTACTTTTGTTGAAGTTGCTGATTCCGATAAAAGCCTCAAATTTTCGAAAGCAAAATGCATATCTATATTTGAACATACATATCCAACTTAGAAACTGGTGGGAATGGAGGAGAGGGGGAGAGTGAGAGGGATGGGGGGGGGGGGGAGTGGAAGGTGAGGGAGCAGGAAGCATGGAGGAGAGCAGGAGGGGGGAGAAATGGAGAGAAAGGAGAGAAGAAATGAAGACTTTACCATCGACAGACGCAGGACAAACGTGAGACTTTGGATTGTTGTATGGGGCAGCCTCCTCCAACATGCACACCCTGCTGCGACGGACACGGGAGGTGAGAGGTCGGAGGTGGGAGGTGATTGGCAGAGACCGCCGCCCCCGGGGGTTGCTGAGATCCGCGCCGTATTGTGTGGCAGTTCACACGGGCAGGGGCCGCTGTGCTAGTAGTTACCCAACCGGGAGTCATACGCAAGGCTGTGCTGAACTGTCGGCCTACGGTACAGTAATGTTCCAGGGCAGCTTTAGTTTGGGGTTTACCTCCTAGCAACCTATCATTTAAAATCATTTCATCGACGGTTAGCAGTTTGTACCAACGCCCACTCATAGCGGCTTTATGGTGCTGCCCCATTAGGATACCACGCCATGAATGGAAGGATAATATCCTGACCTAGTCTGATGGTTTTGAGTTTCTGCCATTAAAAAAAAAAAGATATATATATTAGGTTGTTGGTTATAATTGACATTTCTTTAGTTTGTGGGATTTAGATAGATATATTAGGTTGTTCGTTATAATTGACATTTCTTTGGTTTTTGGTATTTTTTATTTTTTTTATAAACGGCAAACAATGGAGATATTTGAATTGAAAATATGCTAAATTAATATTGGTATACACGTTGAAATTCTTACATGTTTTTCATCAGTAACATTAACAGGTTCTATTAAATCATGTCGCAATAAATTTTAATTCACTCAGTAAGCTGGATATATAGGAATTAGGATCAAATCTAGGCAAGTGTTTTCGTATCGAAAAGTTTATTCATTCATCGGACTAGGTAGATTTAACTAATCAGTCATTGTTTTTATCCTAGTGATTGATGCCCGGGAAGGTAGTGCCATTTTGTAAGACTTTAGTTTCACTTGATCCAATGAACCTCCCGCACGGGGACGTAACGCTCTACCCACTCGGCCATCCCGCTCACTGGTAGACAGATAGACACACCTGCAGATAGACAGTGACAGACACACACATAAACAGACACGCAGACACAGGGGGGGGGGGGCACACACGTAGACACACATCCATCCAAACAGACAGCGAGACAGGCAGACAAAGAAATATACATATATATAGATACAGAGACAGAGGTTCAGTCAGGGGGGGGGGGGGGGGGGGGGGAGGGCGCGGGGTGTGCCCGTTGTCGAATCGTGGCGGGAGGTGAGTGAGTGATGGTAATTTAAAGTTGCACAGTCTGATGGTTTTGAGTTTCTATATTTTTCCTATATAAATATATTAGGTTGATCGTTCTAGCCTACTTTATTTTTGTGAGAAGTAACTGTTATTACATATGGCTAACTTGTTATATTTGAAAGGAAAACATGCTAAATTAAATTGGTATGCGCATTCAAATTGTGACGTCAATGGCTTCCGTAATAACAGGCGATGTAAGCATTTTGGTTTAGAAAATGGTATGCTTTCATCGGAATATGCAGCTTTAATCTCTAGCTTGTCAAGAAAGGTCATATCGAAGCGAGTAGCCCCTATGTGCTGGTATGCAAAGCATTGTAGCGAATGACGGAACATAATAAAAGGCAGGCAGAACTACCATAAGACAACGGAGGGTTGCATTCAAATATATATAAATAACATTTGAATAAATTAAGTAGGGAAATATATTTTCATATGTGTGGATCTGTTTTCATGTGAAAGTGATCAGCACAACTCTCATATATTTCTTTTTGAGATTCAATGTGCTTCCCTCTCAACAGTTGATATGCATATCATTTTCATTATTGTGCCCTTTAATGTGTATTGTATTTCACACTACCATTTTTATTGAAAATGCATTTTTAGAAAGTATATATATATATATATATATCCACCGAGTCGATGTCGCCCTTGCTAAGTGGGTGTTTTAAAGCTCACACTACCCTGCAGAAGTAATGGCCGCCATAACATGGGCACTTACTGACATTTAGTAGTGTGGGGTAAAGAAGGCCAGGTAGTCACCTCAAAGCTGAAAGTCCTCTTGCCCCGGTAGACAGGGGCTGGCTAGTTGCGGTGTTTGTTTGGGGTTTTAGGTCCTAGCAATGCCTAGGGTCATATCTGGACAGGTATCAATTTGTCACAGATTATCCATACACATGGGGACTTTATAGTGGTGCGCCATTGGGAGACTGAGCCATCAGCACCATGACCCAATACGTATCTCACGCAGTCACATTATCCTGATTCTGAGCAAACCAGTTTTCAACCAATCCTATTAATGTCAAGCGCTAGGCTAGGCTGTGACAAGTATCAAGCTTGTAAGTCCTTGCTTTGACTTGGTCCTGGTTTGAATCCTTGGCATGGGAAGCCAGCCAGCATTCTTAACCGATTCATTCATCCTGTCCGGCCCAATGGTTAGGACATTCACCCCACTCACGGTCTCGATCCAGGCACGTCGTCTCATTTGTTTGATTATATAGAACTTTCCATGACTACTTTATATTCACACCACCCGTCCGGCCCCACAACTTGTGATGTCACCCAAGACGCAGTAGTAGAACTGTCAGTGTACGGACGGGCAGTAGCTGTAATTAACGTTTCATAGTCCGATAAAAACATCAAATTTTACAAACCAAAATACTTATCTAGATTTGAACGCACATATCCAACTCAGGTACTGCTGCAGTTATTAAGCATTTGATGCTATATATAATGGAATTCTAAGTCAATTTAATAGAACCTTTTAAAACTGAATGCTACGGGGTCAGTGTTTTGACCAGGCTGTTAAATTTATTGTGCATGTTTACACTTCAAATATATCCCAAGTTAATAATTTTAAATCAAAGTCATCTCAAACTAAAGTAAAGTAGATTATAGTAATCAACCTAGTATATTTATCTCCGCATATGTCAAAAACCCAAAACGATCGAACTATGCAACTTTATGTATTGCAGTGAGTGTGTGAGAAGTCTTACCCAGCAGTGCATTGATTAATTGATTGGTGGATGGTTTTAGTGGTAGCAACATGGAAGATCATATTATGAGGCGCACACATTACATCTTTATAGTGCTGCTCTACTGGTATAATATACTGCACAGTATCCAACTCGAATCACTGAGCTAACCAGTTGGTAGTCGAGTACTGCCAAGTACCAGGCAAGTGCCAATTTTGTAAGTCTTCAGTTGGATTTAGTTGGGGGTTGATCTCACGACCTGTGAAGATTGCTCCCGTGATGGAAACGCTGTATCGCCTCGGCTATCCCGCTCGACAGTTTCCCGCCAGAGACTGCTTTATCACCGGTGTAGTGTAGGGTTTCTGCGGGCACCGAACGATGGGCGTTAAATGCCCCAGGCATTGTGTGGGGATCCATGCGTGACCCCTGGTGGTGGCGGAAGTGTAGCGGGTGTGGGTTTGACGGTGTGGGTTTGGGCTTTTGTGTGGGGATGGGTGTGGGTGAGGGTGAGGGGTTGGCGGTGTGAGGGGTGTCAGTGGTGGAGGGGAGGAGAAGAAGAGTTAGCATTCCTCTCCAAGGTTATGGGTTTATGCTTTTTCTTTTTTTTTCTCGAATAAGGAATAGTAATATTTTTTCTTTTTAAACTCGTCTTTAAAAGAAAGTCTAGTCTGTTTGAATCGTGGTTATGATTGGAAGATTAGTTTTTTTTAGGGGTTTTGTTGTCATTGGTTGGGAAAACATCATATCACTATATAATCGAAAGACATGATTTTACATATATGTAGGTATATATACTAGGCTGGGTGGTTGGTTGCACTGCAAGTATAATGTAATAGGCAGTAGGCTAGATGGGTGGTTGCAGTATGTATACAGTAAAACCTCTCTAACCGACCACCACCACAGATCGACCACTCCCCTATATCGATCGCTTTATTTGGGTCCCAACAATACCATTGTAACCATATTCTAACTCTCTACACCGAGCACCTCCCTAATTGGACCACTTAAAGTCGGTCCCAATGTCGGTCGATTTAGAGAGGTTTTACTGTGTATGTAATAGGCTGATGAGTGGTTGGTTGCACTATGGATATATATGTAATAGGCTGAGTGGGTGGTTGCACTATGTGTATATATAATAGGATGAATGGGTGGTTGCACTGTGGGTATATGTAATAGACTAGGCTGGATGGGTAGGTGGAGGGAGTGATTGCAAATTTCTAAAAGTGAAGGCAACCAAACACTCTTTTCAAAGTGCACCTAGGTGGACTGTTACCATGGCTACAGGTGTGTAGAATTGTGGCTTTCATTGCAGAGCTATTTTCCTATTTCCAGTGGAACTATATCCTAGTGACTTCATAATGGTACTAGTGTCATTCTGGCGAGTAGAAAGTACCCCTGGTGCCAGTACAGCAGGTATTGGCACCAGCCACACCCACATAGCCGCGCGCCACTCCAGGGCCACTGGGTGTTTGCTTTGGTAGGTTTTGTGTTTGTTTATTTGTGTTTGTTTCTATAATGGCAGTCTATTATGCAGAGTCATGCTGCACACACGTACTACTGCCCAGTGGGCTGTTGCGCAGTTTACCTTCCAGTCGCCCACCACTGGCAGCGACTTTCTTTCTAAACTCACAGCAAGTCAAAGAGGGCGCCTGTACACGCACAAAAAAATACACCACAAAAACAAACACTAAGAAAAACCACACAGAAAAGACGCGGGAAATGTGGGGGAGGGAATGTGGGGGAGGGTGGGGGATAGGTGAAGGTGGGAAGAGGTGGTGGGAGAGAGGTGGGTTAATGGAGGTGAACTGGGATGGGGGAAGTTGAGCAATAGGTGGAGGTGGGTAGAGCTGGTGGGAGAGAGGTGGGTTAAGGGAGGTAAAGTGGGAGGGGGGAGTTGAGCAATAGGTGGAGGTGGGTAGAGGTGGTGGGAGAGAGCTGAGGTAACGGAGGTGTGGTGGGAGAGAGGTGGGTTAAGGGAGGTGAAGTGTGAGGGGGGAAGTTGAGCAATAGGTGGAGGTGGGTGGTGGTGGTGGGAGAGAGCTGAGCTAATGGAGGTGTGGTGGGAGGGGGAAGTTGAGCAATAGGTGGAGGTGGGTAGAGGTGGTGGGAGAGAGCTGAGCTAATGGAGGTGTGGTGGAAGAGAGGTGGGTTAAGGGAGGTAAAGTGGGAGAAAGGGGGAGTTGAGAAATAGGTGGAGGTGGGTAGAGGTGGTGGGAGAGAGGTGGGTTAAGGGAGGTAAAGTGGGAGGGGGGAGTTGAGCAATAGGTGGAGGTGGGTAGAGGTGGTGGGAGAGAGCTGAGGTAATGGGGTGGAGTGGGAGGGGGGAAGTTGAGCAATAGGTGGAGGTGGTGGGAGAGAGCTGAGGTAATGGAGGTGAAGTGGGAGGGGGAAGTTGAGCAATAGATGGAGGTGGGTAGAGGTGGCGCGAGAGAGGTGGGTTAAGGAAGGTGATACATGAGCGGTGGGAGGAGGGAAGTCGGGGGTGGGTAGAGCTGATGGGAGAGGTGGGGTAATAGCGGTGAGCGGGGAGAGGTGGGGGTAGAGAGAGGTGGGGGGAATGAGGAGCTGAAATATGTACACTGCCTGCGCTCGTTGTGGCCGTGTTTTTGCAGTGTGTTGGTGTTTAGGTGATGGCTGGCTGGCCATATGCTTGGTTGTGTGGGTGTTGCGATTGCTCTCTACACTGAACCATTTTTGTTGTTGTTTTTCTCTCTTACACTTGTGTTATGCACAACGCTGCCTGCATCCATAAGGGACGTGTGCCGAAGACTAGGTGTACAGACATAGCCCGAGCCACACCGAGTTATTTCTTTAATTGTTGGTTTTGTTTTGTTTACATTTGTTGGTTAAGCAGGTGGGGTGATTACAACTGCAGATAATTGGTCTTCCTCATCCCCCTGTTCCTTGTCCCATCCTAGTATTGCCAATCTAAGTGCCAGGCTAGGTGCCATGCTAAGTGCCAGGCTAGGTGCCATGCTAAGTGCCAGGCTAGGTGCCATGCTAAGTGCCAGGCTAGGTGCCATGCTAAGTGCCAGTGTTTAAGTTATGCGTTTGACTTTGCCGGGATTCAATCCTACCACATTCCACATGGAAAGGAGAGACTCAGCTCTTCCAATCCACTGCTCTTTGCCCTGTCCGACTCCTAGTAATGTTGCGTGCCATACTGGTGGTGACATGCAGACATGTTTAAGTCATTATTAGTTTAACCCTGGTTTAACTTGGCCCGGGGTTTGAGGCCCACAATCTGCAAGATCGGCACCGAGAACTTCTTAGCGACTTTTACTTTTCTGTTAAAGTAAATGTTTATGTGACACAGCTGGGGTTGTGCTGGGGCGGCAATGCGAGGTTTGGGGGATTTAGTTACCCCACCCCTTTATAAAGCCGGGAGAAGTGCCCACTCTCAGAACTTGGTAGCCTTCCCGAAGGTAAAGCCTCAGACCAATTAATCAGTCTATACCGATGTGTTCTGCTGATTACTGTCGGTTAAACTAATACCATTAGGTTTGCGTCAGCCAATCATGTCTGTGTCGTCCGCGCCTGTCTCTTCGGTTAACACCCCTGCATTATGTCCCATACATGTTTCTTGTGTGTTTTTACTCGACATACTTATGACTCGAGTAGCTCAATAGTATTTTTACACAGCTGTATAGCTGAGCATCAGTGGCTTGTTAATTATCCTGTCGGCGCATCGGCGCAGGCAATTGCTAGGAGGGTAGATGTAATCAGTTTGTCACTGGCCGATGTTTCTTTATCACTGGCAAACACCTGGTAAGCTTGAGTTTCCCGAGTCACTGTGAGCTGCTCAAGGTGATGTCATATAAAGCTGCATAGTCCAATGAAAGCATCACATTTTCGAAACCAGGACACTTGTCTAGGTTTGACCCCCCCCCCCCCCATATCCAATGTGCACTTATTATATTTAAAATTGTTATTATATATAAATATTTCTATCTGCAGAGGAATGTGAAGTAAATAGAATGTGTCAATAATCAACGCTATGGTGTCAGTATTTCGACTTGCATGCTAGAATTAATGTATTCAAATATCTCCAAAATCAGCCATCGAAGTTACTTCAAGCGAAAGAAATATAACTTATATTGATCAAGATATACATTTTTTAAATAGCAGAAACTGGAAACCTTCGGAGTATACAACTTTACGGTCCTGCCCCTCTGGAGTTGCTCAGGGTACAGCCAATGGGAGCATACGTGGACAATACAGAATTAAGCAGAAAACCCAGCTGATAATCACATTAGTCGGGGAGTGTCTGTCGGTAATTAATGGGCGGCTAGAAGTGTGTATATGCTATGACAATAACATCCACCACAATGCCGATAAATGCCTTAGTCGGGAGTTGTCTGGCGAACATGAGGGATCACATAAAATCATGCATCTCGTGTATATATCCGAGAGGTGTCTGGCGGCCGTTAGTGAAGTTGTAGCGTTGTGTATACCCTATGACATCACAGCCGCCACACTGTCGATATTTGGCTCATACGGCAGTTGTCTGGCGAGCATTAATTAGGGGAGTCTGCATAGTCCGATGACACCATTTTCAAAACCAAAGCAATTATCTAGATTTGATTCTACATGTCTAATGTGGTTACTATTCCCTTTATTAACCATTTGAGAACACTTACAAGGAACGCCTGAGTGAATGTAATAGAACCTGTTACTACAGAAACCTATACTGTCAGTGTCACACTTTTTATGTGCCTCTGAAAATTAATTTTGCATGCTTGCACTTCAAATATCTCAAAAGTTAGCCATTTAAAAGAAAAGTTTACTCCAAGGTAGATTTTAATAATCAATGTGATCTTTATCTTATGTCAAATTTATCTTTGAAAATAACAGAAACTCAAGGCGATCGGACTATCCAACTGTAACTAAATTTGTATATAACCTATGAGAACAACGGCACTTCTGGTTGTATCTATGCGCGTGTATGTGCAGAATTGTAAGAAATGAGGGACACAACTTGACTTCTGGAGGGTTTGTAACCTTACAACGGTTACCGGCTGCAGAACTGCAGCATTATAGAGAGGAACCGATAAATCGGTCCAATCTTTGGTTGAAGATTAATCTTCTGGTGGGGCGGTTGTAGAAGCTAGGGATCTCTTTATAACAATTAAACGACGAATCATTGGGGCTGCCCCGAATCACTCTGGTCCGGCGGTAGCACAGCACTCCTATCCAGCTGACAGCAGCAAGGGTTTATGAGGAAGGGACGGGTAAAGGTGCGTCCAGCGGTTCCAGCAACAAGAACAAAGCGAGAGAAACGATAAGGTAAAGGGCCCCACCCAAGCAAACAACTCCCTTGATCAGGGGGAGAATTTAGCCTGGGAGAAAAAAGAAAGGGTAGAGTATAGGAAAGAGAAATGAGGAGAGTTGAGTCAAAGGACCGTGTCTATTTGCTCTATGGTGACCAGCCGGCGAGCCAAAGACACGGACAGAGTAAGGGCAGAAAGTGAAATGCTGGCGGGCTCCACCTCCTGGAACTCTTTTCAGACAATATCAAGGAGGAGCATGGCCAGCAGAGAGGAGATAGATAGAGAGAGGAGTGGATGAAGTGCGGTCCGGATAGCAAGTAGACACACCCCAGTCTGCCTCCCCCCTCCTGGCTCGCGCCCCCAGTAAACCAACATTTGTAGGACCCCCGTGGGTGTGTTTCACTAACACTGCCCAGCGTCCCATGAAACGGTCCGAACTGGGTGCGTGCACCAAAAAGAGGGTACACAACACGGGTACAGGCCCGCTTTGTTGTGCGATTCAATGAGCGCCCGGTGTATTGTGGGTAATGTGGAGTTTGGCGAGTTGTTAGCGGATAGGTGTGACGTTTGCAGTGTCACCCCGTCCATTCACACCGGCCTCTGCGTGTGGTAATACCGCACCGATATAATTGGTCAATATTGCCAGGCGGGCACGGGGGCCCGCTACCCTAGCGTGGGTAATTCCATTACATATACTGTGCTGGTACGTAAACACCCCCACACCAAGAGGGCACAATTACCCACACATACCAAGTCACAATCAGCAAATAGGTTGGTGTTGGTGCGTATTGTTTGGATTCTTTTGGGTGTATTTTTTTGTGTTTGAGGAGAGGGGGGTAGTTTACAGAAAAGAATAAAACTGAAGCCATGATCGACAAGTAATTTATCTGTACATTTTATTTGTCAAAGGGCATTTTGAAAATATTAAGTATAATGTATTCACGCATGTATACATGTATCCCTATGTAAATTACATACATTGTGTAAATGCATACATACACGCATACATTACATATATGCATACATGCATACACATACACATACATACACATGTACGCACGTCCGTAGTCATAATACATATGCAAACATACATGCGTGTATATATATGCATGTATATATATTATATATGTAAATATATGTCAAAATATAGATCGTGTTGACAAAGACCTCTTCCTGCACGAGTCCTCTTCCAACATCACTTCGTAGAAACTTCCCTAGATAAACGATTCACCCCGTACTTACAATATAGGGGTGAACGACAACGTAGTCTAAATACGGGCGAAAATAGCTTTAGTATGTAACAGGAAGTAGAATGCCTGCCACCAGTGCCAAATGGTTACTTATATTAGCACAGAGTTGGTGAAATGGGAGAGAATGCAAAAAGACAAGATGGCGGCCAGAGAACGCCGTCGATTTCACTTTTAAATTGCATTAAAGTATATGTTTTATTATATTTTCCAACTCAAAAGTAGCGGATAAATATGAAGATGTACATAAAGAATATATTGTGCTTCTTAAATTAAGAATTTACCAGCTCAGTTAATTTCCCCAGCATGTCGAAATTCTTCACCAGCTTTTCTAATGGGTTGGTTTTCACCCCTGTACTGGAAGTATGGGGTGAATCTTTGATCTAAAACTTCCCCCGCCCTCATCTTTATTATGGCCATATAATGATATACACATAGCCTTTTCAGTTTCTACCGATCAAAGCAGTTAGGGTTTGAAAAGCTAGTCACTTAATAAATGCATTCTCACCTGCTTATCGAATTTGATGCCCCTTGATCCTGTTGCTTCCATACACATTTAATGCACACTTGAAAACTCCGCCGGAACCGGAAATGCAATGAAAACCAGCTCCTGGTAAGTAGAGAGGGGAGGTTCGGGAACCAGTGGGGGTTCAGTAGGGTGTGGGGGGTGGGGTGAAGATAGTACATCAGCGTATAAGCGGAGGGCGTGCTTGCTAAGCTGTGTTATTTTTATACTCAGATAATGCATGGCATACCTCATAAAGTCATATAAAATATCGGTCACGACATGACAGAGGACCTGTAAGCGGGACTACAGTGCAAGCACCTAAAACCTGGCTCATAAC
Organism: Branchipolynoe longqiensis; assembly: GCA_030323885.1. NCBI lineage: Eukaryota > Metazoa > Annelida > Polychaeta > Phyllodocida > Polynoidae > Branchipolynoe > Branchipolynoe longqiensis. The sequence continues at coordinate 16,090,741 of CM059189.1, read as the reverse complement.
CTTTGGTAAGATAGTCATCATGTTGTGAACCATTCTCAGAGCCCCATTGTGCAGTGAGTAATGTACTTTACCACATTTGAAGAAGTTGGGTGTGGCATTTTAATTTGATACATAGGTGGGCGGCAATAGGTAGTATTTTGTTTAGCAACTAAACCAAAAACACTTTTAGAAACATGCCCTCTCCCTCCCCTCCCCTCAGCTCACCTCCCATTACCTCCCATCTCCTCCCCTCCCCTCCTCTCCTCTCCTCTCACATCACCTCACCTCACTTCTCTTGTCCTGTTCCGTCCACTCCCACAACACACATACGTGTACAACAGCATAGTTGTTTACATTCGCTGATGGCATGCTTATGGTTTCGGGTTTAAAACAAAGACAAATTAAGTGAAAATAGAAGTCTCATCACTTTGCATGCACATTGCCTTCAATCACCCGCGAGGAGCTGCCATGGGCTACTCCACCAACTCGGATGTCCTCATCCCCGTGATGAACAAATAAATCGCTATGGCATCCATGCAAGGCTAACTTTATAATCAAGATGAACCAGCAATGCGGCTCGTGCACTGGTCGTATTAATTAGCCGCTCCTGGTTGGGCAGACTGTCAGTTTGTAGCAGGATGTCTATGGCATATCGTATTCCCTGCTGGTCACCTATTAAAGTACAGGGGCCGTATTCATGAGCTCGGGGTATGCTTAGCCGGAGGTTAGGCTTAGCCGTTGGGTAGCTATCCCGCAGGTTAACGGTGGAGGTTAATTAGGTCAAGCGGTATTCACCAATGTTCTAGCCGGTGCGGATAGCTACCCGTTCGCTTTGTTTACATTTGTCCATTCGAAAATATTAATATCGCCGCCGTTACGGCATCAGCATTAATATCGGTTCGCATTTAGGGTTAATTTGAGCAAATTTCACTTATTGCGTATTTAAATCTATCAAATATAATCGCATTGAATAGATTTGGGCGTAAGGAATTCACGCCGATTCGGTGGCGACGGCGGCGGCCATTTTTGCGGCGATTTGTGTACTTTACATTCGGCGATTCGAAAATATTAATATCGCCGCCTTTGCGCCAGCAGCGTGAATTTCGCTTCAGATTTAGGGTTAAATTGATAAGATTTCACTTATTGCGTATTTAAATCTATCAAATATGATCGCATTGAATAGATTTGGGCGTAAGGAATTCACGCCGATTCGGCGGCGACGGCGGCGGCCATTTTTCCGGCGATTTGTGTACTTTACATTCGTCGATTCGACAATATTAATATCGCCGCCTTTGCGGCAGCAGCGTTAATTTCGCTTCGCATTTAGGGTTAATTTGACCAAATTTCACTTATTGTGTATGTAAATCTATCAAATATGATCGCATTGAATAGATTCAGAGCCACACATGCTCACTACCCCTCGGGGTAGTGGCTTACCCCTGATTCGAAATTGGGGTAGGGTACCCCCTGGTTAGAGCCCCAGGGTAGCGCTACCCCAAGCTCATGAATACGGATTTTCCACCGTTAGCCGGGGGGGGGGGGTAGCGTACCCCCCGGTTAGAGCCCCAGGGTAGCGCTACCCCGAGCTCATGAATACGGCCCTTGATGTGGCACAAGATTGCTTATCTTTGGAGATCGGATGAAAAATGGCCATTGCAACATGATATTGGCCATATTACAGAAGTTCAACTGATGTTGGCCATATTACACAAATCGATGGGCTTTCATTAAATATTGTATACCAGGCCGGTCTGTGTCACCATACATCCCCAATTGGTGAGTGTCTGGCAGGCATTAAAGTTTGGTAGAGCAATGAAGCAGTGATGTATTCCTGAAAATAAGTGGTTCTTTTAACCACCATGTCATTGCCTGTGTTGTGTCAGTGTATATATTCACCTGCTTCTTGAGCTGTCAGAGAGAGAGGGAGAAAGAGAGAACCTCCACCTGCTGTACCTGCTTTCCGCGACCCTGGATGGTATTGGAATTGCCATGCTGATGGCAGAGAGTGGTATATATACCCATAGAAAGGTCGCACACTCAGCTCTCTGTCAGAATCAAGAAGTGTATGTGAAGTCTGGTTTAAACATCATCGCAATATGCTACTTATGTGTGAATTTGAACCATAGTTTTTGTTGCTCTTATTTTGATCAAATAGTATTATTTGGGGTATTTCTTTCCTTCAAATTCTGTTTATTTTTCCAGGTTTTTCCCCCAGGTATATTTTGCTTAAGAATTGGTAATTAAATAAAAGAGAAACGCTTCATTATTGTTCTAGCAACGTTGCTGTATCGAGATATTCGATCGTGGACTTATTTGCTTTGACTATGAACTTATATGCTTTGGTCATGTACTTATCTGCTTCTCTGTGTTTGTGTTTTCCAGTTTTGACGACAGCAGCTCGATAAGCAGCGGAGAGATCAGCGACACAATCAACGAGATTAGCACGGACGAGAACCTTACAAACTCGTCTCTCAGCGGGGGAGGGTCCGAACACAACCCTTATGGCAGCCTGCGGCGGGGACCGCAGGGCAGCAGCCACAGCCCCTTCCACCAAAACAAGTTTGGACTGTTGAAGAGCGGCAATGGGCTGCTCGACCGGAGTCTAAATCTGAGTGGAGGTGGAGGACGCGAAACTGGGGACTTCTCACTGAGGAAGTACTTCATCGGAGGCGATCCAAACAGGATCCCAAGTGACGCCCGCAGCGATGGCTCTCTTGAGCGAAGCCACTGGGGGATGGACCGGAACGGTGGACCTCACCCAATCTACCGCACCATCGACATCCCACCAGCCGGCTCGCTGCTGAGGAAGGCCAGTCAGGGGGCGGTGACGGATCCAAGAACCGGGCAGCAGTGGCAGACACACAATACCGGGTATGCTGTTGAAGACCCAAACCTGAAGAACGCCTATGCCGAAGTGGGTAGTGGTTCAAGGGAGAAGAAAGACTCTGAGACAAACACCGACCATACTCTGATGTTGCGGAAGGGGCAGGCCGGGCGGCCGCCACAAGGAGCCTTTGCGCTCCGGCGGCCGCTCTCCAACGTGAGCACGGGGTCGACCGGGAGCAGTAAGAGCTCGGGGTCCATGCGGGGCACCCAGATCGGCATGAAGCTCACGGAGAAGGAAAAAGCCCAGCAGAAGGGCGAGCGGCTCGCTAACTACACAGGCGCCATCCGCAACGTGCAGAAGACGGCTAGCGGCACACAGACGGGCGGCTACCACGGCCGGGAGACGAGCACCGACATGGGGCCCGAAGCTTACAGCGAGAGCACTCTGGAGCGGAAGAAGCGCGCGGCAAGCTTGGTAACATCCAAGTCGCAGAGCACCGTCTCTGTCAATGCCGGCCAGGCACCCGCTCCGGGAGGACCAGATGACTTCCGCTCCAGTACTCTGGGCCGTAAGCGGCCTGATATGGCCATCCGCGAAAGGCTCTTTGGTAGCCGCAGCAGCCTGAATGGAAAGCCGCCGGTGCCACCAGATCAGAATGGCGGGCAGAACAGTGTGAACGGTACGATCATATCAAACCCGCATGCCACCTACAGCAAGCAGGACTCGAGCCCGTACCGACATAACACATACTCTGGGTCGACGTCCACGTCGAGCACCTCACCGGTGGGTGCATCGCCTTACGTGAATGTCACGTACATGCCCTCCGAGTACCTCAACAACCGGCCCTCCAGTGCCATGTCGAACCCGACCAGTCCCAGCAACAGCCCTTGGATCAAGTCAGCGCCACCTAGCCTCCACAACGGGGCCATGCGTGGGGGGACTTTGTCTGAGACCGAGTCCATGGAGAGCATCTCCTCTTCGGCCTCTTCCAGCATCCAGGCGCAGATCCAGCAGGCACGTGCGCACGGCCTGCTCAGTCGGTCCATCCTCCAGCATGAGAAGGACATCCAGACTGGCCACATCCAGCGGTCCGACAGCTTCCGGTCGACACAGTCTGAGAAGATGTTCCCTTCCACATCGCAGCCAGATGGACTTCAACGGACAAACTCCTTCTCGCAGATCCACCCAGGTGGTCACCCGCCACCCTCGCCAACACCGAGTAACGGCTCGCACGTGTCGTCGTCCCGCTACACCTACCCGGGCATGGCACCCATGTCGCCAACATCCGCTTTGCACGCCGTCGCCACCAGCTCGCAGAGCATGCCCTACGGACTTGGACTTCCGCTGTCCAAGATCAACCCGAAGGATGAGGATCGTGAGTACCAACTGCAATACATATTCCTTAATACATCCGCCAACAAAAATGTAATAAGTTACAAATGCTTTTAGAGTCATGGCTAGGTTTTAGATGATTGAGAGAAGTTGAATTTTCCATGTATTTAGGTAGTGTAGTCCGGTGGTTTTCAGTTTCTGCCATTTTCTAACATTATAAAAACGAAAGTAATATAGATTATTACTTATAATAACTGTTAAATGGCTAACCCCGGGATATATGTTGTAGTGAAAACGTGCCAAATTCATTTTGGCAAGCACGTCAAAATTCTGACACCATTCTGACACCATTAAAAAGGGGTGCAATTTTGTCTCAAGTCTTTTCCGAACCCAGCTTTCACTGGGGTGCAGAATGAATTGCCCATAACGAGCAGTGAACGCTCAATATCCAAACCAAGTGTAGTGTGTTTCTGAATGACTCCTTGAGTGACTCAGCAAATCCCCGAGAGACCCACACAAGTGACCGCGCATGACTAACTGTGAACAAAGACGGCACCGTCTCACCAACAATTTGTCTGGATCTGGCTTTGGGTGTGCCTCTTTGCGGTGTATATTTGATAATTAAATAAACACACACCAGTGTTGTGTAATAGAACAGATTTCAAATCTGCAGTCTTTGTCCAACCGTACTGTGGCCATCTTTTTTCTTTGGAAGGTTTATTTACCGACTTTTGTCCTTCCTTTGTTGGTGGTTCTTATGTAGCAGTTATGTGTGTGATATTTTGGGGAGAGGGGGAGTAGGAGAAGGGGTGGTTCTGGGATAGTTAATTTGAGAAATGACCAACCCAATACGACCGTGGTTCATTACGGGTTCACGGGTTACGGGTTTACATCTGTAGCAATTTGAGACTGTAGACCAGGAGTGACTGGGAATACGGGGATTCCGGGATCCGCTGGTCACTCAGTAAGGACTGAGGCTGCCACTCAGCATGCCGGGTCGCAGCTATAGCTTGCACAGTGGAACGTGTAGGAGGTGGTGAATACACGTGGTATTTTATGTCATGACATGTATGGCAATAATCCTACCAAGTTCGGTTATCAGGAGGCCTATGTAGGTTGGAAGTGAATTTAAAGTATAACGTCTATAGTAGTAGATAAGGCTTCTTCCATATATTATAACATATAATATAAGCCATAGCTATGACGTTGCGTTCAGTCTTCATGGAGGAACCAGCTCGGAAAAGCAGTATTGTTAATAAGAAGTCGGTGTGTGAGTCGCATGACGTGCATCCGCGTCCTGATTGGTTGACTGTATGTCGGAGGAACGCCGCTTTCCCTCTCAGCGATACAATGTCGACGAAGTTAATAGTAATAGTAATAATACCAGTCGGGGAGTGACACTAATACGTAATAGAAATGTATGCAGGCAGTACGTGCGTGTAGGTGTGGGTGTGAGTGGTATGTGTGGTGGTGTGTTGACATATCTTGCTATCTATCGATCAGTGTGTTGCTAGGTGTTTTCAGATGTGTGTTGATACACGTGTTGTTGTGTAGTTTGATGATACATGTGCCGATACATGTGGTGATGTGTGTGTGGTGATATATATCTTGATGCGCGTGGTGCTATGTCTTGATACATCACATGTGGTGCTGTGTATTGATACATGTGCCGATACATGTGGTGATGTGTGTGTGGTGATATATATCTTGATGCACGTGGTGCTATGTCTTGATACATCACATGTGGTGCTGTGTATTGATACATGTGTTGCTAGATGTGGTGATGTGTGTGTGTGGTGATATATATCTTGATGCATGTGGTGCTCTGCTTGATTGTCTTGATACATCACATGTGGTGATACATGTGGTGCTGTGTATTGATACATGTGTTGATATATGTGGTGATGTGTGTAGATAATAATTGTTCTGTGAAATGTTGATATGTGTGTATACATTTGTTGATGCATGTGTTGATATGTGTATACCGGATATGCTGCTGTATACCGGAGTGTGTGGTTGTAAGTGTCTGTTTTGGTATCTGTATGTGTTTCGGTACGTTGGTGTGTACAATATTGTTTGTTTGTGTGCATGTGAGTATGTGTTGGTGTGTGTGTCCGTGTATGTGTTTCGGTATGTTTGTGTGTACCTGAGTGTGTTTTGGTGTGCATGTGTGTGAGTGTGTTTTGGTATGAGTATGTGTTTCGGTACATTGATCTGTACCTGAGTGTGTGTGTGTTGGTATGTTGTTGTGCGTTTGTGTGCGTGTGCTTGGTACATTGATGTGTATCTGAGTGTGTGTGTTGGTATGTGTATGTCTTTCAGTACGTTGGTGTGTACCTGAATGTGTGTGTTGGTATGCATGTGTGTGAGTGTGTTAGTACATGCATGTGTTCGGTACGTTGGTGTGTATCTGGGTGCATGTGTTGGCCTGTGTGTGAGTGTGTTTTGGTACATGTATGTGTTTGGTATGTTTGTGTGTACCTGAGTCTGTGTGTTGGCCTGTGTGTGAGTGTGTTGTGGTACATGTATGTGTTCGGTATATTGGTGCGTACCGGAGTGTTGAGTGTGTGTGAGTGTGTTTTGGTACATTTGTGTGTTCGGTACGTTGGTGCGTACCTGAGTGTTGAGTGTGTGTGAGTGTGTTTTGGTACATGTATGTGTTCGGTACGTTGGTGCATACCTGAGTGTTGAGTGTGTGTGAGTGTGTTTTGGTACATGTATGTGTTTGGTACATTGTTGTGTACCTGGGTGTGTGTGTTGGCCTGTGTGTGAGTGTGTTGTGGTACATTTATGCGTTCGGTACATTGGTGCGTACCTGAGTGTTGAGTGTGTGTGAGTGTGTTTTGGTACATGTATGTGTTCGATACATTGTTGTGTACCTGGGTGTGTGTGTTGGCCTGTGTCTGAGTGTTTTGTGGTACATTTGTGTGTTCGGTACATTGGTGCGTACCTGAGTGTTGAGTGTGTGTGAGTGTGTTTTAGTACATGTATGTGTTCGGTACGTTGGTGTGTACCTGGGTGTGTGTTGGTCTTTGTGTACCTGAGTGCTTTGGTACGTGTACGTGTTTTGGTACATTGGGTTGTACCTGAGTGTGTTGGCCTGCATGTAGCTGAGTGTGTTTTGGTACATGTATGTGTTTCGGTACGTCGGTGTGTACCCGTGTGTGTTGGTGTGTATGGGTGTGTGGGTGTTTGCAGTGCGTGCACACAAAGGGAGGTGAGAGCCCGGTGAGATGAACTGCGTTTGTTTACATTCACTCTAGTATGAGACAGTTATTTTGGGGGATTCAAAACTAAACTGGTAAAAGATAAACAAGTTGAAATAGGGCGGGGGGCGTTTGCTTTGAGCCCTGGAGGGGCAGTACAGAGAAATGCCCTCGGTGTAAGTGGGGTGTAAACGCTAGTTGTGTGGCTGAGTGAGTGACAAGGGGCTTTGGGGGGCTTTAAATCCAAGAGTTACCTCTAGGTAACGGTAAGTCATTGGTGGAAACCAGCCGTTATTGAGACACGTGTGAATGTGGTCAGAATTGCTTTATGCAAAGTCCAGTTTAAGAACGTGCTTGTTTGTTCGTTGTACTGAGTTGTGAAGGTGCACACTCATGCCAACTTTATAGTACTGCTAGCAAAATGACCCGATATCCCACTCAGTCACCTTATCTTGATACTGAGCAAACCTAAGTTAGATACTGGTGCACTTATTGATCACTTAGTCAAGTTAGTGTAGTTTGGTGCTCCTGTACCTGGGATGAGCTCAGAAATGGGTAAACAAAGCCTGTGGTTAGGATTGTAACACCAAAATCACTTTGACATGTTTTCACTTTAAATATGTGCAAAGTAAAAGTCGAAGAATCTGATGAAGGCATAGTATTTTCCGACACAAAACACTGATCTGGAGTTGCGCATGTGTGTATCCTACACACTTCTACTGAAGGTAGATTGAGGTAAGGTACCTTCTAACCATTATTTGATTGTTTGTTGAAACAAACTAACAAACAATCTAACCATCAACCTAATACCTACAAAAACAGACAGAGAGCAAAACCCACCGGACTATGCAATATAATATGGTGGAAACTCGTAACATCGAATCATCCAACTTGCAAGTTGTTGTCGGAGCAAAGGTCCCATTTAAAACTACAAGGAAACAATCCTTTATGTTTGGGGATGGTCCTTCTGCAAGTACAATAAACAAGGTTTGACGCCAGCTAAATAGCAGCATATCCAAGATAGCTCTAGCATGGCATTGGCCACTTCAGATTGAGTACACACTAACCAGTGTGTATGACCAATAAACGCGGCAGGCGTGACACGGGGTGTGGTCAGTGCCTGGCAGATTGGGCTGTGTGTTGCAGTTATGTGGGCTGTGGCAAGCCTATGGCGCCCCTGGGAGCACACAGACTGATTCAGTTAGTCGTTAGGTGGCGCCACTGGGTAGGCACTGGTGCCGTCTGCATCTGTCTGTGTATCTGTCTATCTATCTATCTCTACGGCGTCTGATGCCAGGCAGGGCGACAGAATAGCGAGATAGGGCGCCCGACTTTGCGTACGGTTTTACCTCCTAGCAACATATCGAGAATATCAGAACAGGTACTGACTTGTGACAGTGCGCACTCATGGCGACTTTATAGTGCTGCCTTAATGGAAGACTGGGCCATCAACACCACGACCCGATTCCTTTATTGGGAACATAATTGTATTTACATTGGTCTCAACGTTTGGACAACCTAGCGATGTGACGAATGCATAGTTCATTTTTATTAAACGTTGTTTATTGTGGTGAATAACAATTATGTCCCCTTATAGACAACAATGGTGCCAATCAGAAAATGCTGCTTCTAGATAGCATCACATTATTATGCTATTAGCGGTGCGGCTTGGGTACGATGTGGGTAAATGTTTATTTCAGTGACGCGGGTGGGGTGCAGAGGTGTGAAATGACACCCCCAATATTTCACACACGGGAGAGTGGTTCAGTAGTCTCACCAAAGGATGCCTCTCCCACCTGTCTCTCCCTCTCTCTCCCCCTCTCCACCCCCTCTCTCCTCCCCTCCCCCCCCCCCTCTCTCTCCTCTCCTCCCCTCTCCTCCCCTCTCTCTCCCCTCTCTCTCCCACTCTATCTCTTCTCTGCCTTTCCCCTCTGCCCTCTCCCCATCTGCCCTCTCCCAATCTGCCTTGCATGTCACTCTCCCCCTCCCCCTCCCTCTCCCCTCTTCCCCTCTCCCCTCCATCTCCCACTCCCCCCCCCCCGTCCCCCTCTCTCACCCTCCCCTGTTTCCCTCTCCCTCTTCGTCTCTCTCTCATCACCTATCTCTCACCCTCCATCTCTCTCATCACCTATCTCTCACCCTCCATCTCTCTCATCCCTCCCCCATTCTTAACCCTGCTGTCCCCCTCCCTCTTTTCATCCTCCCTATCTCGCTCGATTTCTCTGCATTCAAGGCCAGGAAAAAAAGAGGAAATTAAAAAAGTGAAAACTCTTTCTTTTTGAAAACCAAGAAAAGCCAAGGAAATGAACACCCTCTTTGAGGTGCCTACCTGCCGCCACCGTTGCGGCAAGTTGACCTGACATGCAGCTGTGCGCATGGTGAGGGGAGGGGTGAGCATCTGAAGTGGAGCAGGGGGCGTTTTATATTACCGCGAGTTGTTTATCTTAAAGCGTATTTCCTTAGGGAGGATATAATTGGGATTAATAGCTTGAGAGTCGATCCAGAGAGAACTCCCCAAGCCTGGACAGCCCGCCAGTACCACCCACTTGACTCGGTAGTGACGGCGCTGCCGCCCCCTCGTGTTACCGGTAGAAACTAAACCGCCCTGTATGGTGGATTTCTGTACTGCTACCAGGTTGCAGTTATTGTCTTCATTGGTTCTTATTGCACATGCTATTTCTTCGTCTCTCCGTATTTCTCTTCTTTCCCTCCCCCCTCTCGCCTTCTCCCACTCTCAATGATCCTCTCCTTTTCTCCCTTCCTCCCTTTCTCCCATTCACTCTCTCCATCTCTCGTCTTTCCCTTCTTCCTCCTCTCTGCCCCTCTCTCTGACCCTCTCTCTGCCCCTCTCTCTGCCCCTTCTCCCCCCTTCTATTCCTCTGTCTACCACCACTCTTCCCTCCTCTCCCTTCAAGCCCTCGCCCTCTCCTTCTCCGCCTCACTCCCTTCCTTTCACACTTTCCCCTCTCTCCCGCTCTCTTCTCCCTCCCCCATCACACTCTGACTTCGCCTCTCCCTCTCTGTCTCTCTGTCATTCTGTCTCAAACCTCCCCTCTGCTCCTATTTCTCCACCTCACACTGCCCCTCACCGTGGCCCTCTCTCTATTCGCCTCTCTGTGTTTGTCTGCATCCACCCTTCTCTCCACCTGTGCCTGTGTCTGTCTATCTGGCTGTGTGACTGTACTTAATAGTGTTCTCTGTGTTCACAGTGCACGGCTCGGCGCTGTCCCTCGTGTCCAGCAGTTCGTCCGTCTACTCCACGGTAAGCAGGTGCCTCATTACACTCTGGGCGCACAGTGAATATAACAAATCCTACCGGAGCAGAGGGACAGAAGCAGAAATAACACACAACCAATTGCCCTCACAAATGTAACGCATTCAGATTCCCCTGCTTAACCAACTCATTTACAATTTGTTCATATTTACATTGTATTTTACTTTCATAGAGGGTAGTGGGCTTCCGCGGTTCAGCTGATTGGCACTAGTACCATATTTTAAGTCAGTTGAACACAGTTGCGGAGTCAATAATGAAATAGCATCTCTATATGTGTAGTAAAAGACAAAAGGTATTATTTTGTACATAAACGTAAGCCGCCTGAGTGGGTGAAGTGATTTGAAATTCTATTATATACATGTGTTTTGGAATTTTTATTTGAACATAATGTTTTCATGAATCAATAATTATTGATGATGATTCATGGATGTGCAATACTCGGTAGTTATTACTTGCTCTACTTCTAATTGTAGGCTGATGAACGTGCGTCGGCTGAGGTATGTGCCTGCTCTTTAACATCACCTTGTAGAAAACTGATGAGCAGTTTTTGTTCTCTTTTTGTTTTGATGTGTGTTTTGTTGTTGTTGGTTACATTCACTTATTATTACAAACGTAGTGGTGTGGAATTTATCTGCATATTCAATTTTCTTGAAAAAGTGTGGCATCCAAAAGGTCGCTACGGGCCCTCTTGTTAAGTTACTTGCGAGAAGACGCAATAATTTATCATCGCTAAAAGACAGTGAAAGTGCTTTGTCGTTTTACATATAAATACAACACTTTAAAAGTGTTTAACGAAAATGTTTCCAAGAAGAGAAGAAGGAAGAGGACAAGTTGGACCCGTAGATGGAGTGAGCCTTTTGATTGGTCACTAACCATCTCCCATTGTGTCGTTCCCTCTCCGTATCCACATCCACACTCCCTCATTATTGTTCTGAATCAGCCTCTCTTTCCCCCGTATTGTTCCCTCTCCGAATCCACATCCACACTCCCTCCTTATTGTTCTGAATCAGCCTCTCTTCACCCCGTATCATTCCCTCTCCATATCCACCTCCTTATTGTTCTGAATCAGCCTCTCTTCACCCCGTATCTCCCTCTCCGTATCCACATCCACACTCCCCCCGTATTGTCCTGATTCAGCCTCTCTTCACCCCGTATTGTTCCCTCTCTGTATCCATATCCACATCCACACTCCCTCCTTATTGTTCTGAATCAGCCTCTCTTCCCCCCCGTATCATTCCTTCTCCATATCCACATCCGCACTCGCTCATTATTGTTCTGAATCAGCCTCTCTTCCCCCCCGCCCCCCATATCGTTCCCTCTCCGTATCCACACCCACAACCCCTCCTTATTGTTCTGATCAGCCTCTCTCCCCCACCCCCACCCCCCACCGTATCGTTCCCTCTCCCTATCCAATCCACACTACCTGCTTATTTCTGAATCAGCCTCTCTTTCCCCCGTATATCATTCCCTCTCCGTATCCACATCCACCACTCCCTCCTTAATTGTTCTGAATCAGCTCTCTTCACCACCGTATTTCCCTCCCCTATCCACATCCACACCCCTCCTTATTGTTCTGAATCAGCCTCCTCTTTCCCCCCCCCCCCCACCCCCCACCGTATCGTTCCCTCTCCGTATCCACATCCACACTACCTGCTTATTGTTCTGAATCAGCCTCTCTTTCCCCCGTATCGTTCCCTCTCCGTATCCACATCCACACTCCCTCCTTATTGTTCTGAATCAGCCTCTCTTCACCCCGTATCGTTCCCTCTCCGTATCCACATCCACACTCCCTCCTTATTGTTCTGCATCAGCCTCTCTTCACCCCGTATCGTTCCCTCTCCGTATCCACATCCACACTCCCTCCTTATTGTTCTGAATCAGCCTCTCTTCACCCCGTATCGTTCCCTCTTCGTATCCACATCCACACTCCCTCCTTATTGTTCTCCATCAGCCTCTCTTCACCCCGTATCTCCCTCTCCGTATCCACATCCACACTCCCTCCTTATTGTTCTGAATCAGCCTCTCTTCACCCCGTATCGTTCCCTCTCCGTATCCACATCCACACTCCCTCCTTATTGTTCTGAATCAGCCTCTCTTCACCCGTTCGTTCCCTCTCCGTATCCATATCCACACTCCCTCCTTATTGTTCTGCATCAGCCTCTCTTCACCCTGTATCGTTCCCTCTCCGTATCCACATCCACACTCCCTCCTTATTGTTCTGAATCAGCCTCTCTTCACCCCGTATCGTTCCCTCTTCGTATCCACATCCACACTCCCTCCTTATTTTCTCCATCAGCCTCTCTTCACCCCGTATCTCCCTCTCCGTATCCACATCGACACTCCCTCCGTATTGTCCTGATTCAGCCTCTCTTCACCCCGTATTGTTCCCTCTCCGTATCCACATCCACACTCCCTCCTTATTGTTCTGAATCAGCCTCGCTTCCCCCCCCCCCTCTGTATCGTTCCCTCTCCGTATCCACATCCACACTCCCTCCTTATTGTTCTGAATCAGCCTCTCTTCCCCCCGTATCGTTCCCTCTCCGTATCCACATCCACACTCCCTCCTTATTGTTCTGAATCAGCCTCTCTTCACCCCGTATCGTTCCCTCTCCGTATCCACATCCACACTCCCTCCTTATTGTTCTGCATCAGCCTCTCTTCACCCTGTGTCTCCCTCTCCCTTATCCGTGTCATTATTCCTGCCTCATCCTTGCCCTCATCCCTTCATTCCACCCGTATCCTCCCTTCCCTCACCCCACTGCTCCCTTCTTATATCGCCTATTCATTTCAGCATACCTCCAGTTATCCCCTCCTTATTGCACTATCCCTTTATCCCTTTATCCCTCACCTTCTCACACTCCTACAGTATCCCCCCCCTTTATGCCACCCAATGTCACTCCCATTACACCTTCCCTTATCACCGTATCTATCCCTGCATAACTTCTCTATCCCTCTTAACCACACTAGCCATCCCTATTTTAGCATTTCCTCTATAGCTCTCATTATCCCTCTGTTAATCCATCAATATCCCCTATCCCAGTATCCCTATGTATCCCCCATTACCCCTCCGTTTCCCCCTCACTCCTCTCTATATCCCAGTCAGCCCTCCTATCCATCCCATTATCACATCATCCCTCTCATTGGCCTTATCCCCCTCCTTTCCCATCACCTTATCCATCACATAGAGTCACATCATCCCCCTGCCCTTCCTTATCCCTCTGTATCCCTTCCTTTATCCCTTCCTTTATCCATCCATTATCCCCTCAACCCTCCTTATCCCACCCATTATCCCCCATTATCCATCCCTTTTTCCTCTCCTTATCCCCCTTCTTATCGATCCTCATATCCCTTCCCGTGTCCCGTGTCTTCCCGTGTCCCCCAAATATTTCACAGTGGACAGGCTTGAATTATTCACAGTCTATCAGAACAGCACACCATCGGGACAAGTGGAGAACCATTGCATCCAACCCTCGACTAGAGGACGCAACTATTGATTGATTGTCCCCCTATCCGTCCCCTCTCACACACTCACACTTCCCTCACAGTCCCCCCCCCCCCCCTCCCACTGTATGATTCCCCAGCTCCTGGTTACCCGGCACTGTCACCACGCCTCACCTGTAGTTCCTGTTACAGCGCATTGTACCTGTACATACTGAACAGGTCGCTCACTAATCACGCTTTGTCCGTAGCTACTTCACACCACACCTGACTGTTTCACGCCTTATTTCCTCTTATCGATTTATTTGATCGCTAGGCAGCAAGAATATGACTGCGCCAATGTTAGAAGGCATTGCCCAATAAATGCACGCACTCATATATGTAATATATAATATATGTAATAACTAATATATAATATATGTAATATATAATATATGTAATGTGTAATATAATATATATAATATAATTATATATAATATGTATAATGTATCATATGTATAATATATTGTACATATAATATTATAGCCAATTCCGCCGATAGCTCCTACTTCGCGATGAAAATTAACATATGGGATGTAAATGTGGATGGATCACGTGAATGTCAAGCCTCGTACGGTGAAACTTACAGGGAAAAGGAGACCATCTGCTATAGATACCCTTGCCGTGAATATGGCCTATGCTGCCGACACGGCGTAAAGCAACCACCAATCAATCAATTAATCAATCAATCAATCGCTATAGGTACTACTATATTACGTTCAGCAGTGAAACTGTATATACCCCCCCACACCCCATTTTATGAAGCTCATGTATAGACTTAAAAAGTAATATATATAGTAAGATGGGAATAGTTCGGCTACATTTGAAAAAAAAGGATGGAAGGAGTGCATTGGGAATGAGGGGGAGGGGTTTATCTGTAGAACTGCCACCATCTCTTGCTCAGACTGCCTCCGCCAGTTAACATTAAGGGCGTGTCAACTCTGCACATGTAATATGCTCCCATTAATTTGATAACAAATCAAGATGATACGTTTCGCTAAATCAGATGTCCGACAGTGACATTGACCAAGTCCACGAATAAATTTTGCATCAATATTCCTAAATAGTTTCGCACTTTTGGTATCAGAGACCAGATGGCAGAATGAGTTGAGCACCAGCTTCCTGTCTGGCAGCTCGTTGGATTTGAATGCTGGCCTAGTGAAACCAATGACTTAAAAATTGTATACTTGCCATGACCAGCCTGGTGCTTGGTATTACTGGGATAGGGCAGGGATAGGGCAGTGGAATGAAAGAGACCAATTGTCGGCAATTGAAATTCCCTCTGTAAGCAACACATGTAACAATCAATAAATATGGTTCCATTGAATAACGTTTCCATGAAGCGAATTACGGTCGTCTATGGAGACATTTTTTAAGTGTGACATATTTTAATTTTTATTTTCTTGTTTCCCTTTGACTCTATATGATTAATGACTTAATGTGAGAGATAACAGAAAGCAAGCGGACTCTTATCATAATATGCGCCAGGTGGCGCACCTGGTGAGGATTACATCGAATTGCCGCGAATAAATATATGGCGGAAATACCAAGGGGGGGGAGGTGGGGGGAGAAAAAAAAGTGTACCCCCTTTTTCATGAACCATAGCGGAAGATACCCAGGCAGCGTTTGATTCATCACTGAGCATATGGAAAATAGTTCCTATGGCCGCCGTTAGGTGAGAACCACGTGGTGGCGCCACTGAGGATGGGGACGGGAGGAGGGGGAGGAGGAGGAGGAGGAGGGGGGGGGGGGGGGCTGACGGCACTAAATCGCCTAGTGGAGGGCGGATGAACTAATGTTCAAGCCATTTTGACTGGAGAGATTGCCATGTCAGCAATCCGTACATGTAATACGTGTACATATAGCGTTACTGTGCAAAGGCCACAGGAGGGTGGCGGGATATATCAGCGGTGTAAATAACCGCTGTACAACATGTTGATTCGCCTCTGCATGCGAGTAAGTGGATGGAGTGTGTGTGTGTGTGTGGGGGGGGGGGGGGGGTGATGGCGTTACCTGGAATGCGGTTCACCATAGTAACCGTCTGGATGTTGGGGCGTGGGGGTGGAGGTGGGGGTTAGGTGGGGGTTGTGATGGGAATCGCAGGTGTGGTGGGAGACACGGGCAGGTACGGGTATACAGAATGTTGGATCTGTGTCGTCATGGTTACCGCATAGGATGCCCCCTCCCCGACCCGCCCCTCACACCTACCGCCACCAACTTCCACCCTGGCTCACCTCGCCGCAACCAGATCCTACCCATCATGGCTTTCTTGTAATAACCATGGGTGATATATTGCAACCCGCGCTATTTAAATGGCGCATTGCTGGCATTCGTTCATAACTATTAAATTAAATGGTCATTTTGGTTGTTGGCTTCTGCAATACTACGTGAGCAAATGCTTTACCTATAATTGAGGCAAAGTCGTTGCTCTGCAGGGGAAGTACATCAGTCAGAATGCCTGGGTGATGCGTTTAACCGACCGAATCTTAACTTGCCTAACTTATGCAAAAGAATATATCAAATCAAAGCGGGAAGCCCTTTAGTTTGAGGCAACCCCCAGCGAAGACGAGGCTGTGAATCTGCGCGCGGCTGCGCAGTCTGGTAGCCCGCCGTCTGGTACAATGGTAGATAGGCTACGCTGCGCAATCTGCTCAACTCCTCTTCGCTAGTCGTATTGTATGGGGATTGTGTTGCCTTTATCTTTTAATTTTCCGAGTGAAATCATTTCTGAGTATTGACACCAACAGACGGAGCACGGCGCGGTAAGTTGTGGATAGCCCCCTGATAAGGATAGCCTCCTCACTGTTGGTTGCCAGCAATACTGCGGGGGGGGGGGGATTAATTTGTTTTCTTTGTTTAGTATTTAATAAAAGTGTACGGATATGCTGTATACGATCCATGTCGCTTTGTGGATAGTTCACTCTACATGGCTTGTTCACCGAACATGTTTTTTTGTGTTTTTTTTGTGTGTACTTTTCCCCCCAGATATAATATTGAGCCAAATTTTAATGATCCTATTAAAGTTGCATAGTTCGATGGTTTTGAGTTTCTGTGATTTTTCTGAGATAAATATATTAGATCGATCACTAGTACCGACCCACCCACGGGGAGGCTTAAGACTAACGCATGTAGATATATACACATAAACAATACTCTTACTGTGCATGACTTCGACAAAATCCAGCAAACGGAAACGGAAATAGCACTGTATGGGCGCTGCCATTTGTAAACTCGTACCGAGAAACCGAGAGTTCATATTTCATCGGACTATGCAACTTTAATTCCGATGTGTTAGTAACCACACACCAAATTATGCAAGGGCATGAGTTGGGAAAATTATGCAAGTGCATGCGTATAAATGTGATAGTCACAGTGCATGCGTGAATGTGACAAACACGGAGGAGCACTCCCAATTTGTGACATTTTTATGAAGCTTTGTCAACTCTGTCTTGATCATATTCACGTCTTAAACTTTGCCTTGCACAGCAGCTACACCACGGAATAAGCATGTTGAGCTATTTGCAGTTTACACCATCCTCATTCAGTTGCTGACCTCAGTGCTTGACATCAGTGCCTGACAGATCATTGACCAACATTTTCATTGCCTGACATTCATTTTTATGGTCCAATATCAATGCCTGACAGTCTCACTACCTGACATCCTCATTGTCCAACATCCTCATTGTCCAACATCCTCATTGCCCAATATCCTCATTGCCCAATATCCTCACTTCCCAACATTCTCATTACCCAACATCCTCATTGCCCAACATCCTCATTGCCCAACATCCTCACTGCCCAATATCCACACTGCCCAACATCCTCACTACCCAACATTCTCATTATCCAACATCCTCATTGTCCAACATCCTCATTGTCCAACATCCTCATTGTCCAACATCCTAATTGCCCAACATCCTCACTGCCCAATATCCTCACTGTCCAACATTCTCATTACCCAACATCCTCATTGACCAACATCCTCACTGCCCAATATCCTCACTGCCCAACATTCTCATTATCCAACATCCTTATTGTCCAACATCCTCATTGTCCAACATTCTCATTGTCCAACATCCTCATTGTCCAACATCCTCATTGCACAACATCTTCCATGTCCAACATCCTCATTGTCCAATGTCCTAATTGTCCAACATCCTCACTGCCCAACATCCTCATTGCCCAACATATTCATTGTCCAACATCCTCATTGTCCAACATCCTCACTGCCCACCATTCTCATTACCCAACGTCCTCACTGCCCACCATCCTCATTAACCAACGTCCTCATTGCTCAACATCCTCATTTCCCAACATCCTCATTGCCCAACATCCTCATTTCCCAACATCCTCATTTCCCAACGTCCTCATTGCTCAACATCCTCATTTCCCAACATCCTCATTTCCCAACATCCTCATTGCCCAACATCCTCATTTCCCAACGTCCTCATTGCTCAACATCCTCATTTCCCAACATCCTCATTGCCCAACATCCTCATTTCCCAACATCCTCATTGGCCAACATCCTCATTTCCCAACATTCTCATCGCCCAACATTTTCATTTCCCAACATCACCATTGGCCAACATTATTGTCCAAAATCAGTATTGTCCAACATCATCATTGTCTAATTTCCTCATTATCCGGCATGGTGGCCTAATCGGTAGAGCCCGGGCCTCGCGTGCGGAAGGTCGGGGGTTCAGTTCCCGGTTGAGTCAAACCAATGACTTAAAATTGATACTTGTCGCTTCCTAGCGCGGCGCTCAGCATTAATAATAGGTTAGGGCAAGGACTGGTTAGCTCCGTGTCAGGATAATGTGTCTGAGGGGAATATTGGGTAATGGTGTTGGCGGCCTGATTTCCCAATGGGGCAGCACTATAAAGTCACCATGAGTGTGCCCTGTCACAAGTCGGTACCCATCCTGATATGATGTTCATAGGACGTAAAACAACAACAAACAAACTTATTATCCAACATCATCATTGTCTAAGGTCAATGCCAAAAACCCAGACTGTCCGACTTCATCATTGTCTAAAATCCTGATTGCCTGATATCCTCGCTCTCTGACATCATCATTTGTCGGCATCCACATGGTCTGATATCTCCAGTGTGTGTAAGCCACACTTACCTTTATCAAACAACGCTCCAGCCATCTCCACCATTCCTCTTTCTTAACCGGCCCATCATCTTTCTTGCTCACCCAGTCATCTCTCTTATCCACCCATAATCCCATGTCTTACCTCCTCTCCACCCCCCACCGTCCGCTGTCACCCCCCGGCCTGAGATGGCCGTATATGTTGCCAGGACGTAAAACTCTAACAACCAACCAAGGTGTCACCCCCTACCCCCATTCTCGACTTATCGCCGTGTGGATTCCGTCTCTGTCCGTGTTGGTTATGTGTCGCTTCTTGCTGTTGTGAGGAAAAGTCTTCGCTCTTTTTTGCTTGCAGATTCTCAAATTGCGAAGGGAACTTGAGAGTGCGCAAGAGAAAGTGTCGGCGCTTACGACCCAGCTAGGCCCCAATGTGAGTAGTCTCTGCCGTGTGTTGAACCGTGTCGGTTTTACTCGCCTGACCCCTGTGTAGACTGTTGTGTTTGATGTTTGATCTGGTGCCAGGCACCTCCTGCTGCTTCTCCATAAATACGCAATATCAGCCAAACTGCCAAGTATTGACTCATCATGAGCAGGGGGCACTGAGATCGCAAAGAGGCCGAGATGGGTGTGATGGCGGGAGGGTGGGGACCCCCCCCCCCACCCCACCCCCACTCCGCCCTCCCCCTCCCCCTCCCCTCTGGCTGTTTCATATTAGACTGCATTTATGTCTTGTGCACCTGAGCCATGCTGTGTCCGATTTGCTGTCTGCACCTTAGATGCCCATACACTGACGACGTCTAAGACGGAACATCGGTCAGTGTCTACATACATACATGCGCGCACCACTAACGTATGGCAGAACTGATATTCAGCGATGAGAAAATTCGAATTTTCCACGCAGTTGCTATTTTTTCCTTCTTTCTCGGTTATATGGGTCATTTCCCTTCAATCCTTAGCGCTGTCAGATTTACCGAAACATCAGATTTCCACTTTGTGTGTTGTTGATGGAGAATCTTATTACTTGCCTATGCATTACAGCTAATGATATACATGCGAATAAGACTTGGCGAATGGCCTGTTCAATAGTACTGCATTACGAATCAGCATAACACATTAGAAACCAGTCACAGTGTCTGTTTGATTTGTCATGATTATATTATGATCATGATTATATTTAATTTCAATTATCATGTTTTCCTATGACTTCTCACATAGTGTACTTACTAATCGTGTTAACCCGGTTGTGATTATTTTCTGATATTTATTGATATCGCTGTAATACAAAACACCACGATGTCTTTCCTGTCATTTACAGCGCAGGAACTGCATCTCATTGCATGAGTATGGACTTGTTCCAGCAAACATTGAAACATCTGTCTTGTCAGAAACGTTGAATGTATAGTAATTGTGCATTTATATAAACTTGCATAAATCATATTTTGTCACAAAATTAAGGCATTTCTGCTAGATGTCACGTGGTCATGATCTTCGTGTATTAATGGTTGATTGGTTGGTAAGCCCAGTAATATCTGAGGTAAATTACCAGGATTGCCCCGGTCACCATGATGCGATATCCCACTCAGTCCCTATACATTAACATGATTCAATGTATCACTTCTCAGATATGAACGTCAGTGTTCACCCAGCTACTAGCCTGACCTCTAACCGTGCTATGGTGGGGAGTCGGGGTGGGCTGGGGAGTGGGGGTGGGGGTGAGGGTGCACTACAACACTACAACACTACACTCTGCAACACATACATATAATAATAATAATAATAATAATAATAATAATAATAATAATAATAATAATAATAATAAAATGTTTATTTCCACATGATCAATGTACACACAAGTTGATATTTATATAATATTTATAAAAAAAAATTTTAAAGCAGTGTTCTTCAATGCAGACCATTTTCCCGCACAATTCCACAGAACCAAAATCATACTCAAATGTAAGGCACGAATGTAATCAATAAGCATATGGCTGTGGATTCAAGGTGCATATAAAATATAAGGATTATAGTGAAAGTTAAGGTTCAGGAGGGATACCTTTATAACCCCACTCCGGTGTGTAAGCACGCCAGGTCGCAGCTCCTATCCTTCCTCAAGGAACAGCCGACAGTAACTTGGAATACACATATATCGACCCTTGTCATAATGCATGCGGTTTGCCTCGACTGGGGATCGAATACACGATCCCACCCTGACAAGGACGCAGACGCTTTACCGCTAGGCAAACCCACTCGGTACGGGCCTGTTATGATGGCGTCTAGACTAGTGTGACTACACGTCGTGTCTAGGCTCGCCTCATCAGTCTTAACAAGATTGCCCATTAAAGTAGCACTAAGATTGAACCAAGGGAATCTCTTTTTTTTGTTCTCTATATCATTAAAAATAGAATGGTCGTTGGTTTTGTTCTTCATCAGTAAAAATAGAACGGTAGGTGTCCACAGGGAATGGTTTGTATCTATGGTTTAATTTTTTATTTTTGCTGATCACCTTTCTGGGTTGAACAAACAAAAACAACAACAAAATGTTGTCAATCTCACGCTGTGCACATCTTGGTACTTGTAAACACCGGTGTGTTTTATTATAGGACGCGGTCAGTCACCAGGTGCTCCTGTAGATGTAATTATGCAGACAGCGTGTCCATGTTGTGATTACCTCAGCGTCGTGGATGATCTCCCTTCCGGTGGCGCTCTCAGGTAGTCATGCCCGGTCTTAACCATAGCCGCCACAGCCAACAAAAAGCACCTGGGGAAAAGTTTACATTGGTGATCACCTTCGGCATCTTCGGAAATATATGGGTCATTCTCAGAAACTACAACACCTTTGTGGCATGGAAACCAAGTTAAAAACATTCAAAATAATAGCAGAAGCCATGTTCATATGACGGTTTACATGTTGTGCATATGTCAGAGTTAAAAATACAATTTCACTTTTTTATTTTAATCTTGTGCAAATTGAGATAAATGTTAAAATTAACCATGTAACATCCATCCTTAGCATTATTTCAAAACACATCCATAGCATCATTTCAGCACACAACAAATTCGAAAAAGATTATATTGATAACAGTTAAGCAAATAAAAGAGCGTCTTATAAGAAAAGAAAGTTAGGGTAAATGCATGGAGCCAATATGCAACTTTTTACATTTTCACTTCAGCACAAAAATCATATCATATTTTGGATGCATTTTGTGGGATATATTAAATACATCTAGTATTGCTAACATAATTAATACACAGAGGGAACAATAATTATTTGACTTTGAAGGCCTTATCATTAACAATGTAACAACTAACATGGAAACCAAATATGTGGTACACAGTTTCTGAGAACGACCCACATACCTGGGGTTTCCAATCCCCTGTGTACGCTCCCTTCAAGTCCTCTTGTTGACTGACTACTTACTGTGTGTAGAGTCCGGGTCAGACTACGTCGGTCGCAGTCGCTTTGGTTAGAAGCTTGCATTAGTATTATGAGATTGGATGGAGGGCGGTTGTGATGGACATACTATCCAACATATAATGTATTCTCACTAAAACCCAGTGAGGGATGCTAAATTAGTCCATAAGTTGAACCCACCTCTAAATTTATACATTTTTGCTAAACATATTTCATAGTTGGATTAGTGTTTCTTGTCAGTAGTTCTAACATGTGACATGTCAATTTGGGTACTCAGGCAATGGTCTCCTCCAAAGGATTTCATTACTTGTGCAAGAAGCAACCATCCCCTTTACTCATGAGTATATCAGGTAATTTGTGCGACTTGGCGCAGAAATGCCTACGCCCTCTCTTAACTGGCGTCTTGGTACCAGCAAAGTAAAAAGCACACATTTAAACCCGATAGCGAATGGCGGAGACGAAAGCTCTGCAGCTTTGCTTCTACACGGGGGAGATTAGGGTAGCTGGTTCCGGGGATTGCCGGTACACAGCCCAGCTGTACCCGTGCACACATGGAGAGTGGTGCTGGGAACCAGGCTGGCGTTTACTAGCTAAACATCGGCCGGATTTACCCTGCATGAAAAATCAGCATAACCCTGTTGACATTCCTCCTCGTGAAATATAAGATAGCCAGTGATGGGACTTGCAAATGTGGGAGACAGACGAGGTGAGCAGGGAGTGTTCAATTGCGGCCCTGCACAGCAGTAGTGTGACCCTGACAGTTAGTTGGCTTTTTTTGTACCACCCCGCTCCCCAAATATAATAAAATGAAGCAAAAAGAAAACCAAGAGATTCTCTAAATTAATAGTTGCAGTAGAGTGATCCAGCAGTGGCAGTGTGCAGCACCTGTGGGGTCTCTAAGCTTATGGTGGTGAGGAAGACACAGGTCACACACAGACAGGGCTATCTTACACACATACATAACTCACACACACAGGACTGCCTCACACACAGACAGGCCTTGCACACAGAGAGGGTGCACACACATACAGACCTCACACAGACATGCCTCACACACAGACAGGGCTTCTTACACACATACATAACTCACACACACAGGACTGCCTCACACACAGAAGGCCTTGCACACAGAGAGGGTGCACACACATACAGACTCACACAGACATGCTCACACACAGACAGGGCTGCCTTACACACATACATAACTCACACACACAGGACTGCCTCACACACAGACAGGCCTTGCACACAGAGAGGGTGACACACATACAGACCTCACACAACATGCCTCACACACAGACAGGGCTATCTTACACACATACATAACTCACACACACAGGACTGCCTCACACACAGACAGGCCTTGCACACAGAGAGGGTGCACACACATACAGACCTCACACAGACATGCCTCACACACAGACAGGGCTATCTTACACACATACATAACTCACACACACAGGACTGCCTCACACACAGACAGGCCTTGCACACAGAGAGGGTGCACACACATACAGACCTCACACAGACATGCCTCACACACAGACAGGGCTATCTTACACACATACATAACTCACACACACAGGACTGCCTCACACACAGACAGGCCTTGCACACAGAGAGGGTGCACACACATACAGACTCACACAGACATGCCTCACACACAGACAGGGCTATCTTACACACATACATAACTCACACACACAGGACTGCCTCACACACAGACAGGCCTTGCACACAGAGAGGGTGCACACACATACAGACCTCACACAGACATGCCTCACACACAGACAGGGCTATCTTACACACATACATAACTCACACACACAGGACTGCCTCACACACAGACAGGCCTTGCACACAGAGAGGGTGCACACACATACAGACCTCACACAGACATGCCTCACACACAGACAGGGCTATCTTACACACATACATAACTCACACACACAGGACTGCCTCACACACAGACAGGCCTTGCACACAGAGAGGGTGCACACACATACAGACCTCACACAGACATGCCTCACACACAGACAGGGCTATCTTACACACATACATAACTCACACACACAGGACTGCCTCACACACAGACAGGCCTTGCACACAGAGAGGGTGCACACACATACAGACCTCACACAGACATGCCTCACACACAGACAGGCCTCACATATGGAAAGGCATCACATACAGATAGGCCTCATACATAGACATACCTCACACATACATACCTCACAGACATACATACCTCACACACGTATATACCTCTCACACAGACATATCTCACACACAGACATGTCTCAAACACGGACATGTCTCAAACACAGACATGTCTCACACACAGATATACATACCTCACACTTATATACCTCTCACACAGACATATCTCACACACAGACATGTCTCAAACACAGACATGTCTCACACACAGACATACCTCACACACATACACACCTCACACACACCATGCCTGACACACATGCATATCTCACAGATATACATATCTCACACGCAGACATGTCTCACACAGACAGACCTCCACAAAGACATACCACACACAAACATGCGTCACAGACATGCCTCACCTAGGCACACTGCAGACACTTACATGCCTTACACAGAAGAGGATGCACATCGAACCTGTCTGAACAATGGCCACCCCCATTCCTTCCCCATCCCATAAGCCCTCCCCCCCCCCCTCCCTGCATCTTACCGCCCCCTCTACCCCACACCTCCCCCCGGTCAGCCTCTGCTCCTCCCCTATCCCAATCCACACACCATGTGGCGGTACGTATATTAATAATAAATCACCTGCTATCGACAAAACCGCG
The DNA here is from genome assembly GCA_030323885.1 of Branchipolynoe longqiensis. NCBI lineage: Eukaryota > Metazoa > Annelida > Polychaeta > Phyllodocida > Polynoidae > Branchipolynoe > Branchipolynoe longqiensis. Next base: position 16,065,307 of record CM059189.1, on the reverse strand, counting down.
GTATCTGGCAAAAGACCACTATTAGAATGGCTATTAGAGGGTTAGTATGCCATATTACACCAGTCTTTTGCATCAATGTGTTGATCCAACCGCGAACACTTATTTTCATTTTGTCAAAATCAATTCACCCCTTAACTTTGTACTATGTTTTAAATATTTATATTGGTTATCTTAATTTGAGTGAATAGAGCCTACTTTTATGTGGGTTTGTTTTATATGTAATATTTTAATTATGTTGATGTACAGTGTAACTTGTATTCCAACACTTGTGATGAAAGTGATGAAATCGTCACATTTATTTGATAGATAAAAGCATGGTTGAGAATGGTCTAAGAAACCGGTAATAATATCCTTTTGTTGTGATCGGTTCACATAGTTAAACCCTCGGCCTGGTTGCTGTTTCGAGAGCATACGCATAAGCACTGTCCTATTTGTGTGTTTGTATGTCTTAGAAAAGGCTGGAGAATGTAAAAAAGACTCCACCCCTCTTCCCCAATCCCCCATTCACCACCTCAAACCCCCAAGCCCCAAAACCCCAAAACCCCAAAACCGCCACCCATCCATTCACCCTTACAGGCGGCCCATGTCAGAACGCAGTGCAAGGTTGACGTCACATGTCTGAAGTGATCCACCGTGTTTGTGGGAGTTTTAAATGGGAGGCAACGTGTTGTAATTTGGAAGCCAAACACAGTATTTGTTATATGCCGATATACCCATGTGATCCATCCCCACTTCCATTCTTACACATACACACACACATATACATACATCAGATTGTGATGGCCTCCACCCTGGGTAAATACCGAGCATGACGACCTGGGAGCAGGCCACGTACAGATATAAAGGTTGCTGCTGTCCGGTCATGTTGAACTTTGCTCCGGAGACACTTTGTCGCTGTGTATATACGTCACATCCGCTACGTCATCTACGCATCCACGTCCACCCTCCGTCAGGTGCTGCCCCCGAGTGGCGGTCGGTGGCGGTAGAGTCCCTCTCTGGTGGTTATAAACAGAAGTAGGATTACAGCCGATTGACCTTCTTCCCCATCTCTGTATTGGGTAGGCGGTGTGTACGACATGTGTGGGTGGGAGGGGAAGGGCACAGCACCTTGTTATCGACTGTCTCGACTATATATATATAATATAATACATATATGATGTACAGAAAATGTGTGTGGTGTATACAATTTAAATGCTGTACATATAATGTATATAATATACATAATTTACCTTATGTAATAAAATCTATATGTAATATTATATACATAATATATAATATATAGGGAAAATTTACAGCAGGACAGTGAGTGGTGGTCACAGTGTGCAGGGGTGGTGGCGCCACCATCGGAGCTGGGGTTGGGGAGGCTGGAGCAGTAGATGAATAGGACAGACTCCATCAGTCCATGGAGCTGAGTGAGTGATGAGGGAAAGGAGGGATATTCCAGGTTATTATACTTGTATAATTCTTATACATCAGATATAGTATATATAATATATAATATATATATATAATATATATGAGATATACAATATATGCAATATACAGTCTACATGGCATATATATTATATATAATATATTATATTCATAATAGATTTTCTGATTCTCACTGTTTCCCTAACATTTATTATTCACATTGACATCCACCAAGACTACGACCACTGATATATCCTCTGCGTTTATTCTAAATAAAAGCAGACGACTTTCTTTTGACGGCTGCAGACAGTGCTACAAGTCGGGTGCATTGAACAAGGGGACACGTTGTGGACATATCCTGTTGAAAGGCTTCAAAAGCCTGAGAACAGGTGTCTGTACAAACTCTCGATGGGCTCACCCTGCCCTGAGCTTTACACAGTTTGGGAAACCTGTGTTTTGAGCCGGCCGGAGAACTGCCGGCAACGAGGCTGCGTCCCCCAGAAGCCTCCAGCTGCATGGAAGCTTCAACTTGTCTAAACTCAAACACATAGATTGTATCCTACATATCCAACTTAGCTTATTGGTACACTTCTTTTCTGACGGTGTATGTATGCTGCCCATAATGGCTTTAGTAGTATATATGTTTTAACTTCAAATATCTCCAAAATTAGCCATTTATAATAAAAGTTACTTCCAACTAAAGTAAGATTGATTATCAGGATCAACATAATATATATTTGTTCAATATGACAGAATCTCAAAACCATTTGACTGTGCAGCTTTAACTGTGACATAGTTCCACCCTTCCCCAGTTAGACATTCCGTCTGCCTGAAGGAAAAATAAATAAACACTTCAGTGTTAGCCCCTCTGGTTATGTGGCAGTCACTCAGCGCGTAATTTGGATCTCTGCCAGCCGCGAGGAGGGCATTCCCTGGATGGCTTAGCTTTAAAAAAAGAAAGTTGTGCTTTTATTTATGGGTGCGGAATCTTCCTCTATGTATGTGGGGGGAGGGGGGGGGGGTTCATTAAATTATTTAATCAAATTTAGGATGGTTTAGTTTCTTTCTTTTCATTGTATTTGTACATTAGCTGATTAAGCAGAGGAAATTTCAGTCATGAACAATTGGTCTTCCTTATTCCATTGCTCCTTGCCCTATCCTAGTAATGATGAGTGCCAGGTTAGGTAGTGATAAGTATCATTTTTTATGTCATTGGGCTGACTCAGTCAACACGGGGGTTCAAGTCCCACTACCTACTAAAATGAGATGCGGATGCTCAACTAATTCGGCCATCCCGTCTGGTCTCTAACAATAGATACCTCCCCGCCTATGGGATTTCGAAGCACACTTCTGAAAAGATTCCATTCGTAGTTGGCCAGAGTCTGCCTTCTTGGGGTGCATGTCCATTGGACCGTCATCCACCTTGAGTTTATTTCCCCCATCCCCAGCAGCAGCAAGAGAATCCAAAATGGACGTGTAACACTAACAATGGGGAAATCTAGAGTAGAGTGTGGAAGAAATATTTGGAGTTATTCTCTGTCAAATGGAAAGTGTTGGTCTGCTTTCCAGGTAAAATTGATCAATTTCATATAGGGTAATGCACTATATAGGAATTGTGTTAGTTTTTCCATTTTTCGGTGTTAGCGCCTAAACTCTTCATATATGTGGTCTGTAATGGAAATTCGTAAAGTGCCATGTCTTATCATCACGCTACTCGTCTTTGCCCTGCCGCCTATGGATCGCATAGCGGAATGCAGGTTGCCTGCCTTAGTTGTTAGGGTTGGCGCCAGACGGCGGCACTGTGCATGGGGAAGGATGCGAGTGTTTTGACAGGTTTTTGTCTGCAGCCCCCCTGATAACGCTAATGCCTCTGCATAGACGGCATTCCCGTGAGTTAGAGTCAACCCTCTCCCTCCCCCCCCCCCCTCTCTTTCTCTTCCCCCGCCTATGTGTGTGGCGTGGGAGGGAGGGAGGGGGCGTGGGAGGTGAGGAGGAGGCGGTGGGAGGTTGTTGTGCCATGACCGTGGAACACAGCAGATTGTGCGGTATGGGCGCGCAGCATACCAAGTCTGGGTGATGTACTGAGGGGCGCCGGCCTCCTGGGCGGAAATACCTGTAATGAGAGAACAGAATTCCGGCACCTCTCCTCATGGACATGGACATGGACATGGGGTGGGCAGGGAGGAGTGGGGAGGGGCTGACAGTTTAACCACACAAACTCCATCCTTCTACCCCTTCCTTTTACCCCTTCCCCCACCCTACACGAGGCGGGGGGGGGGGGGGGGAGACCGAGGGAAGGTAGAGGAAGAGAAGGAGGGGGGAGGAGTAGGATAAGGAGAAGGGAAGATAATCCGGAGGAGGATAGGAGTAGGATAAGGAGAAAAGAAGATAATCCAGAGGATAAGGAGGAGGGAAGATAATCTGGAGGATAAGGAGAAGGGAAGATAATCCGGAGGAGGATATGAGTAGGATAGGGAGGAAGGAAGATAATCCAGAGGATAAGGAGGAGGGAAGATAATCCGGAGGAGGATATGAGTAGGATAAGGAGGACAAGGGAAGATAATCTGGAGGAGGATATGAGTAGGATAATGATAAGGGAAGATAATCTGGAGGATGATATGAGTAGGATAAGGAGAAGGGAATATAATCCTGAGGAGGATAGGAGGAGGATAAAGAGAAGGGAAGATAATCCTGAGGAGGATAGAAGTAGGATAAGGAGAAGGGAAGCTAATCCGGAGGAGGATATGAGTATGATAAGGAGAAGGGAAGATAATCCGAAGGATAGGAGTAATATAAGGAGGAAGGAAGATAATCCAGTGGAGGATAGGACTAGGATAAGGGAAGACAATCCGGAGGAGGATATGAGTAGGATAAGGATGAGGGAAGATAATCCGGAGGAGGATATGAGTAGGATAAGGTGGAGGGAAGATAATCCGGGAGCGGATATGAGTAGGATAAGGAGAAGGGAAGATAATCCGGAGGAGGATATGAGTAGGATGAGGAGGAGGAAGATAATCCGGAGGAGGATATGAGTAGGATAAGGAGGAGGGAAGATAATCCGGGGGAGGATATGAGTAGGATAAGGAGAAGGGAAGATAATCCGGAGGAGGATATGAGTAGGATAAGGAGAAGGGAAGATAATCCGGAGGAGGATATGAGTAGGATAAGGAGGAGGGAAGATAATCCGGAGGAGGGTATGAGTAGGATAAGGAGAAGGGAAGATAATCCGGAGGAGGGTATGAGGAGGATAAGGAGGAGGGAAGATAACCCGGAGGAGGATATGAGTAGGATAAAGAGGAGGGAAGATAATCCAGAGGAGGATAAGAGTAGGATAATGAGAAGGGAAGATAATCCGGAGGAGGATATGAGTAGGATAAGGAGGAGGGGAGATAATCCGGAAGAGGATATGAGTAGGATAAGGAGAAGGGAAGTTAATCCAGAGGATGGTATGAATAGGATAAGGAGAAAGGAAGATAATCTGGAGGAAGATATGAGTAGGATAAGGAGAAGGGAAGATAATCCAGAGGAGGATATGAGTAGGATAAGGAGGAGGGAAGATAATCCGGAGGAGGATATGAGTAGAAGGAAGTGGTGGAGAAGAATGATGGGAATGAGGAAAGGGGTGGTGGAGAAAAGAATGAGAGGGTGAAGATAAGGAGGTTGCAGATGGGGAGAAGGAGAGAGAAAATAAGGAAGGGAAGAAGAGGAAGGGAGAGAAGGCAGAGAGAAGAAAGGGAGGAGGAGGGTTAGCGGAGAAGGAGGGCGAGAAGACGAAATGGGAAGAGGTTGCGGCTAAGAGGGGGGGGGGGGGCAGAATGATGGGGGGAGGAGAGATGTGTGTCCACCGTGTTGAGGGACAGCCAGATGGGCCATGGGACTGTGGCTGAGATAGTCACACCTGGCCAGCACACCTGGACGTGGCGAGCAGCTCGGGGATAAGCGCTAAGATAAGCGGGAGCTGCTCAGTTATAAACTCATAAATCCCAGTCGCTTCTGCTCTTCTCCATGGCGCCAGTACTTCAGAAGGCCCTGTCGGACTTTGTGAGGTGGACCATAAAGTTGTAGCCAAGTTCCAGCGTTTTACTAATTAATGTACAGGGTTTTCATCAATCTCCTCAGTCTGTAGTTTATATGTTATTTTTTTAGTGTTTTCTGCGAATCCTGGAGGAGGGGGCTAAATGAGTTGAAAGTCACGCGCCTGTTTCTCGGCTGTAGGGTTGTCAATTTGCATATTGGCCAAGTAGAACCAAAGACGTAACCAAATTTATACTTGCCGCTAGATACTTTGTCAAATAGCATTACTAGCATAAGAAAATGAGCAATGAAACGAGGAAGACTTGTCCACATTTGAAATTTACCTCGCTTCATCAACAAATGTAATCCCAAAGAAATTAGAAATGTGTGATCAGACCTCGCCTAGGGTGAGAGGTTTGGCACTTAGGATTGGTGTTGGGACTTGAGGATGTCCGTTCCGACACAGGCCTCGCTGAGACGGTTGTACTCGTGGGTATGGGAGGTATGTTGCACTTGGAGCATCTGTGGAGTATCTCATGATGCTAACTGAAGCACGCAGCATTCACTCCACTCGGTGAAGCAGGTACATGCATGCGCAGCATACCGACAGCACTGTCACACACTTCACACGAAGTTCACTCCACACGAAGTGTGTCACATTCCACATGAAGTTTGTTCCACTCCACACAATGTGCCACACTCCACACGAAGTACGCCATACAAAGTGTGCCACACTCCACACAAAGTATGCCACACAAAGTGTGTCATGCTCCATGCAGTGTGTCACTCCCCACATGTATCATGTCACACTCCACATGAAGCATGCCACACAGAATATAAAGTATGTCACACTCCATACAAAGTACACCACACAAAGTATGTCACACGAAGTGTGTCACACACAACATGAAGCATGTTACACTCCACACAATGTGTCACTCTCCACATGAAGCATGTCACACTCCATGAAGCATGCCACACATAATATGAAGTGTGTCACACTCCATACGAAGTACACCACACAAAGTATGTCACACTCCACACAAAGTGTGCCACACACCACACAAAGATTGTTGCATGCCACACAATGTGTCACTCTCCACATGAAGCATGTCACACTCCACACATTGTGTTACTCCACATGAAGCATGCCACACACCACACGAAGTGCTCCACACTCCACACAAAGCATGACACACTCCACAGGAAGCCTTCCATACTTCACACAAAGCATGGTACACTCCACACGAAGCGTGCCACACTCCACACAAAGGATACCACACTACAAACAAAGCATGCCGCACTTTATATGAAGCATACCACACCAGACACAAAGTATGCCACTCTCCACACAAAGCATGCCCCACCCCACATAAAGGGTTGGGGGAATCCGACTGGTACCACTAATCAAGAGGGAAATGGTGACTGGTGCAAACAGGCAAAACCAACAGACTGGTACTCAAATATTAACAGTTCAGCTCAGTGGCAATATACCTTTACAAATATTTCTTGCGGTAAATAGTGGCATTTTTCGGGCCTGGGTATTCCAGGACCATTACTTGTTAGCACCACTTGCAGTACTTCTTTAAGAATATCAAATACACATATTAGAGATAATGTACACCTGGATCTGTTGACTAGCTAGTTTCAAAGTGGTCTTCCTGCATGTGCACGCCCCCCTTAGAGTTGCATAATCTGATGTTTTGATTGTCTGCTTTATTTGTTTTACGATAATAATATTGGCTGAGATAGTGGATGAGGGAGTGTGGCAATGATGTAATGAGTGACTTGGTGAATGAGGTAATGAGTGGCGTGGTGAGGGAGGCAATGCATGAAGTAGTGAGCGAGGTAGTGAAGGCAGTTGCACTATAGAGTGGGTGAGGTGTCGGTAGTGAAGGTGTAGGTCGTTATATATATGTTTGTTTGTTGTTCTATGTCCTAGCAATATCTCAGATCATATCAGGATGAGCACCGACTTGTGACAGTGCGCACCCATGTCGACGTTATAGTGCTGCCACACTGGGAGACCATGCCGCCAGCACCAGCACCCGATATCCCACACAGTCACATTATCCTAATACTGTGGTAACTAGTCCTAGTCCTATCCTCTTAATGCCGATTGTCAGGCTAGATAGTAACAAGTATCAATTTTATAAGTCATTCATTTGACTCGGCCAAAATTCGAACTCCCGACCTTCCACACGGGAAGCTTGCGCTCTACTGATGCGACTACCACTTCCGGTATGTATCGGGTGAAGTAATGAATCAATCAATCAATCAATCAATGAGGTAGGTAAGTAATAGGTCGCTATATATATATATATATCTATTAGTCTCCGGGCAGTGTGTATATATATCCGTGTGCGGGTGACCCGCTGCGGGGCTTCCCTTGTCCGCCCGCTTATCGGCAGGTCATCGGACACGGGGCGTCTCACGATAAACCCGCCTCACCCGTCACCGACTGAGCTACTCATCGTTCCGGGACCAAGCCCTCAGCCAGGCCCCCGCACGCCAAGGTCAACCTGTCCCACACGGCAAGGTTAACCTGCCCCAGCACAGCAACGGCAACCCGCCGCACGCAAGGTCAACCTTCCCCACACGGCAAGGTCAACCCGCCCCAGCCGTCAAGGTCAACCCGCCCCAGCCATCAAGGTCAACCCGCCCCAGCACTCCAAGGTCAACCTGCCCCACACGGCAAGGTTAACCCGACCCAGCACGGCAAAGTCAACTCGCGCCAGCACGGCAAGGTCAACCTGCCTCACACGACAAGGTCAACCCGCCCCAGCACAGCAAGGTCAACCTGCCTCACACGGCAACATCAACCCGCCCCAGCACGGCAAGGTCAACCTTCCAATAGTGGCCATAGCTATGTCGCTCAAATTGTTGACCTGTGAACCCGGTGAAAAAGGGCTAATACTACACCTGTTTATTTAGAGAGCAGAGCATGGGGAGGCATCTGGAGGAGAGGCCATTGTGCATCCCGGGGTTCAGGTAAAAATGGCCGCCAGGGGGTGAAATAGGGGGCGCCTGCAGGAACACGATCGCATACACAGGTCTGGAATGTTTATGGAAATCGCACACTCTGCCCCCAATAAAGATCTTGGATGGTGTATATGAACAGGGTAGGTGTCGGGGTGTGGGCGGGGTGGGGGTGGGGTGGATATAGGGGTAGAAGGGGGCGAGACAAGCATTAGAGATGGTAACTGAGATCGTTTTGTTGAGGGTCAGAAGAAAGAAGCCACTGACAATGCTAGAGCTTGTGATAAGGGTGGTGTCTGAGCCAGTGTCCAGAATGGTGTCCGAGCCTGTATCCGAACCTACATCCGAGCCCGCATCTGAGTCCGTGTCAAAGGAAGGGAAGGGCGAGAAGACGAAATGGGAAGAGCCCATTTCAGAGTCCATATCCGAGTCTGTATCCGTGTTCAAGTCCGTGTCTGAGTATGAGTCCATTTCCGTGTCTGAGCTCGAGCCCATATTCGAGCCCGTGTCCGAGCACTTGCCGGAGCATATGTCCGAGCACATGTCTGAGTCCGTGTCCGTGTAGTGGACATTACAGTGTCCAATCCAATGGAAAGCTCATGCTCATGCCCAAGCCCATGGAAACCCCGTGTCGGACGGTTTCCGACTTGGTGTACAGAATGATGTATGGGAGGATGACATGGACGGTATCATAGACTGTGGCAGATACCAGTGTTAGGCACCAGTTAGAAACACATGCTAGAGAACAGTGTTATACAACAGTGTTATACAACAGTGTTAGATCCCACTGGCAGGACCAGTGCTACAGACTGCGCCAGAGGGAAAGAATCTCTCAATTACAATATGTAATAGTAATAATTGCTTCTGCAGGGCAGTGCTGCTTAGAGAAGTTTGTTATGGTTTATATGTTTTTATCATTCTAAAGTAAAACCCGTTATTACGCGCCCCGATGTATCGCAAATTTGGATATAACACAATGATTCATTGGACCTAGAATTCTTTAATTAAAAAATAAATCAGGAAATTGAACCCCGATTTAATGCGATCCCTTTGTTTTCGTTATGACATTGTATGGATCCCAATGATCGCCGTATAATGGAATTTCACTGTATTATATTTCAATTGTGAATATCATTTTGCAACAGTGCAATGAGTGCCGAAGCGATAAGCACTTTCTCTACATCAGGATGGGTTTATCTGCACCTCCTCCCCACCTATTGAATGTGAGCTTTTAGTTTCTCTTTAACTGATGTACTAATTTGTAGTAGTCTGCACTGACCTCAGGCAATGGGTCCCATATACAGGTGAGCGTGGATTCATTAGGTGATTGCATCAGGAAGCATAGGGAGTGTAATGGTGAGGACGCTAGCCCCGGAATGGCCAGATGTGTGGGTTCAATTCCTGTTCTAGACACGACATTTCCCATTTTCATCACATCAACGACACTATCCTTTGATACACATTTTATAATTGATTGAGTTTTATATCTGCTGTAAAAGTCGATATAAAACTCACATAATATGACAGAGTCAAATGTAAACACATCGTGTGCTGAATATCGCCTTTGTGCTGACATGGCATAAATTCACCATCAATCAATCAATCAATCAATCAAACCCAGCCCGACTCCACCCTTAAACTCTGGGAGTTAGGTCAGCTCGCCTCAGATGCGCCCACGGGTGCCCAGACTGCTTCTTACAGGCTGGCTCCTTAATCATGGCTGGTCTGCGCTGGGAACGCTTTTCAGGCAACAAAACCGATTACTCAGTATTTCCTTCGTGTACTAATCAAATGCTGTCAACTGTAGGTGAACGGCGCCCATTTAACTTAATTGTCGGCTTACACGCAGCTGCATAGTGGGTAGTGAAAAATAACGCATTGCTATATGTTGTTTCGGAACAGACTGCAAAAACAAAGGCATTAGAAAGCCAGGGTAACCCTTTGTTCCCTGAATCTGTACCCGAGGTTACCTTGCCTTTCAGACCTCTCCCTCGCCTCCCCACTCCCTATCCCACTCCTCCCTTCCTCCTCTCCTTCCTCCTCATATCCTCTCCTCCCCTCCTCCCCTCATCCCTTTATCCCATCTTCCCCTGCCCCCTCCTCCCCGTCTCCCCTCCTCCGCTCTTCTCTTCTTCCCCTCCACCTCCCCTTCTCCCCTCCTCCCCTCGTCCCTCCTCCCTCCTCCCCAGTATCCCCATTCACTTCCACTCACCCTCCTCCACTTCCCCTCCATATCCCCATCCAACCACCGGCTCCTCTTCCCCTCCTCCTCCCCCTCCCCTTCCCTCTCCCCTCCCCTCCCCTCCCTCCTCTCCTCTCCCTTCCTCTCCTCTTCTCCTCACTTTGCCTTCCGCTACCCGGCTCCCTCCCCAGCCCCCCTCTGTGCCCCGCTCCCTTTATCCTTCCCCTCTCCTTCCTCGAGCCTTCTTCATGTTTCTCTCCCACTCCCTTTCTTCTCCACCAATCCTCTCTCCCTCTCCCTAACCCTGTCCCTATCCCCATGTGCCCTCACTCCCGCTCCCTGTCTCTGTCCCCTCACTCTCCCACTCCCTTTTCCTCTCCCCATGTGTCCTCCCCACTCCCCTCCCCACCCCAGCCCCTCCTTTCTCTCCCCTCCCGCCAACTCCAGGGTGGGTTCGGGGTCTGGTTGCGGAATACCTGTGCGCAGCTGCGGCTAGTGTGGAGGGTGAACTGCTCCGTGTCGGAGTGAGCTCTGAGCTGCTCTAACTTCTAAGCTGCTCGGACTGCTCTAAGCTGCTTCCGTTGATGCCCAGCCGAGCATACAAGATAAACAGCGCGCATGCGCCCGTGTGCAATGAGCCCGGGTGCTGCAACGCAGGGGTGCGGTAGGCCAGGGCGCACTGCACTAACAGGTCACCAAGAGTTATCGTGAATCTCTTCCTGCTATCACTGGGATCCGGCGGCACCGGTTTGGGCAGCGCTCTTCACCTTCACGACACAAAATTATGACTTGACCATTTCGCCACTTTGATTCTTGTGAAAGTATTATATATATTATTATTATATATATTTGCTTTTCAATCTTTTGAATTTTACCGACATTAGTAAAAATGCACCCATCCGAAGTTCTCAGACACCGGGGATGAACAGCCTCGATCAACCAGCGCCTGCTTTGTTTCGCTGCAACGGTAGGCCTGATTGTGGCGGCGGCATTCAGTGGGAGCAGCTCTCTGGGAGGGCGTGAGCTGCTCGGGGCTATGTTGTATATATCGGGGTGTTCCACCCACCCCCTGCTCACTCCCAGAACGGCGAGACTTGGGCTGCGGCTGCTTTGTCTCGGGTTTACAGCTAGGGTTACAGGGCTGTGTTTACATCGGCTGTCTCCTGCCCTGAGGGATCTATCCTGTTGGTGTCGGTTTGTTTTGTACCTGGAAGACTCCTAGGACGTATTTACCACGAGGAGATGCTGGACATGCCAATGTGTAGGAGATTAATCCGCCATTGTACTTTGTACGAAATTGTAGTGTACATTATAGCGCCACCTGGTGAGGCATTTATGCAATGTGCAGACTGAGTGTAGAGGACGCCACCTGGTGTGGCATTACTGTGCAGACTGCGTGTTTACCTATGGCATACATGAGGACGCCACCTGGTGTGAGATTAATGCACTATGCAGACTGTGGGTAGAGGCTACAGCGTACATTAGAGAACCTGGTGTGGCATTGATGCACTGTTTATACTATGTGTTGATCTACAACATACATCAAGGCGCCACCTGGTGTGAGATTAATGCACTATGCAGACTGTGGGTAGCGGCTACAGCTTACATTAGAGAACCTGGTGTGGCATTGATGCACTGTTTATACTATGTGTTGATCTACAACATACATCAGAGCGCCACTTTGTATGGCCTTGATGTACTGCACACACTAGATGTACACCTACAGCATACATCAGAGCGCTACCTAGTGTGGCATTAATGTACTGTGCACACTGGATGTACACCTACAGCATACATCAGAGCGCTACCTAGTGTGGCATTAATGTACTGTGCACACTAGATGTACACCTACAGCATGCACCGGAGTGTCACCTGGTGTGCAATGTGTGCAGACAACGATCTGATACTGAACAGTTTGGGCTGTTTTAATCCAGGCGAATCATGAGGAATTAGTTGGATAACATGGAGTGGGTATAGAGGGAGTGCACGTGACGTCATTACTTAGCAATCAGTGGTCAGTGCCATCTTGGATTACAAGCACCCTCCCTAGCCATGTTGTGAATGCATGCAGATGCAGTAAAACAGAGTTTTCTTGTGTTATGGTAGGTTCTGGGCAGTTTATATCCAATGTGTTTACTTAGAGCACTTTAGCAACAACTTCTGAGGCAAAACTGCTCAAAACAGTGCCAAATAAACCAACAAATCAGTAAATAACCACAGTGTAGGTAGTTGCAAGCCTTCTGTATGTCATCCAATATGGCCACCGAAAGTTGCCTCGTGACGTCATTACACCCCCTCTATAGTTGGACAACTCAGTCGTTGGGGATTTCTTCAGGCATTATCACATTCCTAGACAAATGCCAAATACTGGCTGGAGGTGCGCGACTTCTTCTGTGCATGTATTGTGTGGATCTATTACACGTCTAGATGAGCATTATTAATTAAGGGCGCAGTCGGAATGAATCAGTCATCTCCCGCGTGTTGTCTAATAGAACAGCTGCAGACAGCTGACTGTGGATGCTGGCTGATGTTGACGCATCTGAAGGCTTAATTTAGTAAGGCCACATCACACAGTCATTCAATCAATTTCTATCAATATTTGTTTTCAAAGAAAAAGAATGGGCCGTTCTCATTTCAACCTGGAACCTGTTATGACGTACTCTTTCAATAGTTTCCTATATAAAAACCAATGGTGGACATAATTTTCACAATGAACCTAGCACGGAGCTAGTTCAAGTCCGCTTTCAATAAATTCAGGAAAAAATAAACGGTGGCTATAATTTTCACAATGAAGTTGGCGCAGTGGAGTTACTTTCAATAAATTCTGAGAGAAAAAGTAAACAGTGGCTATAATTCCAGTCAAGCGCGCTTCGAGGTGATTTCTGATTAGGGTAGGTGTAATTTTAGCTCAGTGTGGGCTGCATTGTGCAGGTTCCTCAATAGGCTGGTCCCACCCGGCGCTGAAAGGGACAGGTTCTGCCCTGCCTGCTCTGTGCAGACGACACACCTTGTGGCCGGGCCCGGGAACACTGGCCGCCCGTCAATGGTCAGTGGGAGGAGGCCATCTTTCATTCTCAGCCACACAGCTCCCCCAGCGGGGGAGGTGCGTAAATAACTGTGGTTGTGTGTGAACGAAAGGTAGGAGGCCGAGCTCAAACCACACACACTGTCACACATACTCACAGACGCGCACACATACACACATACATTCACACACCGCCCGCAGACACCAATTCAGCCCCATCTACGACAATTCAGTCTTCGATCCACGCCCCTCAGTCTGATCCATAGTCACCCCCCACCTACCCACACCCCACCCCCCACTCCCCACTCCCCACTCCACCCAGCACCTGCACAGAAAAGCCCAGCAGGACAGAAGAGGCATTTCTCAGCAACCGACCGCCGTCCCCCTTAGCAACAACGGTTCTGATTGGTTGAGTGATTCTTAGCTGCGCGCATGCGCACAGGTGATAGGGAGGTGAGGCGCAACCAAACACACACACACACACAGTGACAGACACACAGTGCGCTTCACCGCTGCCAGCTACTAACACACCCAATCACGAAGTGTCTTGTCCATGGATAGTTTGTGGTGTCTAACTATTCTAAGCAACTCCACTAGCCAATCACCCACCACCATCTTTATCCTTGTCATTATCGTCCTCAAAACCACTAACGCCGCCGCTACTCAAGTTCGTCATATAATTGCATTTCTCCTCTAGTTCTTCTTTTTCCCTATGTTATGTGATGATTATTGCTGATATTTCCTGTCGGTATGCCCAGAGCAGAGCTGGCGTGTGTGTGAGTGTGTGTGTGAAAGAGAGAATGTGTGTGTCTACTTGTGTGTGTGGCGCAACCTCCAGTTCCTGGGAACCACTGGTGGCCATAGCAGTTGTTCGTTAACCTGGTGAGTGGTTGCCATGGGCACTGACCAGAGTGGCGCGGAGTGGTGCCAGTGTAGGGGATCGGTTAATGGGGAATTCACATGGATGTGGCTCGTACACGGGTCCGCAGGGTCAGAGCAGGAGTTCCCGCCGCGCCGCCCGACTGTATAATAGTCTAATTACTTTACTACCCTCCCACCACCAGCCTGGAGCAGACTGGGAGAGTGTGGGTGGGGGATAGGGGTGCGTGGGGCAGAGAGCGGTGTGCATTGTATGTAGCATGTGCAGTGTCAGTATATATACATACACATGTAGTGTATGCAGCAGTGGGGTGCATTAAGTTCTGTTGGGGTTTGTTATTGGCATCAACATCGACATTACCCGACCCGCCATAGCTGCACGTCCCGCTGTGGGTTGCCCTTGCCAGCTGATACCTACCCACCCTCCAACACCACCTCCTCCACCACCCTGTTTCCCACCACCATCCTGCTCCCCTTCACCTCTCCGCCCCACACTCCTGCCCGGACCCCCAGCCAACCCAAACACAAACTCCTGCAGGTGAAGGATCCAACAGGTCTGCGATGTGCCGGGACGCTGTTAAAACCCTGGAGGAAGGATTGACCTGAACTACATACGCCACATACCCTGGAGAGGCGCACTCTTATCGATCCTCTCTCGCATGTCCTTCCGCTCCCCCACCCCACTCATCTCTCTGCTCCCTCTTGTGTCCTTTTTTCCTGCTCCTCTCTCTCTCCCATCTCCCATATATCTCCCCCTCTCTTCCCTCTTTCCCTTCTACCCTCTCTCCCTCCCTCTTCCTCTACCCCTCTCTCCCTGCCCTCCTCCCTCCTTCTCACCCCTCTCTGCCCTTCTCTTCCTCCCACTGTCCCTCCTCTTTCTCCATCCCCTCGTCCCCTCTTTCTCCTCCTCCCCTCCCCTCCAATTCCTCCTCTCCCTCAATCCCCCCCCCCCCCCCCCCCACCGTTCTACCACACTTCGGATCACTCTGCGGAAGGACCCTGACATACACCTGCAGTGCGATGTGCCTGCCTTACAGGTTACAGCGGTGACCTGCAAAGTGAGCGGGCCTCTACCGCTTGCCGGCCGGAGGGTCGGCGGGCATAGAAGCGCGCGGATTAGGGTTCTGGAGGAGCGCCACGCCGCGCGTGTGTATGTGAGCGTGTGTGGGTTGGTTTAGAGTGTATGTGGAGTGTATACGTGTGTAAATGTGGGTGTGAGTGCACGGGCGCCAAGTTCTCCACGGCGTGGCGCTGTGCGAGTTGGCCCGGTGTGTCATTGCCCTCCTGTGTGAGCCGACTACTAATGGTGCTGTGTGGACCGGAGGGCCCAGTAGTGGATGGCACGCTGAAGCTTAGGTAGGCCTGCACGAGGATATAGTATATAGGATATGGGCTATGGAGGATATAGGATATATAGCACCGCCCGACGCGACCACCACACGCACAGCATACACAATGTGTACGAGCACACACACCCAAGTACACACGCCGTACACTCATTACACACGGAGACCCAGCTCAAACACACTGCAGGCACGGCCCGGCCCGCAGTACTTGGTGCATGCCGGTAGTCACTGGAGGCGGAGCGGGGAAGGGCGGGGCGGACCTTGTCTGGTCGTGTGTATGAGATCAGCGAATCATACAAACACCTAGGTGCCCGAAGAAGCGGCTGGGAAAGAGGAGGATCTGGGGGAAGGGAAGCAAAGGTGTCACAAATCCAAAACAATGTTCTTGTACATGGATGTAGAGCTGTCAAGAAGTGACAGTTAAGCTGGCCACTCTGGGTCGTCAATCAGTTCAGCTGACCGGAGTGTGATTAAGTAATCCTGTCAGTGTTTGATCAAGAGGGACCCAAAATATCACTCGCCTTCGGTGTAACATGGCAAGAAGCCATAGCAATGCTCACTTAGGATCCACATTATGTAGCAGTGATTCTGACATTGTGATTTAGGATCCAGTTTGGAATTATATATATTACCCAGATTTGAGAGTCAGTTTGGATTCAACACATTACAGGAATTAAAGTATGACGGCCAGGAACACCAGAGAGTGATCAACACTCCGCACCGAGGGTCCAGTCAGGGATACAACGATTAATTACCCAGCTACGAACCGCCACTCTGGGTCCCAACCCAGGAAGTGTGTGTGTGTGTGTGTGTGTGTGGAGGGGGGGGGGGTGTTGGAGGACTCTACCGGGATATATAAATGTTGTCTGCTGGACTACTACTAACTGCACACTGGATTTATAATATGTATGACTACGCTAATGAAATAACTGCAAGTACAGTGACTGAATGCTAGGAGAGCATAGTGCGCACACTACTATTGTTGTTGTTGACATTGGGCGCTAAGTGTGGAGACTACTTGTGTTGTTGTTGATCCGACATTTGGCCCCAACATGGATTGGTACGCCCATAGCGAGGCTCCGATGCCGATGCCGAAGATGGAACGCAAGAACCGACAGAGAGCCAAATATCGCTCGTGTCCATTGCCGTTCGACACCCAAGTAAGCTTGCCTTGGTGATTCTTGTAATATGGCTGTTATGCATGTGTTCATTTTAGTATAATCATTAAGTCACGTGCTCCACTGTGTGTGTGTGTGTGTATGTGTGTATGTGTGCGTGCGTGCGTGTGCGTGCGTGTGTTAACTGGTGTGTCTGTTTGTGTGAGAGAAAAGCGCTGGTTTAGTAGTTCAAGGTTTTGACACCAGGTGTGATTTAAATTGCTGACAAGCTACCAGGTGGCGCCACCTTACAGCGAGCGCTTTGATCTATTTCATTCACTGTGAGCTCCTCGTTTGTAATACACCTCTCTCTCTCGCTCTCTCTCTCTCTTTCTCTCTCTCTACCTCTCTACCTCTCTACATACATACACACATACACACACACACACACACACACACACACACACACACCGCACTTTCTTCCCTTCTGCCGTTCCTTCTTGTTTTCAACACGGGGTTCCCGTGTCAATAAGCTCGGGTGGCTGCTTGTTTTGGCGTTCAGGGCTGGGGCGGACAAGGGTCAGGACGGCATCTGATAGCTGCGATCTGATCAGATGCTAGTAGGAGGCTATTGTTGCAAGGTGGCGGATTGTTTATTTGCCCAGCTTCCGTGTGTCCCGTTAACCAACATTTCATTGGTAATATTCACGAAATGCATTAATACCGAGGCGTTCTGTCGCGAATCATGCACCCCTTTTTAAGTACAGCTGCGTTGAACATGTGAGGTTTGTTATATCAATGTCAATGACGCTGACAATGTGAATAAAGTGGGTTTTCTAGAATTACTGAAATTAACGTCACTTCGTTTAATAATTGTTCCCAAATAGTATATACTTAATGTTACTGATTAGGTATATGTAAATATGCACGTATATATATATATATATATATATATATACCAACATCATTTATCCATTCCTGCACCTTCCCCACGCCGCGTCACCCCATATGTTCCGTTCTCTCATTTCCCCACGCCTACCCCGTCGCCCCCCTCTCCCCTCCCCCATCACACCTTTCTCATCTCTCCCCTCCCATTCGCCCTCTCCCTCTCCCTCTCCCTCTCCCTCTCCCTCTCATTCTCCCTCTCATTCTCCCTCTCCTTCTCCCTCTCCTTCTCCCTCTCCCACTTCCCCCCTCTCTTCCCTTCCCTCTCCCCTTCCATTTCTTCCCTCTCCTCTTCCACATCTCCCATCTTCCCTTCCACCTATCCTCTACACTCTTCGCTCTGCTCTGTTCCCTGTCACTCTCCCTATCCCCTGTCCCCTCTCCCTCTACCCTGACCCTCGACACTCTCCCCTCCCCTCTCCGCTGCCCTCCTTTCTCCACTCTCTCCTTCCCCCTCCCCCCCCCACCCCCTCCCTTCTCCCTCTCCCCCTCTCCTCTCTCCCCTCCCCCCCCCCCCCTCCCTTTCCCCTCTCCCCTCTCACATGCCCCCTCTCCAATCTCCCCTCTCCCCTCTCCCATGTTCCCTTTCCTCTCCTCTTTCGCCTTTCCCCTCCACCCTCTCACCGTCCCTTCCTGATCTCCACGCCCCCTCGCCTCTTTCTGCACTGACCTACCGGTATGTGTTGAATACACTGGAGACGGTGGGGGCCGGTATTCAGAAAGAACATACTCACCTACTACTACTTACTGCCTCACTAAAAGGACCACCTTTAAACCACCAGTGAACAAATATACACAGCGCGCCAAAGTGTCGGCGCTCGCACTCAAAACTGAATATCACCAGCGAAAACTACTTTTTGCGTGGGTTTTTATTCCCCCCATAGCACAAGAAGAAGGCATGAAAGGGCATTTGAGTTTGCATAGCGTGATTGAGAAATGAATAAGCTTAGCGGGTAAACATCAAGTGTGTGCCTGTGGATCGGGCGGAGAGCCTTGTGTTTTGTGTTGTGTGATCTCAAGTTGAAAATGGCTAATGCTATATTTACATAGTTTTAGAATACAGATACACCACGTCTCTTTGCTATAATGAGTTAGCAACACCTGGTCATATGTTTATGTTATCACGCGTATGTATCATCATATACAATATATATGCTATATAAGGCATGAAAAATGTACACTATAATATAATAAGAAAATATACACAATATTATATAATATATATATGAAAGAATATTACAATTTAAGTAAAACTTTCATTGAAAAGAATTGCATTCCATGTTGCTATACTAATATGTATGTCATGTGCACATATCATTTATACCATACCATATGTTCCATATGTACCGTATATACCACATATACCACATATATCACGTATACCACATACCACATATATCACTTATATCACAATATAGTGTATAATGTGTGTCGTCTGCGCGTGTGTATATATATATATATATATATATATTATATATATTATATATATTATATATATAGCGCATATATAATATAAAAAAATCATATAAGCCTAGTGAAAAGACTGAACCAGACTGCAGTGTATCCCGTGTTGCACTGAGCTGGGCCTGCTACACACATGACTTTCATTAAACTAATGAAGTGTGAAGCAACGAGCACCAGGGGACGTCAGTGCAAACAAGCCATATACACTTAGCACCCTGTTAGTGTTACCTAGCCGGTGTTGAACCTGCCCCCACAGGTCACACCCACATCCACCCAAACATACACACCCACACACACCCAAACATACACACCCACACCTACACTCGCACCGACACCCATCCTACACCCGCACCCACATCCACACCCACACCCATCCTACACCCACACACACCCAAAGACACCCAAACATACACACCCACACACCTACACCCGCACCCACATCCACACCCACACCCATCCTACACCCACACACACCCAAAGACACCCAAACATACACACCCACACCCACACCTACACCCATCCTACACCAACACCCGCCCCACACCCACATCGTCCCCTCTCCCCACTCTCCACATCGTCCCCTCTCCCCACTCTCCACATCGTCCCCTCTCCCCACTCTCCACATCGTCCCCTCGCCCCACACCCACTCAAACATACACACACACCCGCCCCCACACCTACACCCACACCTACACCCAAACATACACCCGCCCCCACACCCAGACCCATCATACACTCACACCCACACTTACACACACAGACCCACACACACATACGCACATATACGCCACTACCACTTACGGTGCCTAATATTTGTTCCCAATGTTTGCTAGGAATGACCAAAATGCAAGGTGTGTGAAGATATATAATAGAGGGAAATGGCACCTTCCCGAGATCTGCAAAATGGCTTCTTACACTAGGATCCAAGTCACTGGCAAAAAAAAGAACTTTAAATTATATCGGTTCTGTTTTGTAAGTCCAAATTGAAAGCGTTCAGTACTTGTGTTATTTTATTATATTATATATTAAACATACATACGTACATACCATACATAAGAACATACATAACATACATACATTGTGGTGTGAAAAGAATTATTTTCTTAGTTGGTGTTTGTATTGAGAACGATACTATCGGGAGTTGCACATAGTCAGTAGTGAATGGGAATTAATTGCTGGTCAACCCTCCTCCTCCACCCACCTACGCCTGGCCTCAATTGATCAACTATGTGAACAAGCTAAGTCCCATCCCAGATACAGCTGGCTAGGGACCCTGTTTTCCCTATATGTGTGGTGTGTGCCAACATGAAACCGTCTTTATTGATCGGTACACTGTGGTTTTCTATTACTCTGAGCCGTCGGGACAGGGAAAAATGAGTTCACTCAAGTCCAGGTGCCGTGTGCTGTTTGCGGCTTTTTACTTTGCAGGTAGTGTTTGTGGGGGGGGGGGGGGGGGGGGGCTCTGGAGGTTTCAGTACTGGCCATTAGTAAAATTATAAATTGGAAACCTGACAAAGGAAGCTTCATATTTAACATTTTGAATATTTGTCATTAGATGAGGAAGGCTTGGTCTTGGTGCAGCTAGCTTCATTACAGCAATCTGGAAGATAAATTACTTATTTTCTTCTAATTATAGCAGGGTCCAAGAAATGTGGAATGATGTACAGGCTAGTCACTTTCCCCACTCGCCCAGTCGGGCAAGTGACTGAATTGTCTACTTGCCCCAGTGCCAAAACTGCTTTCCCAAGCCCAAGTCAGCCAATTAAAACAGAAATCTGCAGTTGCAGATCAGAAAAATAGCAGCTTGCCTGCTCGGGCAGATCACTGAGAACTTCACCTGCCCGACCGAGTAAACTAGGTACCCTGGGAAATCGGGCAATCCTTATTGTCTTACCATGGCTCAGCCATATGTCTCTCTATTGGTTCAAGAAATGTGAAATATGTATCTCTATTGAGGAATGCTGTCTAGACATGTGTCTATTGAGCCGAGAAATGTGGAGTGCTGTCTAGACCTGTCTTTGTTGGGCTTATAAATGTGAAATGATGTATAGACATGTCTCGATGAGCTAAGAATTGTGGAAGGTTCAAATGTAGAACTCTTCTGAATGGGTGAGTCTAGACATGTGTCTCTATTGAGCCCCACGGATAATGGGGTCCACCAACTAACCTTGTAATGGTGAGCTGGAGATTGGCCATCCCACAGATACTGAAAGCACCCGGCGGCTGCAGACGGTAGTTCATGCCCAACACACCAGGTGTCGCCACCGCGCACGAGACTCCACTTCGAGGTCTCGCTATCATAAATACCATCAGTTGATCCTGGGCTCGGTGCGCAGCGTTATCAGCGGCCCGGAGAGGATCTAGCGAGGGTGTAGTGTTGGGAGGAGGGTGTGGGGATGTGTGCGGTTTGTGTCTGTGGGTGGAGCAGGAAGGTCTAGTGATGTGGGTGGGTGTTGGAGTGGAGTGTGTGTGTGGGGGGGGGGGGGGGGGGGGGGCGTGTACTAAACCCTGCCCACGCATTGCACCCTCCTGTGTGCAGTTAGGCTCTGGGCGTGTTGAGCTAGGCCTCCTGACCTTGCTGTTAACTCATCCACACAACACTGTACTGCACAAACTGGACAGAGTGGCATAGTGTGTAAGCACGGCCACGTCAGGGGTCAGTGCAGTTCAGTTGATGCTTTAAGTACTTACCCAACTCGAGGCTGGTCTTGTTCAACAACTTAGGAATCTGCTAACGTATCTTAGAAGGGAACCGCCACCGGTTAAAAACTGAGGTTTTAAGTCCTAGTAGCATCTAATTAGTGTGCTACATGAAGTTTGTAGTCGGTAGGGTTGGGTTAATATACAGTGTGAGAATTTATCTGTACATCGGTCTTGGTATTATAGGGTCTTTGTATAAACATAGACACTAATAAAGTCTGTACTAGACTACTAAATCACTGAAACATACAATCCTCCAAGCATTGTTTATCCCATCATTACTAACAACCTACTTACTCAAACTACTTCATGTAGTCAAAAAACACACCTGAGGTATTAACCTTTTAAGCATAACCCTATAAGCTAACCACACTCTATCTAACAGAATAAACAAACCATTCTACAAACACTCACTCCATCTCAAAATGTTAACTCCAACAACATGATAGTTTTGCAATTCACAACATAGTAGGCATACAAACCTATGAAGGGAAACTATGCACCTAACCACTCTGTACTGTAAAGGTCTAATCAATGCACATGTATGTATCAAGTGTGTAGGAATACAACATATAACTGCTATTTTTGTATGTGAATTGTCAAACTATACCATATGTAAGTCTTTGAATGTTTGATATTGTTATTTCAGCTAGCTGCTGGTGACAATATCAGACTACATATGCATATATTGTAAATAACTGTATTGTCACATGGCTGGAAGACCAGTGCCACGGCGCTGACAAAAGACTTTATTCAATGAATAAACTATATTTACAACAACAACAACAAAAATCCTCCACTTGTATGCTCGTGGGTGTCTTGTTAGTGTTCGCCCATGCCTGCCATCAGACACCCGGGCATGTGTGTGACTATGAGGGTGGGTGGGAACATTTCCACTGGGGATCCTAGGGATTCTAATCTTTTCTCTGGACATAAGTAGTTATATATATATGCTGTATAAGCCATTATACGAGTATAATGAGCCGAAGATTCATCTACTCCCCCAGCCACTAAGTCAGCGGCTGGTCACCTACTCTACTAGTTCCTCATGACCTGAGCATGTGGCGCCACCTGCTCGCACACGCCTCAGAGCCCCTGCATTCACTCACTGTACCGCTGGAATTTATATATATAATAATTATATATAATATAGATTATATATAGTATTATATATAATATACAATATTATATATAATATACAATATTATATATAATATATAACATTATATGTATTATATAATGTAATATATGTAATGTACTGTATAGTTAGCAGGGGTGCTGTGGGCGGATCGGACCGGTTGATCTGCTGCAGGCTGCCCATTGATCCTCGGTCCGATCTGGTCAGGATCACGAAAGGGCGGCCACCTTTAACCCCCCACCCCCACATACACACCTAAACACACAATCCCCCCCCCCCCACACACACACCTGCAGGCCACCAGGCATACACCTGGCCCGCTGTACACTACCTGCGTGTGGTATGGTAAGGAGCCGACACCATGCTTTTTGATGCACAATTCAATATAAGTATGCAAGGGAACTCTTTGGCACATCGCATGCCCATCGAGAACACAGAGGTGCCCTACCCTTCCCAGCGGCCTGGTCTACCACTGTACCAGTGAGGCAGCACTAAAGTCGCCATGAGTGCGCCCTGTCACAACTCGGTACTCGTCCTGATATGACCTTAGATGTTGCTAGGACATACACCAACAACAAATAAACAAAACCTACCCTTCCTTGGACAGAACTGACATGTGCATGGCATTTGAACCATGGTACTTGTCCTGTTATGACCTTAGATGTTGCTAGGACGTAAACCAACAACAAATAAACAAAACCTACCCTTTCATGGACAGAACTGACATGTGCATGCCATTGGAACCATGAGAAAGGGTTGTGGAATTTAACCCAGAACTATATATAATTCCGTTATATATAACTCAATTATATATAAATACACAGCTAGCATAGAGAGCACGGATAGAATAGATAGTTTAGGCAGCATGAACAGCATAGACAGCACAGACAGTATAGACAACATAGATAGCACAGACAGCATAGACAACATAGATAGCATATGATCCCCAGGATAGAACTGAGATACCATTATTGTTCTTGTGTGTTCTAGCATAATGTATTAGTATAGAGCATATATATATATATATTAGTGAGTGAGAAGTGCTGTAAAGTCTTGGGAACACGGTCCCACACACACCAACGCGTTAATATCAGACAGGCGAGATCAAGTAGATCCGATCTGGATCCAATGGAAGTGCACGATGGTCATTACCAGGAAGCCTCCCACATGCATTAAAATGTGCCCCTACTTTGTATGCTGTATACATGGATGGGACCCCAGACTCTGGGATTATCACACACAAAAGTTTGTGCCACTTTCAGATTAGCATAGTATATGCGGTTATAATAACTCCTGGATGGATTAGAAGACAGTGGTAGAGAAATATGGGGAGGGGGTGTATATTACTGCCTTAATCCACATGGATCCTTTAATACTGTTGCCATAGTTCCGGATTATCCAATCCAGTGTACAACTGCTCTTTATGGAGGGGGTTTGAGTGAAGGTGGGTGAGGGTAAGTGAGCAGAGGGTGGGGGGGGGGGGTGAGCAGAGTGAGGGTGGGTGAGGAGAGGGTGGGTGAGGGGAGTGTGGGTGGATGAGGAGAGTGGGTGGGTGAGGGGAGTGTGGGTGGGTGAGGAGAGGGTGGGTGAGGGGAGTGTGGGTGGGTGAGGGGAGTGTGGGTGGGTGAGGAGAGTGTGGGTGGCTGAGGCGAGTGAGGGTGAGTGAGAATATGCAAAGGGGGGGGGGGGGTGAGGGTATTCAATGATTAATTTTTTTGTGTGTGGTACATTAGTTGTTTAGGCAGGGGAAATTTCAATTGAAGATGATTGGTCTTCCTCATTCCAATGCTCCTTGCCATATCCTAATAATGCTGAGTGCCTGGCTAGGAAGTGACAATTATCAATTTGTAAGTCATTGCTTTGACTCGACCAGGATTCGAACCCACAATCTACCAACCCGGGAGACGGACGCTCTAACTTATTCGGCCATCCCGTCTGGTTATTGTTTTGGGGAGTTTTCAGTCGCCTTACCTCACTGAAGACTGCACATTTGCAGCTCTGTCATTAATCTATGTAGGTGCTTTGGAAATCATTGGAAATATTATACTTATAGCAATAATATTATAGCATCGGCAAGTGTGAGAATTGGTCACACCAAAAGGGAGCATTCAAAGCAACAGAATAGCTACAAATACATGACTAAGCAAAACTAACTTAGATAATAGTGCACATATTAAAGCTGTTATAGCCTGATGAAAACGTCAGTTTGCCCGGTGGGTGTTCGCAGCTTCTGACCCTGGCGGAGAAAGAGCGCGTGTATGTGGGTTTCTATGACGTCAGTTCCACTCCTCCGTGACTGGTCATGTTCCACTTTCTACCCGAAGCCCATATATATCTAGGGGGTAGTCATTGGTGTCCTCTAAATTAACACTGCCAGCAATCATTACTAACCGGACGCAATGGGCGCGGACATTACGTTGTAGCGGGTACTTAATAGTACACTAACTTCCGCTCTTCCCGGCTTCCGCTGTGCACACAGACTGGGGTGAGTACGGGAATTCGGTGGTAGAGAGTACAATGGGGGTGTGGGGTGTAGGGAGGTTGGCACCGTGTCCAAGTCAATGAACTTGGATTCATCATCAGGATCAGGAGTGGGGTTTACACAAAAACGCCATATAGTCTCGGCGCGAATATTTTCCCACTTTATTTGAGACTTTATGTTATTACTATAAGATGAACAGTTTTCCATGAATTGTGGATCGATGCTCTTTGTTGTTGGAAGGTGAACCCTGTTCATTTACAGACTGAGTTCTGTTCAGATTGCAGCGTGTATGTTGGTCGTGTGGGTGGGTGTCTTATGTGGATGGGAAACAGCTGTGTTTGATTTTGAATTTAGTTTTGGTGGTTGTGGGGTCATGGGCGGTTGCTCGGGGTATGGGCGTACGCCGATTTCTCTTTGCGTAGTCTGCACTGAAGACCCGTTTGACCCCGGCGCGTTTGGGTTTGTGAGTTAATATTTTGTTATTACAGTTGACAGGAAGTGTTAAACGAATGTCTGTTATGATGGGAAACAGTTGTTTATATTTGTGACTGGCTTAGAAGTTGGATGCAGTGTATGACCCCTGCGCACCCTTCCACCATGACCTATAGTTGCCCTTTCACTTCCCGTTTCCAATTCCATGACATTGCCTTCCCCTTTCTGGTCACATACTCATCGAATCAAATATAAATATCAGGCTGCGAGTTAGCTAGGTAAGTGAAATATACGAAATGGCATTACTTTCTCCACAGAAGTCACATCTCTGTTCAACCAAGCACATGGAAAGAATCGCTACAAAGCCACACTGGTAGTGATAGAGTACGCCATTTGCAATCTAAAGCTGTGTTTACACGGGCAAATGTAAAACGATCTAGACAAAGCGATTTATATGAAGCGTTTTAGTGGCGCGTTTACACGGACCGAGTTTGAAAGTGTGTCGGCGCTGGGAACCAGCAGCCTTAGTGGGGAGCCTGTAGCCGGCGAGTACTGCTATTTGTTTAGTTTACATACGTCGATTCACAATATGAATAACGACACCAATGTAGCGGCTACGTTAATATCGCTTGGAATTTAGGGTTAATTTAATTAAATTTCATTATTTGAGTATGTAATTCTGTTAAATATGATCGCATTCAATAGATTTCGGCCTAATCGGTCCCTAACACTGCCGGGCACCAGCGATAGTTACAGCTGAGCCTGTAGCCAGCGAGCACTGCTATTTTACACTATCGCCGCCCGGGAACCGGCTATATCGCTTCATTTATACTACCTCGCAAGGTAGTTTACATCTACCGATTTATATGAATCGATTCAGCCCTAAAACGCCTCAGAGTCGCGTTTACACGACAAATGTAAATCGATCTAGGCAAGTAGTTTTATATGAAGCGTTTTAACTCACCCATGTAAACACGGCTTAAATGCACAGCGTACAGGATCTATTTAAAAAAATCGTAATTTGGTGGTGTGGTGACTGCAGTGCGGTGATCGGAGGTTATTCAAATGGGGTCAGACAGCTATATTTAAAGTCTATGCAACAACAATGCCATGTCGACACCCTGTGAGTATTGAACAGTATGTCCTGTCTTGAAAATAATGCAGACCACTGATGTATGTATGTAGCACAGTTTACTATATTATTTTTAGTCGTAATAGTACTACTAGTAGTAATATTAGTAGTAGTATTATATAGCGCAGTTTACTACGTCACTATTATATAACATGGGGGTGGCGTCGGTGAACCATGCACACAGGAACAACAACAACAGATGCACACTATAGTTTGTCTACATAGGACCGCAATTATTTTAGGTTTATTGGCACCGGATGTTTAATTAATGCTGATCTTTGGCCAAACGGGTCCTAGCCGACCTAGGCGACCACCAAAACTCTGGCCACTGACTAGTTGGTCTCAATACTGTTTACATTGGTCGCCAAGGTGATGAATGTATACATACCACACAGGCAGTCGGTGCCTCATTCATGCCGTTTATTTACAATTCAAGGCCAATTTATTTGGACACACGCACACTGTCTAGCGATATCTTGGGTTATATAACGCCGAGAATGAACGCTCTTTTGTATATGTATATATATATATATGTGTGTGTAATAAATATATATATATATATATATATATATATATATATATATATATATATATATATAGAGGGGTGGGGGACAGCAGCTGATATATAATAAATATAGAGAGAGAGGTTTTACTGAAGTCAGTTTATATGGTATATAAATATATATATATATATATATATTACATATTACATATACATATACATATACATATACATATATATATACACCCATATAAACTGACTTCAGTAAAACCTCTCTAGCTGACCAGCGCCACAGATCGACCACTCCCCTGTATCGATTGCTTTATTTCGGTCACAAATGATCGGCCATACAATACCACTGTAACAGAATTAAACCGACCACTTCCCTAAATGGACGTCGGTTCCATGGTCGGTCGATTTAGAGAGGTTTTACTGTATATTTAATCATATAAACTGTCTTTCTTTTAGCACCGAGGTGCTGGTCTTCCAGCCATGATTTGTGGTAGAGTTGTACACTTATATATTTCTTATATTTATTGGTGAGTTATACACTTATTTATTTCTTATATCTATTGTAAAAAAAAAATTATATACATATATACATTATTGAAATACCAACAAAAATACACCGGCAATAGATAGATATCAGAGATTAACATTTCGTCGTGGGAGTTTATATGATTAATGTCTGGTTGTTCTGCTTGTGTTTGCACGCGATAGCTAATGACAAGGATTGTTGTTGTGGGGAGGAGTGAGAAAGGGGTGGTGGTGTTGGCAGTATAGGGTGAAGAGGAGAGGGGCGGTTTCGACGGGGGCGGTTTTGACCGTGTGGGAGAGAGGATGAGATGGATGTGTTGAGTGTGTATGGGTGGGAGGCGGAGAGGGGGAGATTCCAGTGTTGTTGTGGAGAGTAGGCCTAGACTTGTGTGGGAGTGCGGAGTTGTGGTGGACTGGCGTCTGGTACACACTACCCCGCCATCTACATCCCTTACCGGGAGGAAACGCCCCACCAACTGGATAGGTGGTGTCAGTTCTCCTGGAGTCTGGAGCTGGTTGGCTGGAGACCGGGGCCACTCACTGCCTCCCGGCCTCAGGAACTGGCTGAAGTGGTGCTGGCGGCGGCGGTGGCGGCGGCGGTAGTTGTGGTATCGGCGGTGGCGACAGTGGCGACCGTGGCGGCGGCGACGCTCATTAGGAGTTCCTCTGGCCGAGGAACGCTCGAGGCGACTTCACCGCAGCGCTGCGCAGGTCAATCTGCCGCCAGCCTCGTTCCGGCAATCTGATTGGACAATAAAAGGAGGCCAGCCTGGGGCAGGTCAGTTGGCGCCGCTGTACTACCAGTGCTAGCCAGGTCGATACGCGTGTCCTGGGATACCCCGGGCACTACCGGAGTACTGCACAGGAGGAGGCACAGGGATCTGGAGGGACACAGGAGGAAAGGGGGAAAGAGCGAGAGAAAAGGGGAGAGAGGGGTGGGGGACAGCAGCTGATGCAGGGAGATAGGCTGGGTGAGTGCCGATCATCGAGCTGGATCAATGAGTGGAGACCATGGACACACCGCACCACAACATGGGGCTGATCTCTGGTGAGTTTTAGTCTGTTATTTCTATTAGTGTCTGTAGGTTTGTGTGTGTGTGCTATTTTCATTCTTATTTAAAGTTGCATAGTCCGATGGCTTTGAATTTCTGCCATTTTTCTGAGATAAATATATTTAATTGGTTGTTATGACCTACCTTACTTTAATTTGAAGTAACTTTCTTTTTGAATGGCTAACTTTTGAGATATTTGAAGTGCAAACATCCTAAATTGATTTTGGCAAGCATGCCAAAACTCTCACCATAGGCTTGTGCAGTAACAGGTTCTGTTAAATTGACTCAGTATGCCCTTCTATGTGGCAACAAATGTTTAATAAGTGCACCAATATCTAACTTAGACATGTAGAATAAAATCTAGGTGAATGTTTTTATTTAAAAAATGTGATGCTTCCTCGGACTATGCAGCTTTAAGAGAGTCGGGGGGGGGGGGTGCTATCTGCATACACAGTGGTGCCGGGTTACAGTGTAGTCGCGTGGTTATTGCGGCTGGTGTTTGGCTGACAGTGGAGGGGAGTTGGGGGTTAGTCCCTGGAGTTGTTCTCAGGCCCCGTAGTCGGGGACCATGCCCGCGTCGGTTTTTGAGGTTTTTGGTGTCTTTATTTTTTTTAAAGAATCGTTTTTATAATAGGGGATGTGGGAATGCGCGTGTGTGTTTGTTGATACGGAAACCCATGAGCCAACGAAGACTACGGTAGAATGTCCTCAGGGTAGCTCGTGTGCACGCGTGTTGTGCGCGCCTGTGTGTGTGTTCGTGAGCGTGTGCGCGCGCCGCGCGCGCGCGCGCGCGTGTGTGTGTGTGTGTGATATTCCACTGAGGGGTATCTCTAATTTCAGTCTTTATTCATTGCCACCCAGATGTTTGTCATCATGCCTAGCTTAGTAGCTATTCCTGAAAACATCGACTAATATATTTCCAATTCTCCTTATCCTTCCCCGTCTCCTCCCTCTCTTCTTTCTCCCCCTTCCTCTTCTCCTTCGACATCTCCCTATTTTCAGTCTCCCCTCTTCTATTTCTCATTCTCCTTTCCTTTCTCCCTCACCTTCTAATTCCACTTCTCCGTTCACCTTCCCTACGACTCCACCTGCACCTTCTCCCCTTGCTTCACATTCTTCCCTTCTCTCTCCCCCTTCCACTCCCCCTCCCGTCCTGATATGACCTTAGATGTTGCTAGGACGTAAAACAACAACAAACAAACATCCACTTCCCCGCCTGTCACCCCTAACCTCCAATATCCCAAACCATACACCACCACCACCTACTCTCACCCACCCCCGCCCCAAACACGTGGAGGATATTGCAGTCCGCTTATCACTTACATGTGGCCTACCGACCCTGGAGGGCAGAGCTCACACACGGCAGGAATCGCTGCCGCCCCCTCCCCCTGCCCTCCCCTCCAACCCCCCCCCCCCCCCCCCGGCATGCCCCTCAGTTCGCGATCACTGCTCGGTGTATACAGCTGTACATATGAATATATGGTGAGCTAGACACAAGTTCAATCATGTCAGCTGGGGGCTGGCTGTCACTGTCAGCTGGGTTTGATATATGTGTGTGTGTGTGAGTGTTGCGGTTAGTGGTGTTACAGAATCAAGCTAGCATCATCTAACCCTAGCATCAGAGGGTCCGCCATTCGTACTATGGTCGTGGCTATAAGCAACATAATATAGGGTTTTAACCAAGGCGCTCGAGGCCGACTAAGCAGGCACTTGGTATATCATAATGCTGGGTTTTAACCAGGGCCCTCGAGCATTTCTAACGCGTCACTGATACCAATTGGCAGGGTCTGTCGGCAGCTATGACAATCGGGTGGCAACTTGTCGGCAGCGCGGACCACACCAACGGGATTTAAGCCGATTCAGGCCTCCCAGATGGGATGGCCGAATGGGTTGAAAGCTCGCTTTCCTTGTGACAGGTTGTGAGTTCGAATCTGACCGAGTCAAATCAATGACTTACCAAATGAATACTACTACTACTAGTACTGAGTACTAGTATGTAAGGATAGGATAGATTAGGGAGCAGTGGAATGAGGAAGAATCACTACCCTCGAATAAAATACCCCCTGCTTACTTAACGAATGTAGCAAACAAACAACCAAAAGTAGCATGCAGTGTCTGAGGTCTTACCAGCTGGCCAGTTTTGTTTTATTGGTGCCCATGCCTCACGTTACAGGGAGGTGGCAGTGTGTGTTTGTTTTGACTTTGTCTGGTGGGTGCGAGTGTGGGGAGTGGGTCTAGGGTTCTACACAAACACCGGGTGTTGATGCACCATGTGTTTAGAGCTGGGGGATTTACACACTGCAGGAGTTGACTTCAATAGTTCACTGCCGTCAGATTATCCCCAGTGCAGAAGGTTATCTGCCTGCTGATATGTGCTTGAATGACCCCCCCCCCCCCCACACACACACCCACCCAACCCACCCACACACTCACCCCCATCCCCTACCGGTATACTACCCCAGGTGAGGCTTAGTGTGCGAGCAGGGGCGATGGGAAGGTCATCCCACACACCGAAGGTCAGCACATACACCCAAGGTCACCACGCATGCTCAGTGCGCAGGGTCGGTCTGCTAATAGGAAGCAGGTAGTCGTTTACTCCAAGCCTGCGCCATGTCCTGCGCACAGGTTCCATTTGAGCTTTTAGCTCAACACGCAGGCGCCTAACTACAAATGCGCCACGTAGGCCGGGTCCGGATCCTGTTCCGCATGTCAATGTAGCTAGTTTTGGAGTTCAGCTGTACACCATAATGTGCGCTTGTTATATGGAAGTATATATTGTTTTGGTCTTTTTGTTTAGTGAGGGGGGGGGTGCTTTTGGTGATCAAGCAAGAGAAATGTAAATGGCAAACAATTACTTAATTACTTTTCGGCATTCGACTGCTCCTCGTCATGTTAATGTTGGTCATTTGTCTCGGCAGTGACAAGTAGCGAACTTTAAACCTGCTCCTCGTCATGTTAATGTTGGTCATTTGTCTCGGCAGTGACAAGTAGCAAACTTTAAACCTGCTCCTTGTCATGTTAATGTTGGGCATCAGTCTCGGCAGTGACAAGTAGCAAACTTTAAACCTGCTCCTTGTCATGTTAATGTTGGGCATCAGTCTCGGCAGTGACAAGTAGCAAACTTTAAACCTGCTCCTTGTCATGTTAATGTTGGGCATCAGTCTCGGCAGTGACAAGTAGCAAACTTTAAACCTGCTCCTTGTCATGTTAATGTTGGGCATCAGTCTCGGCAGTGACAAGTAGCAAACTTTAAACCTGCTCCATGTCATGTTAATGTTGGGCATCAGTCTCGGCAGTGACAAGTAGCAAACTTTAAACCTGCTCCTTGTCATGTTAATGTTGGGCATCAGTCTCGGCAGTGACAAGTAGCAAACTTTAAACCTGCTCCTTGTCATGTTAATGTTGGGCATCAGTCTCGGCAGTGACAAGTAGCAAACTTTAAACCTGCATGGTCGGATCAAATTTGGAAAAAGAAAACAGGCAGCTAGCTTTGATGATACTACTAGTGCACCTATTAACTTATTTGTTGCTGGATCGAACAGAATACAGAGTCCTTTTAATAGAACGTGTATTGCTGAAGCCTATGGTGTCCGAATTTCGGAGTGCTTCTGAAAATGAATTTAGCATGTTTTCACTTCAAATATCTCCGAAATTAACAATTTAAGATAAAAGTTACTTTAAACCAAAGTATAGTACATTTATAACGATCAACCTAATCTCTGTCTCAGAAAATCTCAGAATATCAAAAGCATCAGACTATGCAACTTTAGGCAATGCTCTAGTATAGTAGAATCTTTGTTTTTTAAAGTCATTGGTTGGATTTGGCCGGGGTTCAAACCTGTAGGTTGAATGTAACGACACGGGAGGCGGGCGTGTGTGTGGCCACCCCTTGGAAACACTAGGGTATTGGATCCTTTAATGTTTGCGTAGATTCACAGAGAAAGCGGTGGTTAGGATTATATAATGTTATATTTTCAAAGGGTGTTAATATTATATTTTAACAGGGTGATGTCTGCTTATTTGTAATGAGTGCTGTCTGCTTAAACGCACCAATGTCACCATCCGGCCATACATACATACATACATACATACATACATACATACATACATACATACAATACTACACAACATACAATAACATACTACATACAATATTACATACATACATTACATACATCATAATACATACATACTTACATACATTACATACATAAATACATACATACATACACTCACACACACATACATACATACATACATACATACATACATACATACATACATACATACATGCATACATACATAGATACACACACGTATGGTACCGGAGGTTGGGGGGGGGGGGGGGGAGGCTCCGATGGAAGACCGTCAGTCAGTTAGGGTCAGTCGGCGCCTGTGCCGGGAGCGGTGGAGGGGTGTGCCGGGTCACTACCCTCCCCGCCCCCGTCTCCTCCGTCTCCCCCATCTCCCGCGGCCCAGTTCCGGTCATGTGGTCTCCATCCCCGTCACACACACCAAAGCCCCGTATCACATCACCCAGCCACAGCAGAAACGCACACCCGCATCACACGCTTCCCCTTCCCTCTCCCCTTCCCTCCCTCTCCCCTCCCTCTCCCCTCCCCCCCCCCCTCCCCCCATGTCTCCCCTCCCTGCCCCCATTCCCTCTCCCCCATCTCTCCCCACGCATGGCTCGGCTTTGAGTAAGGTGTTCATTTCAATACGCTCTCTGGATGCCGAATTATGATGGCTAGCAGATGTTTTTTTCCATGGAACTGGTTTCTTTTGTTCTCTTCTTGGGAATTTCACCCAGTTGGGTTGGGCATAATTGAATTATGTTTGAGGGAGAAACAAAATATATATATAAACTTCAGTAATACTAATATTACTATATATGTTCTCTTCTCTAACACATTATTAAATATTTGATTAGTGGATTGACATACCAGTCCCTGCTTTTTTTTCACTTGCCATAGTGCATATTTAATCACTAATATTATGTCTTCAGTGCATGCTGTGAGGTTTGACACTCAAGTGTCTCTAGCGAAGATTAAAACGAAAACGGTAGTAATACAAATTCCGGTTGGCTTTGTTTCTCACAATATTCCCATAAGCAGTGATCCTGAACCCCAAATCTTTCAATTTGATTTGTTTTGTAATAACATCTAAATATTTACACAATAAAATCACAATTTGTCGGCGCTTTCCTGCCGGATATTACAATAACTACCCTACCATGGGCGTTTAATTTCCCCCCCCCCCCCCAAATGCCTGTTTATATGATCTTGACCAAATTCAGTGAATTGCTTATAAGTTGGGAATTGAAATTGAAATTATATTACACAAGTACGCCCTGATCTACACATGTGTTGCCAATATTGCCTCGCCTTACAAGAACAAAAGTCCGCGCTGTGATATTGACAGCCAGCCATGTGCTTGGGTTACACACGGGATCACCATCCACATCTCGGCCATTGACACTTGACACTGACACTGACAGTGGGCAGATTCGTGACCAGAAGCGACGGTGCTAATAACTCCTGATTACAAAGTCATCCACTTCCAAGGGTTGTTCATTTGTACGTTACGTCAGAGTCAATGCAAAGTTGGTGTCCGCCTAGATAAAAGATTCACCCTGTACTTCCAGTACAGGGGTGAAAACCAACCCATTAGAAAAGCTGGCGAAGGATTTCGACATGCTGGGTTAATTAACTGAGCTGGTAAATTATTAATTAAGAAGCACAATATATTCTTTATGTACGTCTTCATATTTACCAGCTACTTTTGAGTTGGAAAATATAATAAAACATATACTTTAATGCAATTTAAAAGTGAAATCGATGGCATTCTATGGCCACCATCTTGTCTTTTTACATTCTCTCCCATTTCACCAACTCTGTGCCGATATAAGTATCCATTTGATACTGGAGGCAGGCATTCTACTTCCTGTTCCATACTAAAGCTATTTTCGCCCGTATTTACACTACGTTGTCGTTCACCCCTGTACTGGAAGTACAGGTGAATCTTGTATCTAGAATCCACCCAGCCACTAGCCACATCCGCTTGAAAATGATAGGGGTGGGGGTGGGGGAACACTGCTAGTGCTAGACATTCATGTTGGAAGTATTATGTTATTTAATGTAGAATAGTTGCTAGCGCAATTTCACTACAGTCAGATTCAGAAACAAATGTAGGCCAAGAACCGCACCAAATTTGGTCATCAGGACCCATGTGTTTATGCATTCTAAGTGATTTTCACAAGTATATTGATATACAAGGGGTGGGGGCGTTAGTTACCTGACTTCCGGTAATGCTAACACGTACACTCAGGGACCAGCGGGCGGAATTTCGGAATACACACCTTATTAACACCATCCCCTCCCTTCAGCCCCCCGCCCAAATCTTACTCTGAATGCAATCAATTACACCCCCCCCCCCACACACACACACACACAAACACGCGCACACTCTCGCTTTCTTTCCTCTCTCCTCTAATCTCTTTCTTTCTCTGCCTATCTCCCCTTTCGCTCTGCTATAGCCTCACACTCACACACACCCCTCACACACACCTAATTCTAATGCGCTTCTCCAATGTCGGTAAATGCCTTGCCGCAAAGCGCGCGTTCCGAGTTGACGTCGTCCATTACTGCGCGTCCCGCTGGGACTCCCTACCGGATCCAGGGCCCGGCGTCCTAGTAACAAACACCCACTTCCTGTCCGTTTATTTAATGCATCTAACCAATCTCACTAAACCTGTGTACACCTGTTTCTACCGTCATTATTATTATTACTATTATTATTATTATTATTATTATTATTATTATTAATTCACATTATTATTATTATCATTATTATTATTATTATTATTATCATTATCATTATTGTTGTTATTTGTTGCGATTACATCGGTCTAATCATAATTCATTCAGAAAGTGTATTTTAAAACTAGATACATGTACATCTAATTTCTAAAACTGTGTGCATTGAGACCATTACATTAGATTGTCCATTATATAACAGTCCATATATCGGCAAGGGTTTAAATTGTTGGTGATAGTGGTGGTGGTAGGGATGGGAGGATTGTTGTCAGCTTGGCGCCGTGTTTTTTTGTGTTTTTTTTTAATGCTGCTGCCTAATTTCGTGAAGGTTTTTTTTTTGTTCACTGTCAATTAGAATGTTTTGCATTGCGTGTGATTTATTTGCTTTCCGTTATTTGGGGAGTGTTTCGGTCATTTCCACAAAAATAGGAAGCAATCGTCCCGGATTCCATCAGCTCTTGTCTTGATTGCTGCTGTTGATGATATGGCATGGGGGGGGGGGGGGTGAGGGGGGGGGGGAGTAACTGTCGATGCCGCTCGCCGTGTCCAAACTTTGATTAACTCCAACATGATTGCGTCTCGTTCCCTTCCCCTCTGCCCCATCCCCGTCTCTCCCTTTCCCCCCTCTTCGGATCTTCCACTTTTCCCCTGTTCCCCCCTCCCCATTCTCATCTTCCCCTCTCACTCTCTGAGTCACTCCTCCTCTCCTCCCCTCCCCTCCCCTCCCCTCCCCTCCCCTCCCCTCCTTCACACGCGCAACACGCCACACACAACGTACTACACACCACAAAATACCATGCACACACATTCATACTTGCATACACTTCCTCACACAACCACACCACACACACAATGCACACACACATGCACATACAACCACACACACACACACACACACACACACACACACACACACACACACACACACACACACACACACACCACCCCAAGCAATGTGCTGCGTGCTGATAATACAGGCCGGTCATCAAGGCACTTCTGTGGGGCGGGCCGACGTAACGCTCGGTGACGGGGTGTCGGATCCCCGAGGCCCGGAGCACGGTCATTGGAGAATGGTTTGATGAGTTTGAGCCCCCCCCCCCCCCGCCTCTGCCGCCCCCCTCCTCGCCCCATCCCCCGGAGATACGGCGTGCCGATACGCCACGCGTTGTTGACTCACGTCAGCTGGCTGGCCAGGGCAGGCCGCTGTCTTCTTGTCATGGGTCATTGTGTAATGATGCAGGGCTTTAACTAAAGGGGATCAGCCGTCGGTTGTTAAGTGCAGACGTAGACTATGTATAGCGTACAGAGCCCTAGTATGATGGCATTCCACTCCAGTCACCACTCACCATTCACCGAGGGGATGGCAGTTCCGGTTACTTTGGGAAGGTCACAAATAAACTCCGAAATAAGGCTGGGAAAGACACGAAGAAACCAACAATGAAAGAATGGAAGAAAGACCGAAAGGAAGAATGAAAGAAAGAAAGAAAGACAAAAAGAGAAAGAAAACGAAAGAAAGAGAGAAAGTGAAAGAAACCGACTCAGAGAGGGAGAGAAAATAGAGAGAAAGAAAGAGAAAGAGAACAAAAGAAAGTTCAAGAAAGAAAGAAAAGTAAGAGAAAAAAGAAAGAAAGTGAAAAAAAAGAAAGAAACGGATACAAAATAAAGCTTGGAAGGAAGAAGAAAGATGGCGAAAAGCAGATAGAGAGAATTGCGAAAAGGGTCGGAGGAAGAGCAGATGAGAGCGTTGTACACAGAAAACATGTATTCACTTAACTTTCTTGCCATTCTCCTTTTTGTGGAAATGGTTGCTGAAATGTTGATACAACACAACACGGTGGCAGATAAGTTAAAACTGGCCAGCACTTGATCGCATTCCCGCACTTGACCGACCCCGTCCTGACGCATGTGTCCATTGTATGGCGGCACATCATCCAGCCAGGCGGGAGGAACACACCCACCCACCTAAATATGTGTGAGGCGCAGTGCTGGTGTTCAGAAGGACGAGCCGGGCGTGGTGTGCCGCAGACAGACAGGTGGTCAGACAACAAGAGTTCTGCTGGAAACTGCACACGGACACGCCATGATGTAACAAAAAAAGATTAATTAAAAATATTATCAACTCCAAAAAAGGATCACCACCGCTATTCCTGGACATTTCAGCTTCACATGCTTTCGCAGTTCTCCCCTTTTAGCCTTCAATATATTCTTGTCCCCAATTAATACATGCATCTATTGAATACCTTACCTGAATGTAGCAATGACCAAGTAGCACACTGATGTGGTAGTGATGGTGTTGTGGTGGTAGTGTTGGTGAGTTGTGGGTGGTGATGGTGATGTTGGTGGGTTGTGAGTGGTGATGGTGGTGGTGATGGTGGTAGTGGTGGTGATGGCAGTGATGGTGGTGGTAGTGGCGATGGGGTTGTTGGTGGTGGTGGTGGTTGTGGTAATGGCGATGGGGTTGTTGTTGTTGGTGGTGGTGGTGGTGGTGGTAGTGGCAATGGGGTTGTTGTTGGTGGTGGTGGTGGTGGTGGTGGTAGTGGCAATGGGGTTGTTGTTGTTGTTGGTGGTGGTGGTGGTGGTGGTAGTGGCAATGGGGTTGTTGGTGGTGGTGGTGGTGGTGGTAGTGGCAATGGGGTTGTTGTTGTTGGTGGTGGTGGTGGTGGTGGTAGTGGCAATGGGGTTGTTGTTGTTGTTGTTGGTGGTGGTGGTGGTGGTGGTGGTGGTGGTGGTGGTGGTGGTGTCATTCCAGCACGCACCTAAACAGCTGCATTTGACGGCCAGTTAATTAACCCCCTGGTGACCCCACGCTGGTCAGTGGGGGGTGTATGCTGGGGGGTGGAGGGGGGTAGAGGGGCGGGGCCTTACTCGGATAGGTTTCTAGTTTAAAAAATATGCTGATAATGCATAATACTAATAACTCAAGTATTTCTGTCTCGAGTGTGCGGCCCTTTTAAGAGACACCGCGCGTACGTTGGGGCTCTTTTAACCCGGACCTTCCAGTGACCCCAGAAGGTCACAGGGGTGATCAGGGGGTGTGGGGCAATGTCCGGTGTCACATGACCAATTAGGGGCGTGGTCTGGTCAGGATCAGGCGCAACAAAGGTTCCATTTCCCGCCATTTTAGCGTGGGAAGATAAGGTGTGGTGTGTGAGGGTGTGTATGGGGATGAGGGTGTGTGTTTTGAGTGAGTATGTGAGGGTATGGGGAGGGGGCGTGCTGGGATAAAGAGATTAGGTAGAGATCGGATGAGTCTGTTTTAACTGCAAACGCTCTTATAGGACCGCAGTTCATTTTGTTGTTGTTGCATTTTCTTCACAGGTTATTCATTGCGTCATCTGCCCGCTTTCGTTAATATTTAGATAGGCCAACTTGTACCGTATTTCTAAAGATGTAAACAAAAATCTTGTCTGATCGTAGAAGATAAAGGGAAACTTGGTAGTGCTTCTCTCAGAAAAATTTCAGTTGTTCAGATTCGGTTCATTTTTAAGTCGTGGACCTCTAATTTTTTTAAATGACCTTTTAGTCATCCGACCCCCACCCATCGCAATCAGCTCCAACCAGCTCCACTCTAATCCCGCCCCCTGGTGGGGATTGGGGATAGAGGGAAGCACAAAGGGGCGGGGCCAGAATCTTCATTGAGCATCCTAGAAGTTAGAGGGGCGGATCTAGACATTGTGCCACTATGTTGCGCCTATCTGGATCGAGTAGTGTTGATGATTATTGCCCTATCCTAATAATGCCGAGCACCAGGCTAGGACACGACTAGTATCAAATTTTAAGTCATTGGGTTGACTCGACCAGGGTTCAAACCCACGATCTACCAGCACGGGAGACGGACGGTCTTACTCATTCGGGCATCCCGTCTGGTTCCTTCTCATCCCTTTCCTCTTCCTCGTCCTCTTCACGCCCTCCTTTCCTCATCCTCCCCGCCCTCCTTTCCTCATCCTCCCCGCCCTCCTTTCCTCATCCTCCCCGCCCTCCTTCCCTCATCCTCCCCGCCCTCCTTCCCTCCTCCGCTCCCTTCATTTTTCCGTTCCCGTTCACCTTCATCCTTCTCCCCTCCCCCCTTCCCCCATCTCCGCCACAACCCCTCTCCGCCCTCCTCTCCGCCTTCCCCTCCCAGATCCTCAATACAACTGCCTGCCTGAGTCATGCCGATTTCTGGCTGATCTCAGATCTCCTGTCACCGACAGTTAGGTCCACCACTGACAACTGTCTAACACTTCCCAACAAGATGTCGGGTTGTGACAGGAAACACTCGGCCTAGTGTTAGTAACTAACAGTAACACTGAGTCACCGTGTCCTGCCCAGGCTAGTCTCATCAACTCCCGCCAGGGGGCCGGACCACGGCTCTGAACACTTCAGGGGTCTGTGGTCTGTGGAGTCAAAACTGCATACGTATTCCCAGTTTCTTTCAGTCTTTATTTATATATAATATTTAGACTTCCCATTTAGATCATAATACTTGTCATTGGGTGATTGATACTTTTCACTATATAATTCCTTCCTTCTCTGGATAATCAGAATCTGCTTTACATCATACCTTGATAATATTATATATCAACTAAATTGTATGGTGGCATTGTTGTTTGTTTATTAGTCCATCCTCCTCCTTTCTCTGCATCCCTCCCTCCCTCCCTCCCTCCCTCCCTCCCTCCCTCCCTCCCTCCCTCCCTCCCCTCTCCCTCCCTCTCTCTCTCCCCCTCTCTCTCTCCCCCCTCTTAATCTCCTTTCTATATAATTGAGTGCGGTGCGCGGCCCATGCCCCCGAGTGCTTCTGTGTGGTACTTCTGAGACTGCAGTAAATGATTCTATCTGGTGGGCTGTGTGGACTGACACACCCCTAACCCCGTGTAAGACATCTTCATGGCCTGTCCTTCTGACCGGATTGCTCCTCTGGCGGGCTTAAAGTCATCTAAAGGCCGGCTCCTTATCCGTCCCGGTGGGTCTACTAATAAACTGTCACTTTGTCTTTAAATATAACACAGAAGAAGAAATACCAACTTACACAATGGCGGCGGGTACCCACGCATCTCGGTGTTTAGGCTGCACAGTGCTTGCTGGTGTAAACACCCACGCACGTCGGTGTTTAGGCTGCACAGTGCTTGCTGGTGTAAACATGTGTTTTGTCTCAGCTGCTCGGCTCTGAGATTGCACAGTGTCGCGGGGATTACTATGTCAGGACAGTAACTGACTCGTCACTCCGGCCGTCGAATTGCTAGTAAATGGACCCTGATGGACACCCACATTCGGGCAACAACTACATGCGCATGCGGGCACTGGGAACACGTCAGGAGTTCCCGCTATTTCCAGCTCCCTCTTTGCCGATCTTAACACAATTCATTTAATATATTCCGCAGCGATTGACGTCGGTAGAGGTTAGCGATGCAGGCACAACACGATGGTGGCGCCACCGGTCCGGTTAGGTGAATAATCGGGGAGGAAGGCTATAGTATATATCATGAACCTTACGTTATTTATATTTGCATAAATCTTCATGCATCACATACGTGGAAAACGGCCGTATTGAGCACTTGCCTGCCGGAACAAAGGCAGCGATGTCATCTTTTTAAAGGAATATAAAATATCTATTTTCTGTACAGCATATCTATCGCTCACTCACTTCCATGTACACTGGGGCAGTCACACACACACTCCATCACTCACATATACTCTCTCATTTAAAACTCTTTCGTGCACATTCTCACACACATGCACCACACACCCTAGATAAAAGATTCACCCCGTACTTGTAGTACAGGGGTGAAAAGCAACCCATTAGAAAAGCTGGCGAAGAATTTTGACATGCTGGGGAAATTATTTGAGTGAATAATGTCTTAATTTAAGAAGCAAAATAAATTCTTTATATATGTTTTTATATTTACCTGCTACCTTAGAGTTGAAAAATATAATAAAACATCAAGTATAATAAGATTTAAAAGTGAAATCGATGGTGTTCTATGGCTGCCATCTTGTCTTTTTGCATTCTCTCCCATTTCACCTATTCTGTGCCGATATAAGTATCCATTTGATACTGGAGGCAGGCATTCTACTTCCTGTTCCATACTAAAGCTATTTTCACCCGAATTTAGACTACGTTGTCGTTCACCTGTGTACTGTCAGTACGGGGTGAATCTTTTATCTACACACACCCCAGACCACAAACCACATACACACACCATACACACCACACCACACACCACATGCAAACCATATAAGTATACTCATATATACACCACGTACTCACCATATATACACCACACACCATGCTCACACCATACACACCACATACACACCACACACCACAGAAACTACTCACTTCTCGTGGCGGTCACCTAATGACCAGTGAGGTCAGTGCGACCACAAAGTGGCCGGATCTGACAACCAGTGGCCGGAGAAGGGGGTCAATTCAGCGTCTCGTTATCCGCTGGTGATTGGACCAGCTCACCGGGCACCACCGCCACCCCCTCCTCCACACACACACACGCGCACACACCCATGCACATGCACACACACAGCCACGAGCAGGTCACGGCCTTAAAGTGTAAGCGGGCGCGCGTTTGTGCAAAGTGCTTTCTGTTGTTGCAGGCGGCTACGTGGTTAAATACGGCTGGTCGCGGCTCAAAGTGCAATGACGTCACTTCTGTATCAGAGGGGTGCAGTGTGTAATGTCTTTATCAGAGCGGCGCAGTGTGGAAAAGCACTTGTAAAGAAGTAGTGTAATGGGTAGCGGAACACTTCTGTACCAGAGTGGCGTAGTGTGTAATATGTCTTTATCAGAGCGGTGAAGTGTGGAAAGGTAGTGTAAAGAGACAGTGCAGTGTGTAGCGGAACAGATATGTGTCAATAGTGGTGCTCTGTGTACTGTCTTTATCAGAGCGTTGCAGTGTGGACATATATGCAGTGTGTAGCGGAACACATCTGTATCAGAGTGGTACAGGGTGTAATGACATGTCTTTATCAGAGGGGTGCATTGTGTAAAGAAGAGTGTGGTGTGTCCTCGAACTATCAGAGTGCAATGTGGAAAGGCATATGTAAAGAAATATTGTGTTGCAGTATCGGAGTGTAGTGTGTAAAGAGAAGTGTAAAGAAGCAGTGCAATGTGTAGCGGAACGCATCTGTATCAGAGTGGTGCAGTATGTAGCATATCTTTCTCAGAGCGGTGCAGTGTGTAAAGAAGCAGTGTAGTATGTAGCGGAACACTTTTGGATCAGAGTGTTTTAGCGTGCAATGGCCTATCTGTGTGGCGTGGGCATGTATAATCGTGTTGAGTCGAAATTTGAGGAAATTGGGCTGCCACCGTGTATCCAGGCTATAAACCATAACACGCCCTCTCTCCCTGCTCACCCCCC
This sequence comes from Branchipolynoe longqiensis, assembly GCA_030323885.1. NCBI lineage: Eukaryota > Metazoa > Annelida > Polychaeta > Phyllodocida > Polynoidae > Branchipolynoe > Branchipolynoe longqiensis. Next base: position 16,021,821 of record CM059189.1, on the reverse strand, counting down.
CCCTCCCTACCCCCCCCCCCATTATGCCACTTTGACCTCCCACCACCCACTTTCATGGAATGTGGCCCTTTCTGCTGACACACTGTTCAGTTATCACCAACCAATCAATCAAAACCCTTTTCTCTCTTTTCATTGAAGATGTTTTGGAACTTCAGAAAGATGCATAATATTGACACTTGACTTTGCAATCTACCAGAGGAGCGAGCTGGAAGCACAGTGCACACACACAACTTCACCCAGCCGATGAGACCCCTATACAGACTCCTCACTGAATTCATCTCAATCCAACAGAGATAGTTAGCAAGGCTGCGCTGGAGTGGATTGATGGGAGAAGGAGGGAGAGGGAGATATGGTTGCTTTGTTTATTTGTTGGGGTCCTAGCAACATTTAGGTTCATATCAGGGCGAGTACCGACTTGTTCACACTCATGGCGACTTTATAATATTGCCCCACTGGGAGACCACTGGCAGAGCACATGACCTGATATCCCACTCAGTCACACTATCCTGATAATGAACTAACCAGTCCATCTCTATTCCAATTAATGTCGAGTGTCAGGTTAGGTAGCAAAAAGTATCAATTTGATAAGTCATTGCTTTGACTCGGTCGGGATTCGGACCCCCTGGGAAGCCCCTCTTACCGATTCGATCGCGACGTCTGGTTGGAGAGGGATAGTGAGGGGAACAGGAAAGGTGAGAGCGAACAAGAAAGAAAAAGAGAGCGTGAGACAGAGAGCCGGAAAGACAGCCAGAGACAAAGAGACATGCCATGATGTCCGAGAGACAGAGACAGGGCACCAAATAAACAGCATTGTTTGAGATTTCACTTTCCAATTTATGAGAGGCGCCACGTTATCTATTGCTTCTGAAACGATGTTCAATAAATGATTTCTACTGACTCACCCTCCAGGCATGATGTGACGTCAGTGATGGTCATGAACGCCAGCCCATCACCGCACGGCCAGCAGTCACTGCTTTAATTCCCACTCCCCCTCCTCTTCCCTCTCCCTCTCCCCCTCCCTCTTCTCCCTCCGTCCCCTTCCCCCCTCTCCCCGTCCCCTTCCCCCATCTCCCTTGCCCCCTCCCCCCCTTGTCCCCCCTCTCCCCTCTCTGCCCTCTCTCCCATCCCCTTCTCTCGAGCCTGTCCAGCGCTCTCTCCCCGCCATACACCCTGCCCACCCCCCACCCCTACCCCCACCCGTCTCCACACTGCATTTTCCCATCACCATTCGTCATCTCACATTGCAATCATACTCCACTCCATACGCCCCGATCCGGTCACACTAACCCCCTCACTTTAGTGCCGCAATCTTCTCAAATTGTTCACTAGTCTGCTTCACACACAAAAATAGGGGAAGAGAAAAAGTCCCAAACCATATCCATAACAAGAAACATGGTTTATGCATAGAATTGTGGGATGGCCGCATTAGTAGAGCACCCGTTTTCCGTGTGGTAGGTCGTTGGATTCGTACACAGGGTTCAAACCCCGCCGAGTCAAACCACTGACTTGAAAATGTATGTGTGTCGCTATCTAGCCTGGTGCTCAACATTACTAGGATAGGACAGGACATCAGTGGAATGAGGAAGACTAATTGTTCGCGGCTGAAACAGAAGTTATACAAATTGTGGTGATGAAAATGAAGGACAGTGGACTGTAGCCATGACTCAGCACACCAGGTCGCAGCTACACCTTACAGGGGGAAGTTAGGGTTGGTGCCCTCCCACTGCTAACTCCTGCCTGTAACTTACACGTAGAAGTGGTGCTTGGTCCCCTGACTCACTGTGCAGCTATTAATTAGTATTACCACACGCCTCCTGATAACCAAACTTGCTACGCTTCTTGCCATGCATTATTTGTCTAAAGTAAATAGCAGTGAACTTGTCATAGCAAATATTTAACACGAGATATTATACGACTTAGTGTATGTGTATTTATCACGTCCCCCACCTCCCGCTGCATATGCTAGAGCTTGGTGGGAGCTTCGGTTGTGCATGAGGGACCAGCGGAACTCTGAATACTATTAGCAACACGGGTGCATGTGAGTATTGATGTATCCATGGTGATTCAGCAGACACCGCAACAGGCTACTGGGTGATCAGTTTGCAGCCTTTTAGTTTTATATTTGTATTTAGCCAAAGAATAAACTTTCTATAAAAAAAAAACAATATGAGAGAATAAATTCTACTCACTCGTTGCTGTGAATATGGATTTTGCTGTGATCACGGTGTTAAATCATCACTAATCTTTAACCACTATTTTGTGCATACAGTATCGTAGATTATTTGTATTTGGTATGTAGGTTTTACTGGTTTTTTTCTTAATTGGGTTGTAAATTTGAGAGGAAGATGATCCACGAGGGCTGCCCACTTCAGTATATGAGATTGGACAGTAGGACGCTCAAACTCTCATAATTCTGCGTCGGTCGCATTGCTACATTTAGTTCATGTTCTCTTTTATGAGGAACATTTACTCCGCTGGTAGAGCTCTTACGCCGATGGTTTATTGCAAGGCATAAATTGCATAGAGTAGTGTTTTGGGCTGACAGTCTACAGATTGGTAGTTGGAAAACTATTGGAACTCGCCCATATTGTGAGCTGCTCTGTGTGTGGTGGGGGCCTCCATTCATAACTGCTCAATGCTCAAACTCACCAAGCCGAGCAGTGGATACAATGGGGCGGGGGACTAACATCACACAGAACATAAATACATCTTTGAATGAATCCTAGTGCTAGTGGTAATGGCTAGGAAATAATCAAGTCCACGTCTCATGGTTATTTAATTTTTTAATTAAAAGTGAAAATGCTGTAGGATATTATGCCAGTGAACCTGGTACCCGTTGCAACGGGGTGAGAATGCTGAGCCACATACATCTCAATCACCTACCCACATCTGGTATGATTCCTCGAGGCCTTATTTGTTGGCTCACAGCAGAGCCCCTGAATTGGCTTTGGTTAATTGATTAATTTGTTTTGTTTTGATTTATCGTTTTAATTAATGTATGTGTGCAAGCACATCAAATTATTTGTCCAATCAATAGGCGTTTTCATTATATTCTGTTATGAGTTGAATTTGTCCTGTGTGCTTGAACAATAGTGTATGTTTAAAAAAAATTGTAATTTGTCCACCACCACCAATTCTATCATTGCCTCTACTACCAGCTCTACCAGCTTAATCTCTAGCATCATTACCTCCACCTCCTCCAACACCGCCTCCACCTCCACCTCCAGCTCCTCTTACTCGATCACAGACACCACCACTACCACCAGCATCACTACCATTACCTGAACCTCCATTTCTATCACTTCTATCACGACTTCCACTAACACCTCCACCACCACCACCTCCCACAACCAACCAGCTCCGCCATAAACCACCACCACCACATCCTCCTCTATCACCATGTATCCTTTTCCTTCTACTCATCCTCCCCCTCCTCCCCTTCTTTCCCCTTCCTTCCCCTCCGCCCACCCCCCCCCCCCCCCCCCTCCCCCCTCCCCTCCTCCTCCTGCTCCACCTCCACAATCCAGAGCTTCTCCGACCATTACTACCTCCATCATCTGCACCACCGCCACCACTACCTTCACCTACACCACCACCTCCATCACCACCTCTATCAGTATCAAAACTTACATCACCACCTCAACTTACATCACCACCTCCATCACCACCTCTATCATTATAGTATAAATACCTGCCACCACCACGACCTCCAGCTCCACCACCTCCATCACCACCTCTATCACAACTTCCTCCACCACTACCACCCCCGTCACCACCTCTATCACTTCCACCACCTCCATCACCACCTCTATCACTTCCACCACCTCCATCACCACCTCTATCACCACTTCCACCACCACCACCACCACCTCCATCACCACCTCCATCACCACCTCTATCACAACTTCCTCCACCACTACCACCCCATCACCACCTCTATTACTTCCACCACCTCCATCACCACCTCTATCACTTCCACCACCTCCATCACCACCTCTATGACCACTTCCACCACCACCACCACCACCACCTCCATCACCACCTCTATCACCAATTTCACCACCACCACCACAACCTCCATCACCACCTCTATCACCACTTCCACGACCCCCACTACCTCAACCTGTATCACCACCTTCACTACACCTCTATCACTACCTCCACTACTACAACCTTCACCGCCACCACTTCCACCACCACTTCCACCACCACCTCCACCACAGTGCGTGCACGGTCCGCTGCACACATTGCCCACCACAGCTTACCCTCACCGTGCACTCAGTGTATACAGAGTGGCTACTGCGGCTGTTTGCAGCTGTTTACCCAGTTAAACATGTGAGTGAGTTTGTCGACCATCTCTCATCCCTTTAACTAGATCCACCTTCCGGGCGGCGCCCAGCACACGGCCGGGCAGCACCCCAGCACCTACACCCTAACGCAGCGAGTGAGTGAACCTTATTGCACACGTCTTACTTGGTACAGGGGGCATCTGTCTGCCGAATGACACGAGCATCTTATGAAGTCACTAGAATACTGTAGTACTTGGATACATAGGTGCCTCCCACAGGGTCGAATGGCACTTGTACCATATGAAGTCACTAAAATACAGTAGTACTTTTATGTTACTTGGATACAGAGGTGCCTCCCACGGGGCTGAATGGCACTTGTACCATATGAAGTCACTAGAATACTGTAGTACTTGTCGGTTACTTGGATTCACAGGTGCCTCCCACAGGGTCGAATGTCACTTGTACCATATGGAGTTACTAGAATACAGTAGTACTTGTCTGTTACTTGGATACAGAGGTGCCTCCCACAGGGCTGAATAACACGAGTACCTTATGAAGGATGTTCCTTAGAAACACAGATACCTCCCACAGAGCGAATGGTACGAGTACCATATGAAGTCAATAGAAGACAATAGTACTTGTTTGTGATTTTTATATACTGGCACCTCCTGCATGGCCGAATCACACTAGTGCCATGTGAAATTACTGGAAGACAATAGTACCTGCATGTTACTTTGATACACAGGCGCCTTCCGGTCGTCCAAATGACACGGCAAATGACATAACAGAACCGAAAGTCACTAGAATATAGTAATACTTATATGTTACTTAGGTAGACGAGTGCCTCCTACAGGGGTGAATGGGACTAGTACTACTACTAGTACTACTAGTAGTACCATAGGAAATCAGTAGAACGTAGAAGACAGTAGTACTAGTAGTTGTCTGATACTTTGATACAGGGGTACTTTCCGATTGGTGGAATGACACTAGTACCATATGACGTCGCTAGAATACAATGGTACTTGTACTCGCCCACTTCACGGCTTTTATACAAGGCCATCTTTCAAATAGTGGAATGGCACATATTTGTAGACATCATAAGAAGTGTAGAGGACGTTAAGGCCCATTTGAGATCAATCCTTGCACTGGCTCGGAATATTACATATGCCTTTGTAAAAGTAAAACGATTTTTGGTTGTATTTTCACACATAGCGGTGCAGAAGCAGCCCGCCTCCCCACATTGAAAAAAAGAAGTAAACAAGCAACAATTCTTAAAATCAACCTCAGAAATGTTTGTGCGCAACATATACGTATTTGTTAAACTTATTTCCTTATTTATTTTCTTACTTATTTGTTTATTTATTTATTTATTTATTCACTTTATTTATATAAATGTTTATTTATGTATTCATTTTTTCATATAGTATAATTATTGTTGTGGTCAACATGTTTATGTGGAGATGCCGCCGGGATGGAAGCAGTCCAGCACGGTAGTTTGTTCGTTTTGCTTGTGTGTTTATTTGTTTGTCTATTTGCTTGTGCATCATGTTTAGTGATGCGTGTCTGGGGTCTGGTGATGCATGTCTCCATGCACACTCCACACTAATTGATTTGCACTCAGCTCTGCCTACCTCTGCCGTCATTGGTCCGAATGACTTCTGGGGGGTTTGTAACCATCTGCTGGTTACTGGCTGCAGAACTGCAGCAATATAGAGAGGCACTGATAAATCGGTCCAATCTTTGGTTGAAGATTAATCTTCTGGTGCAATGGTTGTAGAAGCTGGGGATGTCTTTACAACAATTAAATGACGAATCATTGGGGCAGCCCCAAATCACTCCGGTCTGGTGGTAGCACAGCACTCGTATCTAGTCGACAGCAGCAAGGGTTTAGGAGGAAGGGACGAGTACAGGTGTTCTCTGTGGCAGAGTGGTTAGAGTGTCTGACTTTTTTCTATGTCGGATGCCTAATCTGAAGGTCGGTGGTTCGATTCCCAATGGCCCCCCATCTCTGCCAATTTGGATTTCCACCGCTGTGTATAACTTACAGCGTCATCAAAGGCTGGTTCCTCTCATACCATGTCTATGTGATGTGGGAGGTTAAAATCCCTTGTGTCAGTAAAAGTGTAGGCTTGGGCTTTCTATCGACAAACTGTCTAATGGTGAAAACAAGTCTATTCAGACTTATCCATGAGGGGCAGTATAAATCTTCAAGAAAAAAAAAAAGGTGGGTTCAGCGGTTCCAGCAACAAGAACAAAGCGAGAGAAACGATAAGGTAAAGGGCCTCACCCAAGCAAACAACTCCCTTGATCAGGGGGGAGAAGAAAAAAAGGGTAGAGTATAGAAAAGAGAAATGAGGAGAGTTGAGTCAAAGGACCGTGTCTATTTGCTCTATGGTGACCAGCCGGCGAGCAAAGGCACGGACAGAGTAAGAGCAGAAAGTGAAATGCTGGCGGGCTCCCCCTCCTGGAACTCTTTTTAGACATTATCAAGGAGGAGCATGGTCCGCCGAGAGGAGATAGAGAGGTGTGGACGAAGTGCGGTCCAGATAGCAATGGTCATTGGCCCGTGTCCACAGGTGCCATTTATATGTAAGTGTGGTGAGGTGCACTGACCTCCCGAGGTGGAATGACACATGCCCAGGTAGGTGTGGGTAGGGAGGTTGCAGCAGGGAGCCTAGATCGCCTAATTGTTTGCATGCTAGCCCCCGTAATGGCAGAAGTGTGGGTTCGAATTCCGCTGTAGGTGAAATGTGTCCCTCCATGATCAAAATAAAGCACCCCGACAGTATACTGTGTGAACTGGTTACTGGATAGTGCTGAACCATCCCTGTATATGTACTGTATGTAGTGTGTGTGCACTACCTGGATATTTGTATTGGATTAACAATTCTAGGGGAATGAATGTAGTGAGGTGCACTGACCACCCCATGTGAAATGTCACATGTACAGGGTGGAGCGGTGCACCAGGGATCCTAGATAACCTAATGGTAAGGGTGCTAGCCCTAGAATGTCGTATGTGGTGAGCAAGGGGTGGCTGCGTTGTTTGTGGGTGTAGATGTGGGTGTGGCAGAGGCGGAGTTCTCTGTGGCGGAGATGTTAAAGTGTCTGACTTTTTTCTAGGTCAGACTCCTAATCTGAAGGTCAGTGGTTTGATTCCCCGTGCCCCCACCTCTGCCAATTTGGATTTCCACTGCTGTGTATAACTTACAGTGTCATCAAAGGCCAGTTGCTCTCATATCATGTCTATGTGGTGTGGGAGGTTAAAAATACCTTGGGTCGGTAAAAGTGTAGGCTCGGGCTTTCTATTGACAAACTGTCTAATGGTGAAAACAAGTCTATTCAGACTTATCTATGATAGTCAGTATAAATCTTCAAGAAAAAAAAAAGATGTATATGAGAGGGAACGGGGGGTGTAGAAAGGTGGATGGTATATGGAGGCGGGCAGTATATAAATACATGTTTTAACAACAAGAAAACCCTCAGGTGCTGGAGATAGATGGTATGTGGGTGAGGAAGGAGCTGGTGCACGTGAGGGGCGTGTATAGACGCGTGTGTGGAGAGGTATTCACACAGCTGTGGTGGGTGAAGGGGGTATGTACCGAGGGGTGTGTACCCTGACGTATGGACATGGACACAGCTAATCAGTAGAGTCTGCACAAGTTTGGTAGACACCCCCGAGTATCTCCCCCCCCCCCCCCCCAACCCTACACACACCCAGTAGCCGGCTCCTCCCGGAATCAGTTGGGCGCCGCTCGGGCTTGGTTCAGCTCACTGGGATGGTGCATGCTGATTGCGGGACCTACATTACGGCCGGTATCAGCTACAAGGAGGATCACCCGCCCCGACAACTACCGCCCCCACCCCCACCCCACCCCATTCAACCACACCCCACCCAACCAGCAGCAAGCGCAGGTGTGGTTGCGGGGCGAGGAGTGATGTGGGCGGCGGGGGGGGGGGGGGGGGCTCCTTCCGTACTAGAGTCCAACAACTTTAGGCCTCAGCCAAGCAGCGCGCTGAAGAGGGGAATTTGACAAATGTTCCTTTTTTATATATTTTATTTTTATGTCTAAATTTTGCATTCTTTTATTTAGCCATGTCTACCGCAGCATGAGGGCTAGCGGCTACACCCCCTTCTAGTTCTACACTCCTCCACCACCACCTCCCCCCCCCCCCCCCCCATCCTCCCCCAAGTGGGAGGAGCTTCCGCCTGCCTGCCCAGAGCCTCCTCCAGTAGGCGACCAGACAGCAGACGGCCGGCCTCTTGTTTCTGGTCGGCAGGCGTCAGGCGCGATGATTGACCCGGCCGTCTAAACGGGGCCACGCCCGCCTTCACGCCGCAGAGGGCCGCCGGTCCCCGACACTGACCGGGCAGGAGGCGGCTGGCTGCGGTCGGGACTGCAGCGTCGACTTCCAATTCCACAGAACCAGGGAGGTGAAGGTGGAAGTGGAGGTGGAGGTGGAGGTGGAGGTGGGTGTGGAGGTGAGGTGGAGGTGGATAGGGGTGATGCTCGTGGAGTATTAAGTGCTTTCACGACCCTGAAGGAAGCGAACAGTGGAGTTACTAGTACCACATCACGCATAGGATCCAGGTATGTGGTACTTGAATAGACTGGATTGGTTAAATTAGGGTGAGGGTGGTGAGTGTATGGGTTTTTTGTTTGTTAGTGGTTTCCCTGTAATTCCTATTCTATTTTAAAAGAAGGAAATACTGCACATTGTGTCGTCAGGGAAACATTATTTATTTGTTTTGCAGGGATTATTATTATGTTTTATTGTAATGCGTATTATGTATATATTACATATCCTGCCACCCCTTTTCGATACTCCTCCATATATATACACACATGAGAATACATACATATATATAATATATACATACATGCATGCATGCATGCATGCATACATACATACATACATACATACATACATACATACATACATACATACATACATACATACATAATACATACATGTATACATACATACATACATACATACATACATACATACATACATACATACATACATACATACATACATACATACATACATACATACATACATACATATGATACATGCCTACAAGTATAGACCTGCACAAACACTCCTTCCTACCCTCCAGTTCCTGGAGCATACATAGGATCATGTGTAATGGGTATTTCTGGTTTCTGCCGCTGCATGCGTATTTTACACATGTCGCCTGTCGGAAGCGGAAGCGGAACTAGAATTGAAGATGGGTAGTGATAGCAGGCGCGTGGTCTGTTTACTCAGTGCTGGGGTGGTGGGGAGGGGGCGCGCCTTTGCTGGTCTCATTAGGAATGCCGGGAGGGCTGGTTAGCGGTGTGTCTATATGTGGTAGGGCGTGGTGTCTGTGAGTTTGCACGCGCCGTACGTGTATAAACACGTGTGCACGTGTTGTACAGAATACGTCAGTTTGTGGCAGCACGAGCAGGGGATCTAACTAACGCCAAGCATGTGTTCCTACCCGGCCAGTCTGTAGTGCGTGAGTGTGTGTATGTAGGTATGTAGGTTCGCTGGGACATGTGTATGTGCGCGCCCATCAACCAATGGTATGTGTGCGCGTGTCCAGCGTGTGCGTGTGCGCGTGTATGTATGTGTGTACGTGTATGTGAATGCGTGTGCGCGTGTATGTGTGTATGCGTGTGTGTGCGTGTGTGTGTGGTACATGTGCAGGTCACGCTGTAGTGTAAGTGTAAGTGAAGTACCCTACCACTACCAGTATGCATCCCGATCCCTTTTCGTAAACCATTTCAGCACCCGACCTCTACCACACCCAGGTCGGGCCCACCTGCGAGCGGGCTTTTCTGATTTGTTTACGTATAATCCGATGGTTTTGAGGTTCTGGTATTCCTGAGATAAACGCATTAGGCCGATCGCTTAATCTGCTTTACTTCTGTTGGAAGTACTCTTTATTTTAAGTGGCTCACTTAGCAGATTTTGGAGTGAAAATGTGAGCAATTAATTTAGGCAAACGCGTCAAAGTTCTGACACCATCGGCTTCAGCAGTAACATGTTCTAGTATATTGATTTAGTGTGCCCTTCTATTCAGCAACACATATTTAATAAGTGTACCAGTATCTAAGTTTGATACGTAACATAAAATGTAAAAGTGTTTTTGTTTTGAAAATGTGATGCTTTGTTCAGATTAGGCAGCTTTGATAGGGGGAAGTGGACTGCATTAATGTGTCGTACCAGCAAGCCCTGGTGTTGGCAGCTCAATGGTACCCGTATGAGTTACACACTTATACAGTAAAACCTCCAAATCTAAATCGACCGACCATGGGACGGACTTTAAGTGGTCCATTTAGGGAGTTAGAATATCCATATAATAGTATTGGTGGGACCCAAATAAAGCTATCGATATCGGGGAGTGGTGAATCTGTGGAGGTGGTCGGTTAGAGAGGTTTCCTGTGTATACTTATCCATCCTTTAATGTTGTGGTACTGAGTGGGTAGCAAGTAGTTATATACACGTCTGACTTAAAGTTGTATAATCCGAGGACTTGGTGCTTTTACCATATTTTAAAAGTAAATATATTAGGTTGATCGTTTTGATCTACTTTACATTAATTTGGAGCACATTTTTTTTTAAAGATTTGCTTTGGAGAGAGTCTATGGGAAAGCATGCGAAATTAATGTTTGAGTGCACACCGAAATGTTAGATAGGCTTGGTATACTTGCTTGTGAATGTAGCATGTAGCCCAGGAGAGCCAAACTATAATAAATACTTAAGTATTTAAGTTGGATATATATCTTCATACCTGTACGCACATGATATACACAGACACATTTGTTAACATGTGAAAACACACAGTCGTAACTTAGAGGTGGCTACCAAACTACTGCAGACTCTGTTGATCCCCTAGTTGTGTCCATATTCACCCACCCACCCTTCGCTACATACCTGCCCTTCACCTACTCACACAGCTGGGCACTGACCTTCCCAGATTAAATGCCACATACACGGGTTAGCGTAGGTAGCTTTATTTGCATTAGGGAATCCAAATAGTCTAATGGTTAGGAAGCTAGCATCGGAATGGCAGAAGTGTGGCTTTGAATCGCACCCTAGGTTCAACGTTCCCTTCATTATCAAAAACACCCCCATGACATGTATGTGTATATATATATATAATATATGTAGATATATAACATTGGTTTTAAGCCTGGGATATAACTTTGGGGTCTCTCCTACATCTATGTTATATACACGCTATGTATATGTATATATATATTAATATATATATATATATATATTTTACCTCGGTACTACCCTCTGGCTACTCGTAGTCCAGGGAGAAGGAAGCACATCTGGGTCCAGCAATTAGCATAATTTACTCACAACGGGAGGACGTTTCTTGAGTAGCTCCGGCAGTTTTTCTACATTAACTACTAAACCAACCAGGTTAGTATCATTTTGACTGGATAAGTTGGTATAGTTCATGTTAGCATTCACATACATCAAGTTTTTAAAACTTTTCATTAAGAATTTACTGTTTTGCAGTATAATTACGATGATACGTAATATCGGATGGACTCATTCCAAACCATGTAACCATTTAGCCAAACTAATTTGGGATTGGGCAGAGGAACACGAAATATGGCTAACAGTAGCACATATTCCAGGGCAGCCAAAACACTTTGGCTGACAGGAAAAGCCTAGACTTCCATGACCATCTAGAATGGTCATTGAACCACAACATTTTTGACAGTATTTGTCACAAATTTGGGAAGCCAGACATTGATCTCTTTGCATCACGCAACAACAAAAAGTTACCAAATATGTGTCTTGGCATCCAGAGCCAGAAGCCTGGAGAGTAAATGCATTTTAATTAATTTGGAATAAATTCTATTACATATTCCCCCCATTCAGCATCATCAGCAGAGTGGCCAGGAAGATCAAGATGGGTCACACCCAATCAGTACTCATAGTACCAGCATGGGAAACACAACCATGGCTAGCGGCAATAACATCAGCAGCAAAAGACTTGATGAGCTTCCCAAGGGAAAGGAACAATCTTCAACATCAAGGACCACTAATAGCCCATGGAGACGCGTCGACAACACTCCTTTTGGCATTCCTTTTCTAAGGAAACATTTAAAACAATTTGGATTAGACAGAATAACAAAAGAAAGACTAATATCACATGCCTGGAGAAAAGGAACAGTGAAATTATACAAAAGTTATTTAAGGAAATGGGGACTTCATTGCCTTCTGAAAGGAGTCCAACCATTAAAACCTACAATTGCTCAAGTGTTACGATTTCTAAGAATATTAGAAGATGAAGGACTAGGATTCGGTGCTATTAACACAGCGAGATGTGCCCTATCCATTATTCTACCAAGAATAGATGGACAAACCGTTGGGAAACATGAGTTAGTACACTGATTCATTAGATCGCTGTATGAAAGAAACCCACCCAAACCTAAATACAATAGGTTTTGGGATGTATCAATAGTATTCAAGTTATTCAAGTCATGGCCTAGCAACAGACATTTGTCAATGAAAGACCTAGGATTTAAATTAGCAGTCTTATTACTGCTAATTACAGGACACAGAGGCCAAACCATTGTGTTACATTTGATTTACAGACATTACTTAAATCAAATCATACAGGGGACCCACTGTCCACAGTACACATTACTAGTTTTCTAGAGGATAAATGGATATGTGTAGTTTTGGCCATTAGGGCTTATATATCCAACTCACGCGGAATCAACACTGGATGCTACACGTCTCACTCAATGCGTGGAGCCATGGTCTCCAAGGCAAGACAATTAGGAATCTCAGTTAAGAGAATTCTTGCACACCCTGGGTGGAAGACGGCTAGATCATTTGCAAAACATTACAACAAACGACTGCAAAAGTCAAGCATCGTGGCGACACGCCTACTCACCAACTAGAAGCAGATAAGAAAAAACATGAAGTTATGTACTCATATACATAGTATGGTTACAATATAAAAGGATATAAAATGAGATTATGTCAAATTCTCCCTGGGCTACGAGTAGCCAGAGGTGTAGTACCGAGGTAAAATAGTATAGTTATACGATTCTTACCTGGGTACAGATGATGGATAACTGGTGTTTTCCCGAGTAACTAGCCTCGGATAGTCGTGGGTCAGGGCCTACCCACCCTACACACCCTACCCACCCTACCCATCTACCCACCCTACCCTACCACTACTATCATTTTTCGCTAGAACCAAATCGAAAACACAATACGTATCCATATAGAGTTAAATAATTTTTTATCCTAAAAAGTATGTAAAAGTTTGCTGGACCCTGTTGTGCTTCCTTCTCCCTGACCCATGACTATCCGAGGCTAGTACCTCGGGAAAACACCAGTTATCCATCATCTGTACCCAGGTAAGATTTGTATTTATAACTACACTCTCTCTCTCTCTCTCTCTCTCTTATATATATATAAAAAATATATATAATATATATATATATATATGTATATATATATATATATATATATAATATATATATATATATATATATTTATATACACACACACACACACACACACATACATAGCGCTACTTTGTCGACTTTTGGCGGGAGGCTTGTTTGGCTTGTGATATAAATCGCCGAGGAGTAGATGTCTGACTCGCCGAGCAGCTCCCCCTGGGGAGAGTTGCTCGGAGAAGCTCACGACCTCCCGCGAGCAGGAGCTGGCATTCCGGGCGTGGCCAGCATGCTGGCGGCCTGCGATACAGACATCCACCAATCACGATGCTATTGGTCTGCTCCCCTATCTTATGTTTATTCAGATATACATGCATTCCCGCCACACCATTTTACCCACCCACCCCCGCCTACCCACAGACATATCAGCACTATCTATTCCAGACCAACTATTGACTGGAACATGCACATTGTCAGGGATTGTTGGATTAGGTTCTGGGGGAACACTAAGACTAAGCACCACATCTCTGGTTTCACTTCCACGAATTTGTTTTTGTTTGTTTCATTGGGTGGTTGCTTTAACTTAACATATTTTCTTTAAAATAAATATGCCGTCACCTCAAAACCCTCGGATTATGCCACCATGGCTGGGGAGGCTTAGCTGTGTCCAGTGGGGCAATGATTGGTCTGTCATTGGGCATCAGTAGAATAAGGACAGGTATTGCTGGCTCCGTGTAAGATATGCTACACGTCGTTGGTTCGATCCCTAGGATATCCCCAACCGAGTCAATTCAAATGCTTACAAAAACTGATACTGATAGTTGCCAATATCTTGTATAATGCTTGGTTAATGTATGGATTTGGTTGGCCCAATGGTGGCGTATTATGACTGAGTAGGGTATTGGGTAATATTGTCAATGAGAACCTACCTATGGCAGTGGAGACAGTAAGTAGTCTGTGATTGCGAACTGCTGATATGCAGCCTCTTATGGTGTCTCGGGTAACAGAAGTCATTTCCCGGTTCACTACTGACGAGGTGCAGATCCATCATAGCACCAGCATGTCTGGGTTACCCCCCTTTAAAACAAGCCCGTCGTACACATAACGAGAATGTGTCACACATCAACTCACTCCGTTGACTGGTTATCGGAGGTTCAGTCGCCCTTTTGGCAATATTTCTTGGGTTGGTTCCAGTTTTGGAAATAGTATTATTGTCATTGTTGCAAATTATCCCTGACTTACTAAGTGAATGTTGAGTCATAATCATATTAATGATAATTAATTGGTAAAATCATGTGACCAAGGAGAGGTAACTCAAAAGAAATTATCTCCCCCCCATCTCTCGCTCTTTCTCTCTCTCTCTTTCTCTCTCTCTCTTTCTCTCTCTCTTTCTCTCTCTCGCTCTTTCTCTCTCTCGCCCTCGCTCTCTCTCCCCCGTCTCTCCCTCTCTCCCCTCTCTCTCTCTCTCTCTCTCTCTCTCTCTCTCTCTCTGATGCCAGCAACTCATCATTTATTGTGAACTTGTTGATGACTGATGAGTCCAATTTATGCTCAGAATGTGTGGTGGCACATCGATGTGTGTAGCTGCAGTCGGGAGTCTGCTGGATGAAGATAATCTTTCCTCTGCTGACACTTTAGTTTAGCTTGAGATCAGTTTCAAACCGTCTTGTGCCTTTGTGAATAGAAGCACACCGTGAACATCTGTCCTTGGCCACTGTTTCCCAGTGCCATGAACTGCTGTCCTTGGCCACTGTTTCCCATTTATTGAGGTAGTTTTTAACCCTTTCTTCTGACCACATCGGTGAAATAAAAACTAGGTAAGATATTATCTAAGTTGAATTTGTAGGATCAAATTTATGTGGGTGTTTTAGTTTTGAAAATATAATTTCATCAGATTATGCAAAAGAAGATTTATTTCCGCGAATGTTGCGAATCCCAGGAGGTGGTGTTGGAGACCTTTTCCGCCGAGCATGCGCAGTGAGGTGCGACCGACAACATTAGTTTTTTCCCCTGCCATCAGAGGGCATGTTAGTGATGGATATAGCATATTCGGCTAGCATATAAGACTGCAGCTAGTAGACGTCGTCGTATAGATGAAGGAAGAGCATTAAATTGCATAGTCAGATGAAAACATCACATTTTCTACACCAAAATACTTCGAGCAGTAAGATGGATTATAACAGTCAATCTATTATATTTATCTTTAAGTATTTTTAAATAAAGAGGAAATAGGGCAGAGACTCAAAACAGTAGGACTGCTACCTTAAGCTCGGGGAACATATGTGGATGCATTAGATCTGAGCATCCCAGTGGGGTGTGGTTGCACGGGGGGTGAGGGAATGGGTGTGTGGTGGAGCAGGTGAGGGGTGGAGGAGGGGTGTGTGAGGGTGGGGTACGGGGTGGAGTGTTGGAGGGTGTGAGGGGTGGAGGAGGGGTGGTAAGTGAGGGAGGAGGGTGGTGTAGGTTGGAGAGGGCTGGGGGCAGTATGTAGGGTACCTACACGGTAATAACCCTCCTACTTCGCCACCCCCACCACGCCACACACCCAGCACCCTGTGATCCTGAACCATGTCCACCACTTGGAGCAGATCCACGAATGCAGTCAGCAGAACCACAAATGTGTCATGTTTGAGCAGATAGCCACAGGCGAGTTGTAGGAGCACGTGACATGTGGAAGGGGCGGCGTGTGTGCACTGGGGCGTGACCGGCTTATATATGTTATATAATGATAACATCTAGATATAATTTATAATCTTGTGGTATCAGATAAAAAGCAGCTGGTGGGGTGGTGGCCCGCAGTCGTGCTGCGGTGTCTTAGCGGAGCGTGGCCAGCATCGACCATTGGTCGTGTTAAAAAACACCCGCACAAACAAGCAGCAAGGGCGCAGCAGAAACATTCTCTCCTCCGCTTTTTTAGTAGATGTAAACATCAACTGGTTACCGGCTGGAATTGACAGTGGGTCTGGTGGGGCGGGGAGGCGGCGGGGAGGCGGCGGGGAGGCGGCGGGGAGGCGGCGGGCAGGAGCGTGATCAGATGCGCCTCGGTAAAAATAAAGTAAAAGTAACTGAAACTTAAAAAAAAAAAAAAAAAGAAGGCTGATGGGTGGGAAAGAGATCGAGCAAGGCAGTTTGGCGTGGGTGGAAAGAGTGGTGTTTGGTGAGAAGTTGGTGTGAATGTGGGCATGTTCAGACTGCGAGTAAGATGGCCTATACATTCACTACGGGACCTGACTCCTGTCTAGATCTACCATACCGTAGCAACATGGGTTTTCCAATTTTCACTGGTCTGAGGCCCGACATGCCGGGTTGCAGTTATAGCTTACACGGTGGAAGGGGGGGGGGGGGGGGGGAGGGAGTTGGTGAATCCACACACGCATCATGATACAGTGGTATTTTATCTCATGTCAAATATTGGGTAGGACAATTTGACTGCATTTGACATTAACCAGAAATAAGCACCTAGACCATATTATAGCAAACACATTCTTATCGGTGAGACCCATTGCAGTGTGTGGGAAACTTACCGTGTGTGGCGGTTCAAAAGTGGCAGAAGATGTGGGGTCGTGGAAGGGCGGGTGGGGGTGGGGGTGGGGGTGGAGGTGGGAGGGGTTGTTGTCAGTGTTGGATCCCTGAAGCTTTAGGTTTTAAAGACATCGGATACAGATATCCAAATAACGTATTCACTGCAGCATTAACACCACTTCCCACATGCCAGTCACCCTGAAGCACTCGCGCATTCCCATTCCATGCACGCTTTCCGATTTAAAAAAGGGAAATGTGCCGAGATGAGTATTGATAAATAGTTGCTGGATCAGTCCAAGTACACGTCTTCGAAGAACTGTTGGTTAAACATGGTCTGGAGTGTGCTTTCTTTCCTCAGTAACACCGGAAAATGAATTGGCATAATGATGGTTTTGAGTTTCTTCATATTTTCTGTGATGTACAAACATACACCTCTATGTACATTATATACACACGTATATACTATATATACATGAGCGGGGACCCGTCTTACTAAGGGCGCGTCGACAATTGTCGCAAAACAATCATGTGGCTATAATTCATCCTCGTTATCTATTTTACTTTAGTGTCGAGTAACTTTTACTGGCTAACTTTGGAGATATTCGAGGCGAAAACATACTAAATAAATGTTGTGTGTACACTGAGATTCTGAACACTGTAGACTGTGATTTGCAGCGGCGACATGTTCTATCAAATTGACTTAATATGTATTTTATGATAACTACTCCAGTGTCCAAGTTGGATATGGGGAACAAAACAAAGCCAAGTTTAAAAGTTTTAAAACATTTGGATGCTTTCATCGAATTATGCAACTTTAGTTAGACAACTCAGTCGGCAATGTGCGTCGGGCATTATTTAGTTGTCTACATCTGTGATCACGTGACAACAATGGCTGGCTGGATGCATGAGGCTGGTGTCGGCGTGTTGTGATCACTCGGCGTGTTCCCACTGTAGCAATACGTGATGTAGCAGTGTGTGATTTTGGACGCAGGTTCGCTATCTGTCTTCACCTTGAATGCTTGAACCTTCCTTAAATTTGCACAGTCCGATGTTTTAGAGTTTCTGTCATTTTCTGAGATGAAATCATTAGATTGATCACTATAGACTACCTTACTTTAGTTTGAAGTAACTTTCTTGTTCTTGAAGATTTATACTGCCTATTATGGATAAGTCTGAATAGACTTGTTTTCACCATTAGACAGTTTGTCGAAAGAAAGCCCGAGCCTACACTTTTACCGACCCAAGGGATTTTTAACCTCCCATACCACATAGACATGGTATGAGAGCAACTGGCCTTTGATGAAGCTGTAAGGTATACACAGCAGTGGAAATCCAAATTGGCAGAGGTGGAGGCACGGGGAATAGAACCAATGACCTTCAGATTAGGAGTCCGACCTAGAAAAAAGGCAGACACTTTAACCACTCCGCAACAGAGAACACCACACTTTTATTTTAGATGGTTAATTTTGGCGATATTTGAAGTACAACCATACAAAATTAATTTTGGCAAGAATACCAAAACTCTGACACCATAGGCATCTGCAGTAACAGGTTCTCTTAAATTGCATCTGTATTCCCTTCAGTGTGATGACACATGTTTAATGAGTGCACCAGTATCTAAGTTAGATATGTAGAATCAAATCTAGATAATTGTTTTGGTTTTGAAAATTTGATATTTTCATCGGACTATACAACTTTAAGTACTGGGCGGGATGGTCGAATCAGGCAGAGCATTGGACGGCTTCTCGTGTGGAAGGTTTTGTGTTTGAACCCTGACCGAGTCAAGCTTACATAACTGATAATTGTATCATAATAATTGGTGTTAGTTGCGTCTGAGAGAATGACTTGTTAAGCCTTTCAAACTGGCAGTAGTGAGTGATCGATTATAGCTGTTTTTGTGTGGGTGTTTTGCAAGTAGGTCCCAGCCCCTGCCGCTCCCTACGTGGTGGATACTTGGCGAACTGCAGAACCTGCCTGCTGTCTGTGCTTGCACGTCGTTATCAGGGTGCAGGCCGCCCCCCCCCCCTACTCATCCCCATGTGGGGCGTGATGAGCTCCGCCTTCCCCGGACCTGAGCTGCTCGTTAGAAGTGGGCCGGTATTTTGGCCACGCTGAGCGTGTGACTTTGCAAAGTTCACAGCTGTGGACTACCCATGCAGTAGTATGTCTGTGTGATCAGCAGTAGATAGGTATGTGCCACGTGTGTGTGAGGGTGTGAGGATGGGGGATCTTTTCAATAGACGTTGTCTTCTGCAGATAAAAGATTCACTCCTACCCAAAGTAGGGGTGACTGACAACTGTGCCTAAATCCGAACAAAACCTGTTTCAGATAGCGATTAACTGCGAAATGCGAAATGTTGATCTAAATATTAGTGTAAAGTTGGTCAAACGGCAGTAAGAAAACCAAGATGGTGGCCACAGAAAGCTCTCGGTTAGAGTTTTAAAATAGATTAATCCACGTGACTTCATAAATCTGTCAAAAATAGCGGCTAAATATTATTTTTAAGTAGTGAAGAATATATTTTGCTTCTTAGATGCTTAGATTAAGAAATTATGTGGTAAGTTCCTTTACCCAGCCTTCCCACACTTTTTCGAATGGGTTGTTCAGCAGTCACGCGATCAGACTGCGGGAGAGACCAGGGCCGTGTTCAGGCTCCGTCTCGGAGGCGCCTCGGCGACGGGCATGACGTCACGCCAGTCTGAACGACAACAGCAGTTGGTCGCCTCGAAAATGGCCGCCCCCATAGGCGGCGGCCATTTGCAATGGACAAGCTGCGCTGTAATTGGATGAAACCATTGCATGCGGCGGCCATTTTCGAGGCGCTTTTTGTCTCCTGATTGAAAAGGGAGGCGTCGCCGAGACGCACCCTGAACGGATTTAAGCCAAAAAGCATCGCCGAGACGCCTCCAAGACAGACCCTGAACGCGGCCCAGGTCTCGTTGAGCGGTTGCGTGTTTTATGGCACTTTTCTAGTTGTGGTCGGTGTGGTCCAGTGTTAAGGTCTTGCCTGGCTCTCGTCTAAGTTCCTTCTGCGATGTGGGTAAATACTAATACCTGCTACTGGGAGTAAAACTAGAGCGTCATCAGGGCAACAAGCATGGCCGTGTTGGCCACTTATAGGTCGACATATGGCTGGATGGGTCTGCTTTCAGTTCAACCAGGGGTTGGGCAGGCAGAATCGGTGTAGTGGGTGAATGAGTGTAGAAGGTTGGGTCGGAGGCTACGTTCACTAATAGAGCTGAACCCACGTGGGTTCTTCAATGTTGTGATGTATACTCTATTAATAGCATTATGCCAATATTATTTAGGCTGCAGTGTTTCAAAGCTCAGCACCGCTTGTTGCTCTATGTATAGGTCATGTTGGTAGTTCTCTACCTTTGCATGTGTTGATTGAGGCACTGCCGAGCAACCTGGACATCTGCTCACTTGCACACATGCAGGCCTACTTCCTCCTAGGACTGGCCACATGTGGTTACAGACCGCTGAAACCACATCTGTTCCTTTGAAACTTTGACTTAGTAAATGATTGGTAGGCCTTTTTGCATGTCCAGCCAGCCAGATGATTTCATGAATATAAATAATCTGCTATATATACTAACTGACAGCAAATGAACCCACCTTTCCTGCCCTCAGACGGGAGTGGGGGATCTAATGTTGTGGGTAGCAGCTCACTATGAAGCATGCTCAGTGGAAAAGCACTTATACTTTATAGAGGATTTCCACCCCCAACCTGCACTCTGATGGCAGTGCAAGAAGTAATATCGTGGTCAGCCGATCAGTGGGTATTATTTGCAGAAAAGGTTTGTCTGTCGATTATTCAGAGTTCTGCTGGTCTCATGGAGGACTGAACCTGCGACTGAGTATTTTGGGATTAAGCTTGTGTGGTGGCAGTTTGGGTTGGACCGCCTCCCTTCGCTGTAGGCCCTATGCTCAGTTTACACCTATAACCACACACCTCCTGATGACCAAACTTGTTATTGCCATACATTTACAGTTAAATCACCCTCCCAATATCTTTACATGAGATAAAATACTACTTTGTGTCCGTGTATTCACCACCTCCCCCACCTCCCTCTGGATAAGCCACGGCTGTGACTATATGAGTGTGACCCGGTGTCACGGTTTCAGTTCTCAACCAGTTTCAGTTCTCAACATCGCTTCGGCGCATGCGTCAACATCGAACATCATCGTCTGCGCATGTGTCAACATCGAGTACGATTCAAACAGTCTCAGATCGCCATAAATTGCTGCACTCACACTGTCACTATAGTGTCAGTATCACTAACCTTATAAATTTAATATAATCTTTTCGGTAAATATGTTTTCTATATGTGTACCAAGGGATTTGTTTCTAGGTGGTGTGGTTTTAGAGATATTTCACTTTTTCTGTATGAAGATTGCTTACGACCATTGACAATGCCTTGAGTTTGCTGGTACGTGCAGTGCAAAACATTGTTCAAAATTAATAGAAATCCAAAAGCCTAACCATATCAATTTACTATAATCTTTTTGGTAAACATGTTTTCTATATGTGTACCAAGCGATTTGTTTCTAGGTGGTGTGGTTTGAGAGATATTTCACTTTTTCTGTATGAAGATTGCTCACGACCATTGACAATGCCTGGACGATGTTGTTCAATGTTGAAGCATGCACAGAAACGATGTTGAGAACTGAAACTGGTTGAGAACTGAAACCGCGACACCGGCGTGCTGGGTCGCACATTCCGTCCTTCGTGAGGGACCAGCGGAGTAAATCTGGTGTTGCTGCTATTCTGTGCGGTTCTAGCGGCGTGGTTGGGGTTGTGAGAGGCGGGGAGGGTGTGGTGGGGGGTGGGGTGGGGGGTGGGGGGATTACGCCCTTGGCATTGGTTGATGCACAAAACTACTCGTGTCAGTTCAAGTGTGTAGAGCTCTCCAGTGGTGGAGGCGCATATAAACATTGAATAACGGTGGAGCTCTCTAGTGTTAGCGGTGCAGGTGTTGCTCAGTTGGGTGTCCTCTAATCTGTGTAACGGGGCTCATTCAGGTTGTGATCAAAACACCCATTAACGATCTGGTGATAACTCAGAGGGTGTCTGTCAGAGCAGTCACATCAACGATTCTACTGTGCATTCTATAGAAGAATCTGTGGTGACATCTCGTGTGGTTCTCTATTGAAGGACTGCTGCTACTCCTTTACATTGTCCGGGTTGTGTTCTAAAAAGGGGCCAGCGGTTAGGATGTGTCACACACGACCCCCCACTCGGTGCATCCGATCATTGCTTTGTGCGTTTGTATGTGTATGAATGGAGGAGGTGATGGCAGTGTGGAATCACACTTTGTGTGTGGACGAGTGCTTAGTTTTACCCCTCCTTACACGTCAACACCCGCCTTAGAAACACACAGATACAATCATACACATTCACACATACACACATGGAGACCCTGGATGCAAGCACCACACATTCCATATCGCACACCATCACAAGCCATGTAGATACAGTAAGTAAAGATGCTTATATACAAATAAAGTTGGATAATTGGATGGTTTTGTGTTTCAGTCATATTTAGACAAATCAAATATAGGTTGAGCGTTATACATTTTTATTTCAAAGGAGTAATATTATTTGAAGTGAAAAGTAATGGTATGCGCACCGGAATGTTGGCCATGCACTTTGTTTATACATTTTCAAATGTAGCAGCATAGAACAGGAGGACCAAACTACATACATGTTTAATGAGTCCACTGGTGTTGTCGTTGGATATGCAGGATCAAATCTAGGTAGATGTGATTTAGAAAAGTTGATGCTTTCATCGGAGTATGCAAATTTAAAGTTAGGTGATGCAGTCTCAGTAAGTTCCTTCTCCTAGTCAAAGGCCACACACGTGAGAGCCTTACACCGAAGTGCCCTTTAGAAAGTCTGTATGCATTTCCCAAAGGGTTGACGCTTAACGTCTCGGATACCAGAGTAACCCAACACTGTCCATGAGATTGTCAATACTGGTGTTGTGAGTAATGCTCGTCCCTGAGGAGTGATGGAGGTAAGGGCCAGACCCTCCCTGACCCTCCACCCCAGTCCTTGCTGAGGGATAAGCAAAACTCAGAATATCCAGATTCTTTCTGCACGACCAGACGGGATCACCGAATGAGTTTAGTGTCCGTCACACGTTTTGATAGGTCGTGGGATTTGAACCCGTGGGTTCGAACACTGGTTGAGTCAATCGAATGACTTAAAAATTAATATTTGTCACTACCTAGTCTGACACTCGGCATTACTAGGATAGGACAGGGGGCAGTGGAATGAGGAAGACCAATTGTCCGTGATTGAATTTTCCCTCGCTTAAAGTTGCATAGTCTGATGAAAACATCAAATTTTCAAAACCAAAACACTTATTTAGATTTGATTCTATATATTCAACTTAGACACTGGTGCACTTATTAAGCATTTGTTTCTCCATAGAAGGGCATACTAAGTCAATTAATAGAAACAGTTACTACTGAAGTCTATGGTGTCAGAGTTTTGGTGTGCTTGCCAAAATTATTTTGGCATGTTTTGATGTCAAATATCAACAAACTCAGCCATTTAAAATTAAAGTTACTTCAAACTAAAGTAAAGTAGATTATAAAGATTAGTATAATATATTTATCTCAGAAAATAGCAAAAACTCAAAAGCATCGGACTATGCAACTTTAATCAACTAATGTACAAAACAAAATGGAGCGGGTAGCGGCTAGCGTCTTTAGGGCCACTTCCGGCGCTGTCCAATGAGAGCTGAGCCTGCGCCGCTAACCTTATAATAAGTTACCTGGTTACAGTTACACATTGGTGGGATGGGGAGGGGAGAGGTGCTCAGGATGCAGGTTGTGCGTTGTGGAGGCTCGCTGAGTGCCACACTGTACGGGACCAGGCGGGTGGACTAACCGTGTACCTGCACGGCCCGCTGTGCGCCAGGTGTCCCGGGAGGGGAGCGGAGTAAGCCGGCAGGTACCGCCATCAGCCCGGTCTGTGAGGTGGTCTAGTATACCGGCCGTTCCGCCTCTCTGGGGAGAAGCTTACCGCCTCTCCTTCACCGCCTCCCCTTCACCGCCTCCCCTTCACCGCCTCCCCGCGCTGGTGTCAGCGCCTCTCCCGTCACCGCCCTCACCGTGCTCCCACATCCCCTCTCACACCATTCCCACTCCCAACCTCCTGCTTCTATTACCTTTATCATTCCTTTACCCCTTCCGCTCTCACCTCTCCCACCTCTCCCCCCTTCCCCCCCTTTCACCTCACCCCCAACCTTTCACCTTCTCACCCCCTTCCCCTCTCACCCCCCTCTCACTTCCACTCTCACCTCCCCCCTCACCTGTCTCCTTCCTTCTCACTCCTCATCCTTTCACCCTGTCCTGCTCACCACATCCTATCACCTACTACCCAACTCACCCCATTCCCCAGTACATTCCTCCCTCCATACCCGCCCTTCCCGCTTCCTAACCCCCCCCCCCCCCCCCCCTCCACCCAACCCTCAGCTCACCCGTCACCCTAACTTCCAGCTCATTACCCAGACACCCCTTGCCCAAACACCCTGCTTCCCTGTTCAATGCCACCCCCTCCACACACACACACACACACACACACACACACACACACACACACACACACACACACACACAAATACAAGCGCACATACAGCTGCGAACTGGAACTTGGAAGGTACACAAACACCACACAGGGGACAAGTGACCCCAAATTCCTCTCGTGATTTCTTTGAGCCGCCGAAGAAGCGGGACCAACTGGTTGTGGCATAACTGTTTGCACATGCGATGGCGGCGAGGGGGGGAGGGAGGTCTTCATTCATGCTCTCTCCTCCAGGGTCGCGCTGGCTTAAGGCTCGTGTCGGCGTGTTTTGTGGGTGTGGGTGGGTGGGGGTGGGGGTGTGGGTGGGGAGAGAGAGTCGGGGGGGTATCGGGGGAGAGGTGGATTCTGAAGTTTTGGCGACTGTTATTCCCGCTGGAGGGGAATATGGAATAAATCTACAAAGGGCGTGGTTGACAGCACATACATGCCTGTGAGTTCCTAAGCTTGAGGTTCACTGCGGGGTGCGATTGTGGGGTGTGGGTGTGGATGAGGGGGGTATGGGGGACTTGCTGCTCAACACTTGCGGATTGGATGTAGAGACAAACCTTTTGTGGTCATGATATACTTGTACAATGTTTCCGGATCGGCAATATTGTTATTCAAGGTCATCATACTACGTGCAATGCAATGTGTTGTATTGTCCTGCCCTGTATTGCATGGCATTGTGGCTACTGGATGTACAAGGCAACGTGACCACTCCCAGCATGCATCAGGTCCCTGGGCTACCGGAAATGATGGAATGTGCAGCAGCAGTTGTGAAGCAAGTATCCAGATGGTTACTTCCGCGATTACAATAAACATACAAAAAAACAAGCCATTGTTTGTTTCTGATACAAGCGGACATTGCAGATTTACAGCTTGTTTTGATGGGTCCTCCAGATGTTAGTGTGCCCATTGCTGGATGGGCCAGGTAGTTTTGTATCATGCGGCGGGGGATGAGATGCTGCTATTATTATATAGTAAATCCCCATCATGTGACCTTAGTCGTTGTTCGGACTTAAAACCACAAACACACAAAATACATCGTAATTGAAGATAAGAATCGCATGTCTATTTTTTTCAGCCAGGTATTTTATTATCTATTTGGTTAAGTGTGATGGTTACTGTACGCGTGCAGCATATGAGTAAATCTGCAAGTAACACGGGGTGCACTACACCATGTCACGTGATGCTGATATTGCACAATGCCCTACCATTACCACACTACAGCACACTGGTCACACGTCACTGCCTGCTCACCATGTACTACACAGTCCATCCCTCACTATCACACATACCTGTCTTTTAAAATGACAACTCTGCTTCCAACCATTGTTGCCCTGACATCGAAGGTATTCTGTCATCATAGCGACAGTCAAATGAGAGACAACATGCAGTTAATACATTACAAAACGTATTCGCACATGGCAGGGGAAGCAGGCAGTCGGGTGTGAGTAGTGAGCAAGGGCAACGAGTGGGGGCGCCACCGTTCACTCAGAAGAGAGATGCAGGAGGAGGTTATTAGATAAGATAACAGGAGGATGGGATAGGAAGATAACACAATAATAATAATAATAACAATATTCTAACCTTCCAATTTCTATTTGCATGATTCTTATATTCCGCATGTATAATATAGTTACCTACATCTACTTACTTACATATATATGCGACGTATAATTATTATGCAAATATAAATAATCTGAAGGTTCGTTTGCTATCAATTATCATATTATCTTTCAATGATCTCCATGTTATACTACTTATAGTATCTACTAAAATCTATATGCACATATTGGTATACGTATACACACACATATACATATATTATACACTTCTTAATTTACTCTGGGCAAGTGTCACCGGACACGGTGGTCGAATCGGTAGAGCACATGCTTCCCATGCAGAAGGTTGGGAGTGCGATTCCCAATTGAGTCAATCCAATGGACTTACATTACAAAATTGATGTATGTTACTACCTAGCCTGGCACTCGGCATCACTAGGATATGGCTAGGACTGGTTAGCTTAGTATCAGGATAATGTGACTAGTCAGGTCGTGGTGCTGGCGGCCTGGTCTCCCAGTGAGGCAGCACTATAAAGTTGCCATGAGTGCGCACTGTCACAGATCAGTACCCATTCTGGTATTTCCCTAGATATTGCTAGGACATTAAACAACACACACACTCTTTTGCTCACTACTTGTGCTCGACTATGTTCCAGTCTTCACTAAAACCTATACAAATATGCACACACATTCACACACATATATACATGTATGTGCACACTTCTGAATCCACTCCGGGCAAGTGTGTGTGTGCTTGTCAGTTGTACGCTCAGTGCGTATATCGCAGCCTCGACGTGCTCATGCAAGGAGCTCTAATGATGCATGTAACTGCACAGCTGCCTACTCCCCCCCCCCCCCACACACACACCACCACACACACCACCACACACACCATCCACACATACCTGGTAAACACGTTATAGTCACACTCGGTGTGTACTGCCCCCACACTCACCACCACACACACACCACCACACATACCTGGTAAACACATTATGATCACACTCGGTGTGTACTGCCCCCACACTCACCACCACACACCCACACACATACTGTAAACCATTTGATCACATCTTGTCCCCCCACATCACCACACACCCCCACACACACACCCCACTACCGGAAACACTATTCACACTCGTGTGTACCCCACACCACACCACACACACACCACCACACATACCTGGTAAACACATTATAATCACACTCGGTGTGTACTGCCCCCACACTCACCACCACACACACACCACCACACATACCTGGTAAACACATTATGATCACACTCGGTGTGTACTGCCCCCACACTCACCACCACACACACACCACCACACATACCTGGTAAACACATTATGATCACACTCGGTGTGTACTGCCCCCACACTCACCACCACACACACACCACCACACATACCTGGTAAACACATTATGATCACACTCGGTGTGTACTGCCCCCACACTCACCACCACACACACACCACCACACATACCTGGTAAACACATTATGATCACACTCGGTGTGTCCTCCCCCACATGCACCACCACACACACCACCACACACACACCACCACACATACCTGGTAAACACGTTATAATCACACTCGGTGTGTACTGCCCCCACACTCACCACCACACACACACCACCACACATACCTGGTAAACACATTATGATCACACTCGGGGTGTACTCCCCCTGCACGCACGACCACACACACCACCACACACGCCACCACACACAGACACCACCACACATACCTGGTAAACACATTATAATCACACTCGGTGTGTACTGCCCCCACACGCGCCTGCGTTCAATGTTTGGGGTTATTTCAGGAATGCACCCCCCCTCCCCCCTCCCCCCCCCCCATATCCCACACTCGCCCCCACCTCGTGCCGCGCACCTGTTGTATGTACGAATGCGCCCGGTGCAGCTCGGGTTACCTGTCGCCGTGCACGCCGCACTGTTTACCATAATAATTCACTTGTCAGAAGTCTGCCCGCCTGTTGGCGCAGGCATCCAGGGTACCGCACACCTAGCGGGGCCATTCGCCTAACGAATCGCCGTGGTAACGGGTCCCGCAACGACGCACACTTCCAGTTAGATAGAGCGGGATGTGTGTGCGGGTGGTGGATGGGAGGGTGATTTTGTTTGGGGGGTGGGGGCGGAGTGGGGATTACTGTGGGTATTATTGGTTACAGATGAAATATATTCCTAATAGGTGACATTTTGTTTGTTTTTGCGACAATTGTGGGCGTGCCGTTAGTAAGGCAGGCCCCGCTAGTGGATCAACATGCTCTCCGACCTGGAGGAGGCAGACGAGAGGGTGTCAACAGAGTCTCCGGCCGACGCCGGTTCCCAGGTGGAAATCAATCACAGGGTTCTCTGTGTCCACATGAACTAGGGATGATGGGTGTGGCCTGTGTGGATGTGGGGAGGTGTATGTGTGGGTGTGGGGGGGGGGGGACATGGGAAGGGGAGGCGGGGACGGTGGTAGTGGAGAAGGGTGATAGAGGTGGGAGTGTGGCACTAACCATTTTGTTCTTACTATTAGCCTGTCTCTAGTGCTTCCTTTGCCTGTCAGGGGGCGTTTTGTACTATTCAAATAGCATGAGCAGTACCTTGAGCAGGTTTAATACACGATTTCCGCGACTAGTCGGGCACCTGGTGATAGGCAATGACACTCGTCTTGTGGGTCGACAGTGTGTCACTGTGTTGTTTTACACTGATGATCAAGCTTTTCAATCAATCAATCAATAGGATACAGCTATAATTATCAAAAATGATTAAAAAATGCCAAGTATGTTTTCTCTATAAATCCACATTTGTGCCAAAAAGACTGTGTCAGTTGCTCAATATGAAGCCAGTGTTAACAGCCTCAATTGTCCCTCCTTAGACTCTGTGACCCACAAGTCCAGTCTGGATTACTCTCTGCACATGCGTCGCAGAAATCATGTATTGTGCTGTATAAGTAATTATACGATTATTATTATCCGGAAGCTGATTAACTATGAACTGTCTCCTCGGTTCATCATATCTGACACTCCACTAGTCTTCGCTTGGTTGCTCTCCCATAACTGACATTCCTGCAGTCATCTACTTGTCAGGCCTTCTGCCTCACCTGGTTGTACCATCTTGTTGCGTCTTCCTCGCTGGCATTCGCCTCAAGCCTGGACCACTCGCTCAAAAATGTTGTTATGAATCCACCATGTAGAGTATACATGACAGCAGATGGCGGGCTGTATTTGTTCTACCCCTATTCGTGTTAACAATAATACTACAACCAAATTCAAAGCCATCTCGCCGTCAATATGGCCTTTGGTGCCGCCATAGCGTAAAACTGCCACCAATCAATTAATCAATCAACCAATCAATCACTCCGTCGTCCAGGCGGCCATTTTGAATTCTGCGTGTCATGTGTGTATGGAAACATGATGTGCGTCCGATGTTGCTATGATGTGAAACTCCAATTAACCAGTCGCCCAAGATGGGAGAATGTTTATATGTGGGAAATACGGTACTGGGCTCAGACACTCTGTGGGAAGGAGGAAGGAGGGGTCGGGATGCTGTCCTGAACGAGAGATCATCTCGTGAGCTGTAAGTAGGACATCAAAGTGACCTCGAAAGGACCTCCGAGTGAACTCTGATGGCCGTGTCTCCCAAGGTCCCCGCAGAGGTAAGACGGTGGTACATACTGCATCTATCTTGATAGGACACCTCAAGCTCAATGTTGTCCTCACAGAGCAGGTGTCCTCTCATGGAGGACACCTGTGTGATTATAACGTGTTTACCAGGTATGTGTGGATGGTGTGTGTGTGGTGGTGTGTGTGGTGGTGCATGTGGGGGAGTCAAGTGAGGTGAAAGCAGTTCCTACAATTCTTGTTTTTAGTGGTATGCATACTGTGTGTGTGATGTGTATTTCTGTGATGTGATGTGTATGCCTGTGATGTGTATTTCCGAGGATATATCAGAATATTTACACATGGTATAGACAAAAATAGTTCCCTGATATGAACTCAGATTCGATCATGTAACAGTCTATAATTCGACGGTTTTGAGTGTCTACCATATTTTAAAGATAAATACAGGTACCAGACCAAATATCCGGCAAGCTTGGCACCAGAAGTGGCCTACATTTCAGGATTTTCCTGTTTTCTGGAGACAGCCTGAATACACACTTAAATTTAAAATAAACAATGAAAAGTAGAAAACTAAATTGTATTTAACGAGTTTTAGAAATAGACAGTGTTGCGGTAATTCTGGATTTCTGGAAGACGGATAAGAGGTTTGGTAGCTATATGTATTAGGGTGATTTTTATAATCTACTTCACTTTACTTTGGAGTACCCTTTTATTTTATAAGGCTAACTTTGGCAATATTTTGAGGTGAAAACACAAAATTATTTTTGGTGTGCACAGCGAAATGCCGGACATTTGTTTTTACGTTAACAATCATTGCATCATAGCACATGAACACCAAATTGCAATACAAGTTTAATGAGCGAGCACAGGTTAGATATGTGAGATCAAATCTAGGTCAGTGTTTTAGTTTGGACAAGTGGCTGCATTACGCATATATATTAGGTTGATTGTTATACTCTACTTCGTTTTAGTTTGGATTAACTTTAGCTGTAAAGAGCTAATATCTCGTTGTCTATACTGCTGAAAGCTGTCGGTATTGGATCAGAATGGCGGGCGGCTTAATGACGTATCTCTACACGCCCCTGGGATGTTCGATCTGGTGAGAGATCTCCGACAATGGAGGAACACAGCCCAGGGGGCGTTAGTGTCGTGACACCATTCATTGCTTGCTAAGTGTTCACCACAGTGACCCACTGACTGTGATTGACTGAGGAGAGTGTCTGACACCTGAACTGACAGCTCAATTGACAGCTGATGGAGTGCACTGCGATGTGAGTGATGTGCCCCTGTTCACTGACAGTTTAATTTGTCGGTAAGTTAGTGTGGGTGTATTAATCGTCGACAGTGTAATTTGTTTGCTAGCTGAGAGCAGGTAGTAAATGTGCAATTAATATTCTGGGGTAAGGCATTAAAAAAATTAAATGTGCAAATTAAATTTTCTGATCTTTTCTTATATTTGATTAAATATACTTTATTATATTCAATGTATGTCTACACGCATATATAAATATTATTTAGGACGCGAATGACAGAGTAGAGCGTCCCTGGATAGGATTGGGGCCGGTGGCCGCGCCACTGGTCACGTGATGGAGGAGAGTCTGGCTTACAGCAATAAAACCAACAACAATAATTATTATAATAATTATAATAATAATAATAATAATGGATTACATCAATAAAACCAGCAACAACAATAATAATAATAATAATAATAATTCCCTTCCGCGCCTTTATGCTCACGTAATGCTTATACTTCATATATACAACATGTCTATCCATATTATTCCATTCGTTGAGTAAACCAGGAAGCAAGCATTCAACTAATTCAGTCATAGTCTAATAATATATTCTTTTATATTATACAACAAAAACTGCTACACTTGTAAATTGGTTAACAAAACCTGCATTCAATATTTCCGTGTGCATACTGAAATTAATTTGACATGTTTTCACTTCAAATATATCACAATGTAACCATTTAAAATAATGGTTACTCCAAATAATTATTAAAAGTAAATTAGATTGTAACTATAAACCTTGCATACTTATCTATAAAAAAAGAAGATAGAAACTCAAAAGGCAGTATCAATGGGAATGGCTGCATTGTTACTCCATATACCTACATATGTCCATGTCAAGACTACCTATTCCAGCCTACACTCACAGGAACTAGGAGTACCTCAAGGCAGCATACTGGCTGTGACCCTTTTCGGGGTCAAGGTCAATGGTATTGCTGCTGCTGTAAAGCGGGGGGTCTCCTGTAGTCTTTTTGTGGATGACTTTGTTTTATATTACAGCGGTGCTAACATGAATGTCATAGAGAGACAGCTACAAACAAGCATAAATGGGATCCATCCATGGTCAGTTCTGAACGGTTTCAAATTTTCCAAGACCAAAACAGTCTGCATGCACTTCTGCCTGCTGCGTAGAATACATGCGGAACCGGAGCTGACCCTAGATGGAGATCCCAGTAAAGTCGTTGAGAAAACCAAATTTCTGGGCCTCATTCTCGACGTAAAACTGTCTTTTGTGCCACATATAAAGTACCTGAAAACAAGATGCCTGAAAGCGCTGGATATTCTGAGGGTGCTGTCCAGCTCAGAGTGGGGAGCGGACAGAGATGTTCTGCTCTCCGTGTACAGAACCTTGGTTCGGTCATGAGTGGATTACGGCAGCATAGTATACGGTTCCGCAAGGAAATCATATATTGGGCTGCTAGACACGATCCACCCTTGGGGCCTTCCGCACCTCACCGGTTCAGAGCCTTTACGTCGAAGCCAATGAACCATCACTTAACAACAGGAGAATCAAACTGGCCATGCAATATGTAGTCAAGATAAAAACTAATGCATTGAATCCTGCACACAATTGTCTATTCGAGCAACATGACGAATCCAGGTATGAAGCCAGGCCAAATTACATCCGGCCACTGAGGCTCCGAATGAAACCTCATTTGGAGGCCTTGGGCGTGGATTTGGACATGTTGGAGGATGCCAAAGTCCCAGAACATCCCCCGTGGTCATTGAGAAAGCCATCGGTTATCCTCCGACTCACGGAACTGAGGAAGTCTGGGACACATCCACTCGAGTACCAAGGACTGCATGCAGAGATTCAAGGCCAGTTTGCAGACCACCTCTCCATATACACTGATGGTTCAAAAGACCAAAGCCGGGTAGCTGCTGCGGCAGTCTGCCGACGGGACAAATTTGGTGTACGTTTGCCCGATCAGAGCTCGATTTTCACTGCAGAAGCCCGAGCACTCCTTCTTGCGTTGGAGTGTATCGAGGTATCCAACCACACTAACTATGTTATATACAGTGATTCGTTCTCTTGCCTCCTGGCTGTTGCTGGATGGAAAATGAATCACCCTATTCTAGCAATGGTCATTTATAAAATGAATCAACTGACAACGGATGGGTATGACATCCACCTGTGCTGGGTGCCTGGCCATGCCGGCATACAAGGAAACGAACGAGCTGATCGGGCTGCGAAGAAGGCCCTGAATTGTGATCTTGAACCGTGTTTGATCCCTCACTCTGATCTGAAACCACTAATAGCCACCCACATAAAATCCAAATGGCAACATGAGTGGGATGAAAACATTAATAAACTTAAAGAAATTGAACCATCTGTGGGAAAGCCACCACAGACTCATGCGGGAGGTCGGCGGGACCAAGTGGTCCTTAGCCGCTGCCGTATTGGCCACTCGTGGCTTACACATGCTTTTCTGCTCAAGGGGGAACCTCCCCCTGAATGTATTGGGTGTCAGTCCCCGCTGACACTCAAACACATTTGACTAAGTTGCGTTGATTTTTTGGCCCTGCGCCAACAGTTCTACACTGCAGACAGTATGCGTGACCTTTTTACTAAGGTAAAACAGGAAAACATTTTAGCCTTTTTGAGGGCAGCTGGACTGTACCACCTCATATAGTTTACTAAATAGATTCTATCAATTATTAATAAAACTTTTCTTTTTCTATGGGAATTTGTTTCCCTTGACCACAAATATATGATTGTGAGCTTTCTAATTTAATCAGTGTCTATTGGCACATAATTGATTGTCTGCTTTTACATGTAAAAGCGATGGTTTGAACAAAAAACAAACATTTCTCGCCGTGAATATGGCCTATGCTGCCGACACGGCGTAAAACAACCACCAATCAATCAATCAATCAACCATATACCTACATAAAGACACCGGGGTGATGAGTGTTAACCTCAGGTAGCTGGAGGTGATACACATACAATAGCCTACACCATTACTCATGCATGTGTGTGATGAGGCTATCAACCCTGTAGCCTCTCTATGAGGGGACAGCAAAAAAAGGTCCCCCAAATAAAGGTCCCCCAAATTAATTCTGACCTGTATAATGACAGAATGTTATGACAGACAACATAATATGCCATGATGGCCAGCCACTGCGGTGGCTTTCATTCATGAACGCAATTATTCATGGAGGTCTCGTTTATCTGGCATCAACTCGTTTTAATAGCTCTATGTGATCAGAAGCTGAATGTGGCTCTGATATACCTGGCGGTGGCCTACTGAGCCCGTATGCATGAAGAATTATTTATCGGCACCGGTGGTAAGGACCGAGTTTGTAGTAGCTATCGCCAGTGGTGAGAAATGGGTCACGGGGTATGCATGGAGCCAAAGCGCGGATGCGTTAGCTACCCTAGCAGTTACTTTACATTTGTCGATTCGACACTATTAATATCACCGCCAAAGCGGCGGTAGTGTTAATAAAGGTTCGAATTTAGGGTTAAATTGATAAAATTTCACTTATTGCATATGTAATTCTGTTAAATATGGTCGCATTGAATAGATTTGGGCGTAAAACATTGCCGCTGGCATTATGCCAGTATGGATATCGACAT
The DNA here is from genome assembly GCA_030323885.1 of Branchipolynoe longqiensis. Classification (NCBI taxonomy): domain Eukaryota; kingdom Metazoa; phylum Annelida; class Polychaeta; order Phyllodocida; family Polynoidae; genus Branchipolynoe; species Branchipolynoe longqiensis. Next base: position 15,986,923 of record CM059189.1, on the reverse strand, counting down.
CACGGCGGCGGCGATTTGTTTACTTTACATTCGTCGACTATTAATATCACTGCCAATGCAGTGATAGCCTTAATAGCGGTTCGAATTTAGGGTTAAATTGATCAAATTTCACTTATTGCGTATGTAATTCTGTTAAATATGGTCGCATTGAATAGATTTGGTCATAAAACATTGCCGCTGGCGTTATGCCAGTATGGATATCGACATCGCTGCGGCGGCGATTTGTTTTGTGTACATTCGTCGATTTGACAATATTAATATTACTTTCGGTTCATTTTTGCGGTTAATTTGCTCAAATATCACTTGTACAGTATGTAATTCTGTTAAATATGATCGCATTGAATAGATTTGGGCCTAATATATTGGCGCTGAAGCGGCGGCGGCAATGTTTTGTTGATCTTCGACAGTATGGATAGCGACGTCGATGCGGCGGCGGCGATTTGTTTTGTGTACATTCCTCGATTTGACAATATTAATATCGCCGCCGTTGTACCTGATGCGTTAATATTGCTTCGAATCTAGGGTTAATTTCATGAAATTTCACTTATTGTGTATGTAATTCTGTTAAATATGATCGCATTCAATAGATTTGGCCCAAGTCGGTCCCTACCACCACCCTTATACCTGCTATGGAGTGGGGGTAGCTTACCCGACTTTTAACTGAGTTTGAGTAGTTAGTAGATGGGGAACTGTGGTTGTGAATAGGTTAGTAAATGGGGCCCTGTGGTGGTGGGACAATTAGTACACAGGGGCCCTGTGGATTCGGTGGTGGCGTTCGGCATGTTGCTCGGAGCGTCGCCTTGTAAATGATCCACACACCATCTTAAGTCTGTCTATCCTGAACACGTCTAGACCTATTGTGTAAGAGTCTACAGAAGTAGGCCATGGGAAGCAGATCCCAAATATCTTATCTCTTTTTTTTAAAGTAAGGATGAATAGCTTTGAAAAACGAAACAGCGATGTGCAGCATGTGTGGCTATTTTTTTAAATCTCTGTAGATTCCATTATCTCCAAGTTGTCCCTCAGAAAGGACTGAAGCTGCGATTTGGTACGCCGGGTCACAGCTATAGCTTTCCCACCGGAAGTTAGGGTTGGTGCCCCCGTCGGCATTATCCTTCATTAGAGATGCACCTATGACCATTTGCTTCCTGGTAACCAAACTTGGTAGGCTTCTTATCATGCTTTGTTTTTAACTGTGGATTACAGTGAATTTGTCCTAGCAAATATTTTACACTAGATATAATACTTCTTTGTGTTCGCCTACTCCACACTTTCTGGGGCCGTATGCACCAAGTTGTGCTAGGCTTAACCGGAGCTAGGCGCTAGCTCCGGTCAGCTAGCTCCGGGTACCGGGGGTTCCGCGAAAGAGGTAAAGTGGTATGCACCAATGTTTTATCCGGGGCGGATAGCAAACCGTGAAGTTATTTATAGATTTGGGAATTCCCTCGAGTCGACAATATGAATAACACCGCCAATACGGCGGCGGCATTAATATTGGTTCGAATTTAGGGTTAAATTGATAAGATTTCACTTATTGCGTATGTAATTCTGTTAAATAAGACAGCATTGAATAGATTTGGGCCTAATATATTGCCGCCGATTTGGCGGTGGCGGTGGCGGCGGCGGCCATTTTTAGTTGACATTGGACAGTATGGATATCGACGTCACTGCGGCGGCGGCGATTTGTTTACTTTACATTCGTCGATTCGAAAATATTAATATCGCCGCCTTTGCGGTAGCACCGTTAATCTCACTTCAATTTGAGGGTTAATTTAATCTAATTTCACTATTTGACTATTTAACTCTGTTAAATATGATAGCATTGAATAGATTTACATCCATGCACGCACACTAACCGCCCCGGCTAGCAGTTAAACCCGCTTTGAAAATGGTTTAGCTTAGCCTAGGCTACGGTCGGCGGTTAGCGCTGGCACCGATTGGTGCATACCGATTTCTCACATTTAACCGTGTGGAGCTAGCCTAGCCGCGGTTAAGGCCCTAACTCCGATTGGTGCATACGGCCCCTGGGGCCATATGCAGGAGTCAGTGTTAGCGAGCCAAAACGCGTTTTGAGCGGATTTCTGGTTTAGCGCCGAAAAGTCGGTATGCACGAGTCAGTGATAGGCCTAACACCGCGCGTTTAAGGTCCGTGACACTAACCCCGTTTCACAGGACGTTTAAGGGCGGTGTTAGCGTAGGGTTGTGACCAAATCTATTCAATGCTGTCATATTTAACAGAATTACATACGCAATAAGTGAAATTTCATGAAATTAACCCTAAATTCGAAGCAATATTAATGCTGCCGCCGTAACAGCGGCGATATTAATACTTATATTTTCGAATCGACGGATGTAAAGTAAACAAACGGCCGCCGCTGCCAGTATGGAAAGCGACGTCGATGCGGCGGCTGCGGCGATTTGTTTACATTACATTCGTCGATTCGAAAATATAACTGTTAATATCGCCGCCGTTACGGCGGCACCGTTAATATTGCTTCGAATTTAGGGTTAAATTGATCAAATTTCACTTATTGCGTATGTAATTCTGTTAAATATGACAGCATTTAATATATTTAAGCCTAATATATGGGTACAGACGCAGAGGGATTTCCCAAATCTATAAATAAATTCAGGTTTAGTTACAATGTACATGTTACGCGCTCCTGCATACGACTTGACACACTTCCCGACGTCGGTGATAGCTAAACGGTAACAGGCTCTAACACCAAACCCCGCTAACACTGACTCCTGCATATGGCCCCTGGTGTATAAGCTGAAGCTATGTGCCGGTTTGTTTATGCGCCGGGTCATAGCTTCAGTCATTCCTGATGAACCAGCAGGCATAGACTCGCAATACCAATTCATTCATCACCTACGAAATGGTCCTTAAATTGAATATGATTATGTACGCGTCTCCAATCTAGTGTAACTGAGTAACGCTGTTTGTAAATCGGATTCACTGTTATTGACACCGAATCATTTATGAAACGGTTGCCATGGTTCCATTTCTACTAGTGTGGCATTGTTCAATATGCGGGGATGTTAGTAAGACTCTTGTGTTGTCATTTAGAAATTAATCTACTTTGCAATGACTGAATAACTACCACGTAAAAAGGATAGACACGAACACTCTAGTTCAGTATTGTTTTTATATAGATTCAGCTATGTAGAGGTGACGGTATCATAAATACTTCTTCGGGTGAATCCTATCTCGGTGATCTTGTTCATCCTTCCCATCTTTTTGCGAGACCAGACGGGATGGCCGAATAAGTTAGAGCGCCCGTCTCCCGTGCTGGTAGATCGTGGGGTCGTGGTTTCGAGCCCTGGTCCAATGACTTAAAAATTGATACTTGTGTCTTCCTAGCCTGGTGCTTGGCATTATTAGGATAGGACAAGGACTGGTTAGCTCAGTGTCAGGATAATGTGATTGAGTGGGATATCGGGTGATGGTGCCGGCGGCCTGGTTTCCCAGTGGGACAGCAGTATAAAGTCGCCATGAGTGCACACTCTCACAAGTCGGTACCCGTCCTGATATGACCTTAGATGTTGCTAGGACGTAAAACAACAAACAAACATCTCTTTGCATACTGGTGGTTCGGTAAGAGGGCTGCTGTGTTCCCAAGTTGGTACCTTCCCTTCCTCCCTGAGAACCCCAGCCGAGTCAAACCAATGACTTACAAAATTGATATTTGTCGCTACCTTGCCTGACGCTCGGCAGTATTAGAACAGCGCAAGAAAACTGGTCTGCTCAGCATCACAACGATGTGACTGGAGTGGGATATTGCGTTATGGTGACGGTGGTCCAGTCTTCCAGTTGGGCAATACTGTAAAGTCATCATAAGTTCACACTGACACAAGTTGGTACCTGTCCGGATATGATCTTAGATGTTACCATGACATTAAACTCCAACAAACTAAACACATTTTTGCATATAATTGGACGAACTACAACATTGTATGTCTTCTCTATTCTGTGTATAAATTGTGTGTACCTAATAGGGTTAGTCTGCAATATGCAGCTGTATTGACATGTGTGAATGGCAATCTCCACAGTGTTGGACAAAGTACAAAGATGTCTTGTGGATGATCATTACCCCACCTCAAAGCCCCACCCCACCCTTCGCGATTTATACCCCCTGTCATACTTTGAATAGTTTCCCTTAATTAGACGAGGGTGGAGCTGCAGGTGTTGGGATGCAGGTGGCATATAAACAGCCTCCTTCCCTCCCTCCTTCCCTCCCTCCTTCCATCCCTCATTCCCTCAGGGCTCTCCTCCCACCTCCACCCTTCCCTTCCTCCCTCCCTCATTCATTCCCTTCTTCCTTCCCTCCCCTCTCCACCTGACCTTCATATTCTCTGCATCCCCTTCCCTCCTCACCCTCTCCTTATCCTGCATTCTTTCTTCCTTCCCTCCCCCATACCCCCTTCCTCCCTCCCCCACCACGCCTCTCTTTACTTTCTCCCTCCATCTTCTCAGCCCTTCTCCTCCCCCCTTCCTGCCTTCCTTCCTCCCTCCATCCCCTACCACGCCTCTTTTTACTTTCTTCTCCCTCCATTCTCCCTCCCCCCTTCCCCCTCCATCCCCACCAAACCTCTTTTTACTTTCTCCCTCCACCTTCTCACTTCCTTCCTTCCTTCCCTTCCTTCCTTCCTCCCATACCCTCTTCTCTTTTTACTTTCTCCCTCCATCTTCTCGTCCCTTCTCCCTCCCTTCCTTCCTTCCTTCCCTTTCTCCCTCCCTCCCTCCTCCCCTACATTCTCCTCTTTTTACTTCTCCCTCCACCTTCTCCCACCCCTTCCCTTCCTTCCTTCCTCCCTCCCTCCATCCCCTACCACGCCTCTTTTTAGTTTCTCCCTCCACTTTCTCGTCCCTCCCCCTCCCTTCCCCATTCATCAAGTTATTACTCTTCACCCCGGCCCGACGTTTGGTCAAACTAAGACAACGATTTATGTAAAGGTGTGTCTGTAGTGTTAACTGTGCACTACAAGCAGGTGCAGCGCCAAGAGCAGCTGCATAAACGACACAATAAATGGTAGGTATAATGCGTTAATTGCAGACGCATTACTGCTATTTGATATTTAATGACCGTTTAGCAAAGGTCAGAAGTAAATTAGCGCATCGAATGGATCCTTCTAATCGATGAAATGCATAAATGTAATTTTCTTTTCTTTTCTGTGTCTGTTTGTGTCCTATCATGAGAATATAAATAGCACATATGACCCCTCCTTTATTTTGTCTTCCCCATTCCTTCAGAATATCATGACTATTAACCGTACCTGTAGTCACCGGATTCTCTATGCATCACTACTCATCAAATGTATATAATGCACACTATTAGTTTACTATTTATGCTGTATATACTGTATATATACAGTTTCACCCTATACAGTATATATACACTAATACAGTATATACAGCATATATATGTATGTATATAAAAAATAGATACTATATATACTATATATATATACTATATATACTATATATATATATACTATTTGTACTATATATACTATATAAATATATAATATATATTTTGATATATAGGGTATATTGGTATACGTAAATATAGTACATGCATATATTATGTTATACTACATACTCTCTTCTATGTTCTATGTTATATGAGATATTTTTGAGTACATATATTATGGTATATATATTATTATATAGATAACCAATGCTAGTTAATAGTAATACACGTGTATTGGTGACTGGCATCTAGCGTCTGGCATGTATACATAAATCGGAAACACGTGCAAGAGTGTAAGAAGAATATAAGTTGTGCAATTAGACATTGCCCCAATTCCATTCTCGATGCTATTCAGTCCACCAGTCGATTTAGCGTCAGCTATGTGATGACCGTCACTGTCTGACACCGTCGTGTACTCTACCTGAGTGTACACGAAGGGCGTAATCGATTAATCAACTCGGGTCACCCGAGCAACTTTTTGGCGCATGCGCACATCCTACAGACTAGGGTTGAATAAACGAATACGCTTCTCCGTGCTCGGGGTGGAAAACATGGTGGCTTAATCTAAAACCTAATTATTTGTTTTAATAACCAATATAAGTACAGCAAAATAGGATTTAAAGTATTTTAGGATCGTATGAGCTGACAATCTAGGTTTTTTTTTTAAAAGCATTAAAACATCTTGTAGTGGTAGCTGTTATCCTACAGGTACCAGCTCAGGCGTTCCTAGCAAACCCCAGCCAAGAGGTGGGTTACTGGCGTTGGGTCGTTTTGCACACGGCACGTGTTTTTGTCGACTCCACTCGCGGTGTTCGATTTGAAATTCTGACGACTCGGGTGACCCGAGTCGCCCGGGTCGTGTTAATCGATTACGGCCGAAGGGGTTAGCAGTGTGGGGCGGGGCGGGGCGGGTCTGCCCGTGTGGTCTACCACCGTACATTTTGCCCCGGGTACCAATTACTCTACGGACCAGGTATAGTCAAAAACACATAATTGACTAAGTGGCCTCGTCCCTGGCATCACTGCACAGGTTAAGTCTAATGATGTGTTTGTGGTACATGTCTGATACTGGTGTGGGTGTGGTGTGGTGTTCATGATATATCCTGTGGTAAGGTACAGCTTGCCTGTCAATCATCATGCTATCCCATGGCCATTATTGCATGGTAACTTTGGTAATAATAACTATAAAGAGACAATCTATTACACATTAATAATTCAAATAGCATTGATTTGCCACCAAAATAGAAGAGGGTATGTGCGTATTCCATTCGATGAGAGTTCTGTGGTTAGATGAACTGTTCTTCTCCGCCATTGAAGAGTTCCGCCTTATTGATGTATGGGTGGATTTTCTTTTGTGATTGCGGCAAAGCAGGTTTCTATGGCCACTTAATGATACTCATTTAGTAATACGAGCCCTTGGGAGGCGTGTACATCAATACGCCCAGTAGCATTATACTAATTACGATGATACATCCTTGTAAATAGAATAATTAAATAGCAAATTACCCCCACTTATGTATCTGACTGAGTCGTGTGGAATTTAATGAATCTTGCTCACTTTGATTTGATTAAATCATGACTAACCATTTTCTCCCTTTTTGTTTTCTTCAGGTGAGTTCCTTTCCTGATTATGCAACATTGCTGAAATGGGTCACGGTAGGTCAGGGAACCAGAAAGGTCAAGCTGGTTTTTTTTGGGGGGGAGTGGATGGGTGTTTTTCTTGTGTGTTTAGGTGGGAGTGGTTAAAGTTATATATGGGAGAATTGTGATAATAGTGCAATTATCTAATCTATGGTAATGTAACAACGACTGTCGTACCAACTGGTGCACTCAACACACGAGGAGTCACGTGGGTTTGTTTTTAAATAGACCTGAAATCATTACCTCGTTAGTCAGAGCCAAGTCTCTGACAACTGAAATCATCATTGGGGCGCTGCACTAAATTTTCACTAGATTTTTAGAGCTGTGAATTTTTAGTAAAATAATTTATGGTGGGCGGTGTGATATGGTAGATTAATGAGGTAACTTTGTTTTTATGGCCGGGGGGAGTCAGTGCTTTAAACTGTATGTCAATGTCAATCACCGGTTGGTCTTGCAACCTTAGTTTCTGTAGTGGAACATCGGTATTGGTGCGTGTATAATATAGCTTTTTCTTATTGCTGTTTTTAATTGAAAACAGGGAGGAAGATGGGAGAGAAAAACTGTCACTCTGCGCATGTGTGACATGAATGGTATTGCCTGCTAACCTACTGCATTCGTGACTGGTCATATTTGCTCGGGGTCAGGAAGAGTCCGCAAAAAAGTGTAGTACTAGTACTGCTGATGAAAATGACACCCCATTGTCTAGCCATGCAGTTCTGTAACTAGGGAACTACATTGTCAGTGCACCTATGCGCGGATGTACACGCAGTGTGAGGTGAAGCGGTTGCGGTGGAGGGTCTGTGTACAGTGTGTGAGTGTGCGCATGAGTGTGTGTGTGTGTCATTCTCGATTGACACCATAAGCCTGTCGGTTGAAGGATTGATTGATTGATTGATTGGTGGTTGCTTTATGCCGTGTCGGCAGCATAGGCCATATTCACGGTGAGAAATGTTTGTTTTTTGTTCAAACCATCGCTTTTACATGTAAAAGCAGACAATCAATTATGTGCCAATAGACACTCATTAAATTAGAAAGCTCACAATCATATATTTGTGGTCAAGGGAAACAAATTCCCATAGAAAAAGAAAAGTTTTATTAATAATTGATAGAATCTATTTAGTAAACTATATGAGGTGGTACAGTCCAGCTGCCCTCAAAAAGGCTAAAATGTTTTCCTGTTTTACCTTAGTAAAAAGGTCATGCATACTGTCTGCAGTGTAGAACTGTTGGCGCAGGGCCAAAAAATCAACGCAACTTAGTAAAATGTGTTTGAGTGTCAGTGGGGACTGACACCCAATACATTCAGGGGGAGGTTCCCCCTTGAGCAGAAAAGCATGTGTAAGCCACGAGTGGCCAATACGGCAGCGGCTAAGGACCACTTGGTCCCGCCGACCTCCCGCATGAGTCTGTGGTGGCTTTCCCACAGATGGTTCAATTTCTTTAAGTTTATTAATGTTTTCATCCCACTCATGTTGCCATTTGGATTTTATGTGGGTGGCTATTAGTGGTTTCAGATCAGAGTGAGGGATCAGACACGGTTCAAGATCACAGTTCAGGGCCTTCTTCGCAGCCCGATCAGCTCGTTCGTTTCCTTGTATGCCGGCATGGCCAGGCACCCAGCACAGGTGGATGTCATACCCATCTGTTGTCAGTTGGTTCATTTTATAAATGACCGTTGCTAGAATAGGGTGATTCATTTTCAGTCCAGCAACAGCCAGGAGGCAAGAGAACGAATCACTGTATATAACATAGTTAGTGTGGTTGGATACCTCAATACACTCCAATGCGAGAAGGAGTGCTCGGGCTTCTGCAGTGAAAATCGAGCTCTGATGGGGCAAACGTATGCCAAATTTTTCCCATCGGCAGACTGCCGCAGCAGCTACCCGGCTTTGGTCTTTTGAACCATCAGTACTTATGGAGAGGTGGTCTGCAAACTGGCCTTGAATCTCTGCATGCAGTCCTTGGTACTCGAGTGGATGTGTCCCAGACTTCCTCAGTTCCGTGAGTCGGAGGATAACTGATGGCTTTCTCAACGACCACGGGGGGATATTCTGGGACTTTGGCATCCTCCAACACGTCCAAATCCACGCCCAAGGTCTCCAAATGAGGTTTCATTCATAGCCTCAGTGGCCGGATGTAATTCGGCCTGGCTTCATACCTGCATTTGTCATGTTGCTCGAATAGACAGTTGTGTGCAGGATTCAATGCATTAATTTTTATCTTGACTACATATTGCATGGCCAGTTTGATTCTCCTGTTGTTAAGTGATGGTTCATTGGCTTCGACATAGAGGCTCTGAACCAGTGAGACGCGAAAGGCCCCAAGGGCCAGGCGCAGTCCCTGGTGATGGATCGTGTCTAGCAGCCCAATATATATTTCCTTGCGGAACCGTATACTATGCTGCCATAATCCACTCATGACCGAACCAAGGTTCTGTACACGGAGAGCAGAACAACTCTGTCCGCTCCCCACTCTGAGCTGGACAGCACCCTCAGGATATCTAGCGCTTTCAGGCATGAAAGAATAGCTTTCAGGCGGTTGAAGGTGACGCCACCAGTGGCAAAGACTGGAACTACACCATCCAGTCAGACGCGCCAATCCGGGGTATTTGTTCCTCGCCATTGCTACACCTAAGTAAACTGGTCACTTTGCAATATTCGACAAGACTTTTGAATTGCCCACGCACAATCCCTGGGCCCGTATGCATGGAGCAGTGTTAGCGGCTAGTGGTGTTAACCATATAACACAGGGTAGCTAACACCATTTATCCGGGGCATCACGAAGTATGTCACGCCGTATGCATGATGGCCTAAACGGTTTGCGTTAGCTATATGTGAATTAATTTATGCATTATGGAAATCTCTCTGAGCCTGTTGCCGGCGAGCACCGCTATTTCCAAATACATTCGTCGATTCGACAATATTAATATCACCGCCGATGCGGCGGCAGCGTTAATATTGCTTCGTTTTTAGGGTTAATTTGATTAAATTTCACTTATTGCATATTTAATTCTGTTAAATATGATAGCATTGAATCGATTTGGGCTTAATATATTGCTGCCAATGCGGTGGTTGGTTTCTCCACACACCAGGAACCAGCACACCTTGTTACGTTGACGTTATCGACAGTATGGATATCGACGTCGATGCGGCGGCGGCGATTTGTTTACTTTACATTCGTCGATTCGAAAATATCAATATCTCCGCCGATGTGAATTTCGCTTCGGATTTAGGGTTAATTTCATGAAATTTCACTTATTGCGTATTTAATTCTGTCAAATATGATAGCATTGAATAGATTTGGGTTCCATCCTGACACTAACCTAACACTAACACCGCTGTAAACCTGCTATGAGCTGGGGTTAGAATCTCCGACTTTAAGCTTGCGGTGTTAGGCCTAACACTGCTCCATGCATACCGACTTTTCGGCACTAAACCAGAAATCCTGCCCTAACCGCGGTTTGCCTCGCTAACACCGCTCCATGCATATGGGCCCTGGTCATGGGTGGTGTGGGTGGTGGGGGGGGGGGGGTGTTTGTTAACTAAGGGAAACATTGCGCTTCGAGCAGAACTCGAACCTGCATTTGTGCCATGCCGGGACCAGTCTCCTAGTGTCCGTCGAGGTTCCCTGATGCAATCATCCTATCGAGGCCTACCTGTGTATGTGGCATTTCACCTGCACAGATCAGTGCACCTCAGTACACGTGTATTGTGGATCTGAGTGCTGATTTACAGTTTAATCAAGAGTCCTCTCAGTTATAATGGCTCAAATAATTATGGGGCGGAAGTGGCTGCCCGGAAATGCGCAAATAGCTGCGCAGGCGTGTTTAATTTGGCACTCGGCACTACAATGGTGGGCTGTCAGTAGAGAGCGGATGTGAGAGCGCACCCATTTCCTGTAATCAACAACCAAGCCACGATTCCACAAATAACAGCTGGAAAAGCATTGTCTGCAGCATAGCCTCGATTGGATGAGGTCTGAACTTAGCTGCATTGGAGAGTATCACAAACCGTAACTCTATGGTAGGGTATCACAGCTGTTAGCTATATTGTGGAGTACCAACAGCTGTTATTAAATTCCATGTTCTGAGTTGTCTCAGTAAGCATTGTGATGGATTGTGACACTAGGTATTGTGGCACTATAGTGTCACACTTTATTGTTGCACTATACAGTATAGTACTATGAAATGTAGTGTTATATCTTGTTTTTCATATGTTCTAGTGATGTGCAATGTAATGCCATGCATAGTAAAACTGTGTCATAGTGCTATTCACTGTAGCATTATGCATTGTAGCACTATGCATCGTAGCACTATGCATTGTAACACTACAATATAGTGTCATGCATCGTAGTGCTATGTGCTATGAACATGATTTGCATTGTAGCACTGAAATTATAGCACTATGATATGTAGTGTTACATGCATTGTAAGACGAAAAATTGTAGCACTCTGAAATGTAGTGATAGGAAATGTAGCACGATGTATTGTAGCGCTGTGAAATGTAGCACTATGAAATGTAGCACTACGAAACATAGCACTGTTAGATGTGGTGTTGCGCATTGTAGTGGTATTGCTTATTTTGATCTGCCTTGTTCCTGTACCGTTGGCGCTATGCAGTGTGGACCTATGTTTTATGGCGTTGTACCTTGAAGTCTTATCGTCGGGCTCCTATTGAAACAATGTATTGTATATATTCTATGCGGTTGTGTGTAGTGTGGCTCGTAGCTATATGCAAAATTAGGTACGCACGTGGACCATTACGCCTGGATACACATGCATCCATCACGATTGCTATCTCTATACAGTACAACCCCGTTAAACGAAACGATCGGTTAATTCAAACTTGTTTCGGCGGCCCAGCAAAATACTGCCATTTATCATATACAAAAGTTGGTTAAACCAAAGTCGGTTAATCCAAACTATCAGTTAATCCAAACAAAATTGTCGGGCCCCAGGCCACTTCCGGTATGGTTAAACCAAACTTTCATGTGGTTATAAGGTCATCTGAGACTTTTTTATATGATAAATTGTAGTATTTTGCTGGCCCGCCGAATAAAGTTTGGATTAACCGATCGTTTGGTTTAACTGAGCTTGGTTTAACTGGGTTATATAGTATATACATAAAAAAAAACAATAATCAAAGTGTCCACATATATTGTATATTGCATTCATAATGCACCTGCGTTTTTGCCAAAGCCAAGTCAAAGTGGAAACCAAAGCTCGGTTAAACCAATGATCGGTTAATCCAAACAAATTTCTAGGGTCCCTTCAAGTTTGGTTTAACTGGGTTATACTGTATAGACACACACTTACATCAAACCTATGCACTTTTTCGGTTTTGACCGGGAGAGGCAAGGGGAGTGTTGAAGTGCCAAAACAACAAGGCAAGTGGCACCAGCAGGACAAGCTGCATAGTGTGATGAAAGCACCAACTTTTCAAAACCAAAACTTTCACCTAGATTTGATTTGATATATTCAACTTAGATACTGGTGCACTTATTAAACATGTGTTGCTTCATAGAAGGGGATGCTAAGTCAAATTAATAGAAGTTATTACTTCAGAAGTTTGACAAGCAGAAATATTTCCTAAGTTAGCCATTTTGCATCAAGGTTACTCCAAAACATAGGTAGGGTAGGATATAACGATTAACGTAATCTAGTTAACTAAAAGAATGAACAAAACAAAAACTCAAAACCATTCAACTATGCAACTTCATGGTAGAAACACAGTAAAATGTTGGCTGCAACTTTAAACGTGGCTGAGAGATAGATATACACAGTAATATTAATACACTAATATGGTGTTGGATTCCTCTGCTATTTATAGCTTAGGTGATAGTGCAGACATAAAGAGAATATGATTCTGTGGTATGGTGGTTAAGAATTAATAAGATACTGGTTCTGTAATCTCCCAGCCTGATATGACCATAGCACATAAATATGTGTAAGTAAAATATGTTGTATGATGTAGTATGCCAAGATAGCCACAAAGGAATATAAATATGGGAGGCACACAGAGACGAACATCCCTTCTTAATTGAGAATATGCTCCAGTCTTTGACCATTGCGGAAAGTTAGCGGATTCGATTTCTGAGCGAATGCTTTTGAAAATGACCACATGTTGCATTCATCACAAACTGAGCAGGATGCAGCATTAGCCTCGGAGCCGGGGCGGTCTAGTAACAGCGTGCTTTGCAAGTGAGTTGTTAGTGATGTGGTCGGGGCGCTCGTGCGCATGCGCACACCTCACTGGACGCCTTAGGTGCGCGGCCAGGTGTGCGCCGTGGGGGCCGCCGGGTAGGTTGGCTGCCTGGGAACCTTTCCCTCACACCCTACCCTTCCCTACCCCTCAGAAGTGCGCCGACCCTGGAGGAGAGCCCGGGGACCACCTACCTGCAGGAGGGGTGTGGAGAGGTGGGGGGGGGGGGGTGGTGGAGAGGGGAGGCGAAGTCCTCCCATTGGTAACTGGGTGGTTTTGAGTTTCTGCAAGAGTTTTAAAATATATATTGGGTTACTCTTTATAACATACTTTTCTTTTGTAATTTTTATTTTAAAGTTATTTCATTTTTATTTTTTATTTCAAAGTTATTATTTATTTTTAACGGGTTGCTATTGAGATATTTGAAGTGAAAATATGCTAAATTAATGTTTGCATGCGCATCGAGATGCTGATACCATAGGGTTCAACAGTAACACGTTGTGTTAAATTGACTTATTATGCAGCAACACATGTTTAATAAGTGCTCCAGTAGGTTGGGTATGTAGGATCCAATCTAGATAGTATTTTGGTTTAGAAAATTTGAAAATTTCACCAGACTGCAGATTATGTGCTGCATAGGAGCAATAGTAATTCAATATAACAGAACCTGTTACTGCTAAAGCATATGGTGTCAGAATGTGTGTGTGCACACCAGCATTACTTTGAAATGTTTTCACTTCAAATATCTCTAAAGTTCACCATTTATAATAAAAGTAACTTCAAACTAAAGTAAGTTAGATTATAACGATCAACTTAACATATTTATGTTAAACAAACATAAAACCAACGGATTATGCAACTTTAATGAATGCACCAATATCTAGGATCAAATCCCGAGTAAGTGTTTCTTAGTTTTTAAAATTTGATTCTTTCTATCTAGCTTTAGGCTTAAAGACCATCCATAAGATTTGCTATGCAGCAAACTCTCAAGATCCGGGTTCCTCGTCAAATACCAGATGATTTTGTTAGTTTGAGGTCATAGCGTGTGATCTTGTTGGTTCTGGCAATAGAAGAATATCCGTATTGTCATCCTGTTAGACATGATCCTCATACTGGAAGTCATGAATCCGGGAAGTATTATTGATTTTTAAGCAAAACTAATGATGATGTCACCCCCCCCCCCCCCGTCTCATCTCACCTCCATTAACAGAACCCCTGTCAGGACAACCTTCGGTCTAGATGCAGACTTGACTTTTCATGAGAGGTAGTATTCTTTTACATACATACAGTGCCGGCTGCCTAGGGCCTCACAATTTGGGGTAATCAGGCCATGGTCCATACTTTTTTGACAGTCATACTCATAGGCCTTTGGACAAGTGGAATAGCTTGGGGCCTCTCTTTATCAAAATCCGGGACTGCATTCATGTCTATGCTTGGGTACATACATATATGTTTATACTCATTTTGAGTTTTTGGATATAGTGAATTTACGCGACCCTCAAACTGTCTGTGCAAACCAAGACTGTTGGATGTTGGTAACACATGGCATAAACCGATGTTTAGAGCCCGCGACCGACATTTGCCGATTTTGGCGCCAGATAATCAATTCTGATAGAATTACTTACACGCAGACGACATTAGCCGGCCACCGCTTGTTGCTTGTTGCCGGCGTGCGGCTGGGCGGTCTCATAACGCCGCTTGTGCCCACTGTGCACAGATTAAACGGACGCCAACAAAGCGCGCCAATTGGATCGGTTTCGGGCCGCATTCAGCGCATGCGCCGGAGTGGAGTAATTGTGTGAAAGGAAGTACAGGCGGATCCTTTCTGTGCGCAGCTGTAAAGGTCGCTCACACAGACGACACATATATGTGTGTGTCTGTGTCTGTGTGTGTGTGTGGAGAGGGCGGGGCAGAGGGGTGTACAAAGGTGGGGTGGCGGTGCAGGGGAGGTGTAGGGGGAGGGAGGGGGGGGGGGGCTCGGGAAGAAGGCTCAGTAACTAAGGGGTATTGTTAAGCTGACATGGTCAGATGGTTTTAAGTTTCAGTCATTTTTTTTATTTTATTGGTCGTTATGACCTACTTTACTTTAGTTTGAATTCACTTTAAATTTAAAGGGTTAACTCTGCAGGCATTTGAAGTGATAAACATGCCAGTTTAATTTTGGGATGCATGAAAAATGCTGGACAATAAGCAGACATTTTAGGATACTTGGTCTTGGTCTGGCGGGTGGTATGTGATACTGTCGTGGCGATGCATCTGTTGACAAACATATTGACGACATTTCCGCTCCAGTAGTGGGGCTTGGAGGAGCTGTCAATCACATCTCATTAAGCTCCGTCCACGTTAATTCCAGGGTGGTGTCATCACATCACACATGCCACTCCCACCCTCTCACCTGCATCCCACTCCTAGACCCCGCAATGGTAGTTGTGAAAGGAGTGAGAAGGGGGGGGGGGGGTCATTAAGGTATGTATGGGTATGAGTAGACGAAAGAGCCGATGTGACATCAATCTGAAGCACCGGACGGGGTGTTCGAATTGGTAGAGTGTAGACTTCCCGTGAGGAAGGTCGGTAGTTCTAATCCCAGCCGAGTCAAACCAATGACTTATTAAATTGGTACTTGTTGCTACCTGACCTGACGCCCCGCCCCATATTAAATGGATAGGACAAGGACTGGTTAGCACAGTATCAGGATAATGAGTGGTCAGGATAATATCGAGTCATGGTGCTGGTGGCCTGGTCTACCAGCGGGGCAGCATTATAAAGTCGCCATGAGTGTGCACTGTCACATGTCATCTGTCATGATATGACCTTAGATGTTGCTAGGATGCAAACCAACAACAAACAAACAGTCTGAGCAACCTCCACTACCCATCCTACCCATCACCACACACACACACACACACACCACCACCCGTGGGAGCGACCCCCCCCCCCCCCCCGTTCTCCAGGACCTACCTGGCTGGTGGGAACTGGACCCCATCAGGGAATGCGGAGGTGTGGTGTGCACCCAGGTCCGGGAGGTGGGCCACCTACCACCGTCTGTCGGTCAATGGACATGGTGGTGGCGCTCACATTCCCACCGAGCATATATATATAGTGCCACCACACTGCTCACCGCCAGCAGTAGTTGGAGTGACAGGGGACCAGGTTGGGTGTACGGGAGGTGGGCCACCTACCATCGTCTGTCGGTGAATGGACACGGTGGTGGCGCTCACATTCCCACCGAGCGTATATATATAGCGCAACCAAACTGCTCACCACCAGCATTAGTCGGAGTGACAGGGGACCAGGTTGGGTGTACGGGAGGTGGGCCACCTACCACCGTCTGTCGGTGAATGGACATGGTGGTGGCGCTCACATTCCCACCGAGCGTATATATATAGCACCACCACACTGCTCACCGCCAGCAGTAGTCGGAGTGACAGGGGACCAGGTTGGGTGTACGGGAGGTGGGCCACCTACCACCGTCTGTCGGTGACTGGACACGGTGGTGGCGCTCACATTCCCACCGAACGTATATATATAGCGCCACCACACTGCTCACCGCCCGCAGTAGTCGGAGTGACAGGGGACCAGGTTGGGTGTACGGGAGGTGGGCCACCTACCACCGTCTGTCGGTCAATGGACACGGTGGTGGCACTCACATTCCCACCGAGCGTATATATATAGTGCCACCACACTGCTCACCGCCAGCAGTAGTCGGAGTGACCGGGGACCAGGTTGGGTGTACGGGAGGTGGGCCACCTACCACCATATGTTGGTCAATGGACACAGTGGTGGCGCTCACATTCCCACTGAACGTATATATATATAGTGCCACCACACTGCTCACCGCCAGCAGTAGTCAGAGTGACAGGGGACCAGGTTGGGTGTATGGGAGGTGGGACACCTACCACCGTCTGTAGGTGAATGGACACGGTGGTGGCGCTCACATGCCCAGCCGAGCGTATATATAGCGCCACCACACTGCTCACCGCCAGCAGTAGTCAGAGTGACAGGGGACCAGGTTGGGTGTACGGGAGTAGGCACTGGGGCAGCAGCAGGAGACACTGGAGCAGCAGCAGGAGACACTGGAGCAGCAGCTGGACGATGAGGACAGTGTGGATGCTGCTGCTCTGTCCGTAGAGGTCAGTGGATGAGGAATCTCGGCCAGTGTGAATGTGTTTGTATATCAACCCCAGTGTCACACTGCAGTAACTTCAGTGTCACACACTGCACCACTATCAATGTGTGGACACTGCATCACTCCCCATGTATGTATGGACATAACATACAGACATGGTATACATACTCCCATGATGTTACTACACGCGGAGAGGAGAGCAAGCTTGTGTTGGGGGAGTTTCTGACGTCTACTGACAAGCATTCCCCAGCCTGCTGTATGTAGCTTCCATCACTGCCATCATACCAAATCATACGATACACCTTACCCCTTTCCACTCCACTCCCCTCCCCTCCCCACTCCCTTCCCCACTCCCTTCCCTCCTCTTCTATCCACTAGTGTCCACTCCCATCTCTCCTCCCCTCCCGTCCCTTCCCCTTCCCTTCCACCCTCTCCCCTCTCCCTTCCCCTCCCCTCCCCTCCCCTCCCCTCCTCATTACTTCCTTTCTCTACCCGCTCCCCTACCAGTACCACCCTATCTAATCTCCCCTCCAATTCCCTGGCCCTCAACCCATCCCTCCTCCCTGAAGGGGTGTGTACTGGGCGCTAGGACTGCCCGGGTCACAGGAGGATGAGCACGGTCAGGGCCAGCGCCAGCCTGCAGGCGGATCGGATCTGCGATGCCGTTGCCGAGACGTACATGGTGTGTGTTTCTTTGTTCATTCGGATATTGTGAACTTTAATTTGAACCTACGTGGATTGAAATTTGTTGACGGACAGTAATTAGCAAATAGCATGGGATTTCTAGACAATCCCCACATGGGAAATGTGTGTGTTAGTTGGTTGTGTTGGGGATTGTTTTATTTCTTTTAATTAAAAAAGATTGTTGACAATTAGAAAATATTTTTGAATGCATTCAATGTTAATTGGTAAATATCAGCATCTGACATATTCTAAGCAGTCTAGTCTCAAAAGACCTTACATTAACACTGAACGGATGCCAGGCTTTGATAGATCAGGACTTGGAATATACATATATTTTACCTCGGCACTACTCCTCTGGCTACTCGTAGCCCAGGGATAAGGAAGCACATCAGGGTCCAGCAATAAGCATAATCAGACGTTTGTGAGCAGCTCTGGCAGTTTTTCTACATTAACTACAAAACCAACAAGGTTAGTATCCTTGAACATTGATACGTTGGTTCGGTTCATGTTAGCATTCACGTACAAAGTTTTAACAAACTTTTCATCAAGTTTTCGCTGTTTTACAGCTCAGTTTCGATCGGGTTACATATGAATTTGCTGAATAGAATCCCTGGATGGGCGCGTGTGTGCGTGTGCGTGTGTGTGTGCGTCTCATACGGATGCGTACGTCCTGCTCGTTCTGCTGGTGTGCGACGACACGCACTATTGATTGTACTATACCGCCGTGCACCGGCCCATGTCGTGTATGGCACAATTCACCGCAGTGCATGTGGTAAAGCATGTTGTGCTCCCAGCAGGTTTGGTTGTTTGTTGGGGTTTTACGTGCTGGCAACATCTAAGGTCACTCCCGGGACTGTCAGAGTGCTTATTCACAGTGAGTTTATAGTGCTGGGAGACCAGGGCCACGGCCACCAATATCTCGCTCAGTCAGTGACACTATCCTGATATCGAGCAAACCAGTGCTGGTAATGTCCAGCTCCATCCAGGCTAGGTGGCAACAAAAAGCAAGTTTGTATATCATTGGTCTGACTCGGTCCATTTCCGAACCCACGACCTTCTGCACTGGAAACCATCGCTCTTACCCATTTCACCACCACGTTCGGTCCTCACACACATACACACACTCACACACATACACACACTCATATATCCTGTTATGTTGATGGCACCATGGACTTATGCCATAGTATTACGATGGAACGGGCAGGGCATTATTAATGGTACTAGTGAATGGTCCATATTTAACGAAGTGCTTTTTAAGGCTGATAGTGATACTGTTTGAGTGTGCTTGTATATAATAACACCTAGATGAATAGGTGACTAGGTACTGTGTTCCTACAATACACCCAGAGGCCACACTCGCAGGCCCAGATAGCATTGTGCCGAGCTCCTCCCGTGCTACTGTGCAGCTACTACATACATGGGTACAGAGGAGGGACATGGTGGGACCATTCTGTGAGCAAACTGCTCCCATTGCTGTTATGTACTAGAATGCATATATACCGACATGCTAGGACCATGTAAAGGAGCAGCTCCCGTACTACCGTGCAGCTGTTGGAAACTTGTTTTTATATGGGGACATGGCGGGACCAGGATAGTCATGTGAGGGAGCAGCTCCCGATGAGGGAGCAGCTCTCATAGTACTTGAATGCATATAGGGACATGATGGGATCACTGTAGCCTTGGGAAGGAGCAGCTCCCATGCTACTGTGCAGCTATTGGGAACTTGTATGTATAAGTGGACATCGCAGGACCAGTGTAGTCCTGTGAGCAATCTGCTCTCATCATAATTGAATGCATGTAGGGACAGGACGGCACCAGTGTAGTTCTGGAAGGGGGAAGATCCCGTGCTACTGTGCAGCTATTGGACACTTGTGTGCATAGAGGGGACATAGCGCACCAGTGTAGTCCTGTAACACTTTATGTCGAGAGTTGCTGTGGTGTACCCGATCTCTTCAGATACCCATTATTGCTATTGTTATTACTGGTTATTACGACTATAAATATATGCGGTTACTTTGTCGTGCTGTGAATACATTGTGTCTACGTTAAAACCGGGTACAGTCAAACCCAAAGCACACCGTCCATTTTGTGTCCATCCACACCTAGTGATTTATTACCCTCACCGTTCAGAACACAGCTGTTCTGTTCTGGGTAGCACACTACTGCTACTGCTCTGAAGCGACATTTATTTTTGTTTAATCTTTTATTTAGCTTTAATTTTGTATTATTTTATGGGAAGCCAGATGTGGGTAGAAAGTGTCGACAGTGTGTGGTGTTGAGTCAGCTTGCATTGCACAAGTCGAAACCAAAACACTTGGCATCGATCCCAGATATCCAACTTAGATACTTGGGCACTTATAAATGAGGTCCTCCCATCGTGGAAGATATGAGGTCCGACATTTCAGTGTGCATGAATTGTTTTAATGTTGCTTGTTTTCACTTCGAATAGCTCCAGGATTAACCTTTTAGGGTAGAATTGACTTCAAACTAAGGCAAAGTAGATTACTGCAATGAACGTGACATTTTGTCCCCTTGATAATAATGGTATAAACTCAAAACGTCGGATTGTGCAATTTTAAATAATGTTCCACTAGGTACGACTTAGAATAGTTAAAAACAGACGGGGTGGCTGAATGAGTTAGAGCGTCCGCCTCCCGTGTTCCTAGACCATGGGATCATGGGTTCGAACCCTGGTCGAGTCAAACCAATGACTTAAAAATGTATACTTGTCGCTCCCTAGCCTGGCGACTGCATTATTAGGATAGGGCAAGGACTGGTTGGCTCAGTGTCAGGATAATGTGACTGAGTGGGATATCAGGGCATGGTGTTGGTGGCTTGGTCTCCCAGTGGGGCAGCACTATAAAGTCGCCATGAGTGCACACTGTCACAAGTCGGTACCCGACCTGATATGACATTAGATGTTGCTAGGACGTAGAACAACAACAAACAAACTAGAATGGTTAAAAAAGTCTTTTGTGTACGTCATATTTGTTCAGATAAATATATTAGGTTGATCATTATAGTTTGCCTTACTTTAGATTGAAGTAATTCTGATTTTAACAGGGTTAGCTTTGGAATATTTGAAGTGAAAATATGGCAATTTAATTTCGGCATGCACGTCAACGTGTTAGTTAGCTCCCATGCGCTTCATCAGACCCATGTTCTCTTAAAGTAGCTTAGTGTTCCTTCCAGCAGTAAAGGCTTAAAGCTGCAGAGTCCGATGACAGCATCAAACATTTCACCCAGAACCCTTTAATTCAAATGTAAGCTGAACCACAATTTAGCATGGCTCTGCCTTTTTCGCGATGACTTTTTATGGACCCCAAAGATGATGTTATAAATAATATAAATGGGATTTTACTGTATTTTTTGTTTGTTTAAAGATGGCAGAAACTCAATTCCATCACACTATGCAACTTTAATGACTGCACCAATATACAAGTTTGAGATCAGATCAAAATAATCTAGCCTTTGAAAATGTCCTGTTTTCATCGGACTAAGCAGCTTTAAGAACCTGACATTGTGCAGCCACGGCCGACCCTTAGCGAGAAAACCGTAGGGCACCGCGAGGAAGGTACTCAGTTCAAGGGATCGCTGACCCGAGGGCGGGTGTCGTTGTGGTGATTTATAGGCTCATTTTTTAACTATTCAGAAAAGGGGAGGCAGGAGAATGTAGGGTGGTAAAAGAGAGCGGTGGGTGGGTTGGGGGGGGATCATCGGGGGGGGGGGGGGCAGGGGCTCTGTGCAGTTACCGGGGGGGGGGGGGATGCTCATTTAAGCCCACCCACCCTGGAGGAACATGGAAGCCCGCCACACGCAGCAAGCCTGCACCTTTAAATAAGGCCCGGGGCGTAGGGAAGGAGGCGGCAACTCCAGGAGGTATGAGGATAGGGGGGCGGCCTGCCTCACCAAATACAAAACACGCATTAGCTGCCTGGGTTAGTCGAGTTTAGGCGCGTTGTGATTCTCAATATTTTAGTCCGGTTCTTTTTGTTTAAAACAAATTTCATCGTTTTATATTATGTCTTTTGCTTACATTTATTTATTTAAGCAGATGAAATTTCAATCACGAAGAATATAGTTTTCATCATTTTGCATTGTGTCATTTGTTTACAATTGATGACTTGTCACTACCTAAGCTGGCATTTAACATTGATATTAGGATAACATAAGGAGCAATGCAATGAAGAAGACCAGTTGTCCATTGTTGAAATTTCCCTTCCTCAATCAACAAATACAATTTTTTTTAAATCATATAGCAATTCTCCAATTAAATCCGGCAGATTAAATCACACATGCCTATCGAATACTGTTTGCAGTTTAAATCCCTACATTGTTGCGCAATCAGTTACAACAGCTTAAATCCCCTATCTTTGTTCCAATTAATTGTTGCAGCTTAAATCATATATTGTTGTTCCAATACGTTACTGCAGTTTAAAAATCACACAGCTGGAACCATACATTGCTGTTCTAATTAATTACTGCAGCTGAAACCATACACTGCTGTTCTAATCAATTACTGCAGCTTAAATCACACATTGCTGTTCTAATTAATTACTGCAGCTGAAACCATACATTGCCGTTCTAATCAATAACTGCAGCTTAAATCACACATTGCTGTTCTAATCAATTACTGCAAACAACCAAAAACACAACCAACACCAAAACCAAACACCAACAACCAGCTGAAATCACACATTGCTGTTCTAATCAATTACTGCAGCTGAAACCATACATTGCTGTTCTAATTAATTACTGCAGCTGAAATCACACATTGCTGTTCTAATCAATTACTACAGCTGAAATCACACATTGCTGTTCTCATCAATTACTGCAGCTGAAACCATACACTGCTGTTCTAATCAATTACTGCAGCTGAAATCACACATTGCTGTTCTAATCAATTACTGCAGCTTAAATCACACATTGCTGTTCTCATCAATTACTGCAGCTGAAACCATACACTGCTGTTCTAATCAATTACTGCAGCTTAAATCACACATTGCTGTTCTAATCAATTACTGCAGCTTAAATCACACTTTGCTGTTCTAATTAATTACTGCAGCTTAAATCACACATTGCTGTTCTAATCAATTACTGCAGCTTAAATCACACATTGCTGTTCTAATTAATTACTGCAGCTGAAACCATACATTGCTGTTCTAATTAATTACTGCAGCTTAAATCACACATTGCTCTTCCAATCAATTACTGGCACTTAAACTATGCATCACCGCTCCAACTAATTATTGTGGTTTATGTCATGTAGCACTGTTCCAATTAATTAATAGTTTAAGTCATGGATTACTACTCAAATTGAGCATTGTTGCTTCAATCGTACATAATTTCCAATTAATCACTGTGATTTAAATCGTACATTGAGATTCCAATTAATTACTGCAGCGGAACTCCTATTGTTGTTCCAATCATTCACAGCCGCTTAAACTATGCCCCACTGCTCCAATTAATTACTGCCAAGTGCTTAAATTATAAAGTTCTGATCCAATTAAGTAATATGGCTTAATTCATACATTTCTGCACCAATTAAGCATTCTTGTATTGTTATAAAAATAGCACTGGTCTTCGAAGGAGAGCTGGGTGTCGGGTGTCGCTGGGTGCCAGGTCTATTAGTTTAATGGCTCTGACCGAATCAACATTAACACAGAAACTGCTTCTGTGGACTCGGCGACCTGGAAGGGCGCCCCCTCGCGCCCAAATACGCGGCATTTGTGAATTATTTAAGTTTCTCTGGAATGTCAGTTCACCGGCCTGGTGGTGTGTGTAGTGTGCCTGTCTTAGCTTGCCACTGTGCCTACATGAGGGTCTGGGTATTTTGTATATGTAGTTTTTGGGGGGTTAAGGGTTGGCGGAGGAGGGCACTTTGTATATGTAATGATGTGTGTTTGTGACGAGCGGGGAGCGGGGTATGTTGTATGTTCAGCATGCTTAGGTTAAGAAGGGAGTGTATTTGTTTTTGTCTTGTGGGAATTGTTCTTTATGTGAGAAATTGTGTGTTGGGTATTTTTTTATGTACGTGCTTTTGAGTATTGGAAGTGAGACCTTTCTAAAAACTCACAAAGAAATAGTCAAAAGAGCGGTAACAATCGGCTACTAAAACCGGTCAGTTACCATCGAAAATTAAATTAAAATTAGTACAACCTGTTTACATCATGCGGTTGCCATAGAAAATTAAATAAAAATTAGCCGATGACGAATAGATTAACTAAGGAAATATAAATTCCACACTGATTACATTCTGCCTTTCTGGTGGATTGGGGAACCGTAGATGAGGTATAGCTAACCCTTATGTAGCAGTCACACTACGACGACAATGGGAGGACGACAGCCCGGCGGCTGGAATTTTGAGAAATCACGACGACATATGCAAATTCGGGCTAGATTGGACGACAATCGGATGACATCCGGACGACATCCGGACAACAGACGGGACGACAGCGGGACGACAGTGTCTGTGTGTCTGTGTCTGTGTGTGTGTGACTCTGTGTCTCTGTGTGTGTCTCTATGTGTGTGTCTGTGTCTATGTGTGTCTGTGTCTATGTGTGTGTGTCTGTGTGTGTGACTCTGTGTCTCTGTGTGTGTCTCTATGTGTGTGTATGTGTCTCTGTGTTTCTGTGTCTATGTGTGTGTCTGTGTCTATGTGTGTGTCTGTGTGTGTCTGTGTATGTGTCTGTGTCTGTGTCTCTGTGTGTGCCTCACTCTCACTTTCAGTCTGACTCTGACTCTCAGTCTGACTCTCACTCTCAGTCTGACTCTCACTCTCAGTCTGACTCTGTTTCTGTGAGTGTCTCTGTGTGTGTCTCTGTGTTTCTGTGTGTCTCTGTGTCTCTGAGAGTGAGAGTCAGAGTGAGAGTCAGACTGAGAGTCAGAGTGAGAGTCAGAGTGAGAGTCAGAGTGAGAGTGAGAGTGAGAGTCAGACTGAGAGTGAGAGTCAGACTGAGAGTGAGAGTGAGAGTCAGACTGAGAGTGAGAGTGAGAGTCAGACTGAGAGTGAGAGTGAGAGTCAGACTGAGAGTGAGAGTCAGAGTGAGAGTCAGAGTCAGACTGAGAGTGAGAGTGAGGCACACACAGAGACACAGACACACACACAGACACAGACACGCACAGATACACACACACACAGACACAGACACACACACACAGAGACACAGACACACACACATCCACACACACAGACACACAGAGACACACACATAGACACACATAGACACAGACACACACATAGACACAGACACACACATACACAGACACACACAGACACACAGACACACACATAGACACACATAGACACAGACACACACATAGACACAGACACACAGAGACACATACATGGAGAGAGAAGCAACTACAGCTTAACGACAAGACGACAGTGCCGCGACAGTGCCGCGACAGTGCCGCAACATCGGCTGTCGTCGAAGTTTTTCAACATGTCCAAAACAACTACGACAACCCGGCGACAGTCGAGAAAGTGTGGAGAAACTGGAGGTGTCGCGGAGGTGCCGCGGCGACACCTGCGCGACACCTGCGCGACACCGGAAGTCGCTGTCGCAGAGCTGTCGTCGCCGCTTGTCGTCGTAGTGTGACTGCTACATTACAGTATGTTGGTGAGTGATCTAAGCTGCAGTGTGTCTGTTTGTACTACTTAGTGTAGTACTTATAACTGGATGAGTGTGGCCCCCTCTGTGTAACACGAGCCAAGTTGAGTATTTATTGGTTGCTTTGTGTGTAACTCTACCCCTGCTACTGTTCAGCACTTTAACAGTGCGCTGTAATCCGCAGTCAACCGTAACCCACCCACTGGGCGGGGTGGTCAGGTGGGCACAGCACTCGCTTCGATTGCAGGAGGCTGTGGGTTCGACGCCCGTTTGAGTTAAAGCAAATACTCATAGAATTAACGTATGTCCCTACCTAGCCTAATGTTCGGCATTACTAGCATAGGGCAAGCCCTGGTTAGTGGAGTGTCAAGATAATGTGATGATCTGAGTGCAATATTCAATCGTGGTGTCAACGACATGGTACCCTAGTGGGGAAGCACTATGAAGTCACACGCAATTTCAATCAATCACCAAATCTACTCTATCCCCTTCAAAGCACTGCCCGTCTACACCCCTTCTACGGCCCTACTTTCCCCTGGTTCTCTCTCGAGCTCCCTTCAACCTTTTATGATTGTTGTTGCTTTATGTCCTAGTAACATCTAACGTCATATCAGGACGGGTACCGACTTGTGACAATGTGCACTCATGGCGACTTTATAGTGCTGCCCCACTAGGAGAACAGGCCCCTGCCACCATACCCCACAGGCACATTATCCTGATACTGTGCTAACCAGTCCTTGTCCTACCCTAATAATGCCAAGCGCCAGGCTAGGAAGCAACACTTGTCAATTTTATAAGTCATTCATTTGACTCGGCTGGTATTCGAACTCCTGACCTTCAGGGTGGGAAGCCTGCGCTCTACGTATTCGGCCATCGCATACTCCGATGTTCCCCTCAGACTTATCCGGTCCAACCTCCCAGCCCTCCTCCGGGCACTCCAGCGGCCCTCCTCCCGACACATCTATTGCCCTCCTCCCGGGACTCCAGCGGCCCTCCTCCCGACACCTATAGTGTCCTCCTCCCGGGACTCCAGCGGCCCTCCTCCCGACACCTCTATTGCCCTCCTCCTGGGACTCCAGCGGCCCTCCTCCCGACACCTCTATTGCCCTCCTCCCGGGACTCCAGCGGCCCTCCTCCCGACACCTATATTGTCCTCCTCCCGGGACTCCAGCGGCCCTCCTCCCGACACCTCTATTGCTCTCCTCCCGGGAGTCCAGCGGCCCTCCTCCCGACAACTCTATTGTCCTCCTCCTGGGACTCCAGCGGCCCCCCTCCCGGCACCCCTCTAACCCTCCTCCCGGGACTCCAGCGGCCCTCCTCCCGGCACTCCTCTAACCCTCCTCCCGGGACTCCAGCAGCCCGCCACCAGGCACCCCTCTAACCCTCCTCCCGGCACTCCAGCGGCCCACCTCCAGGCACCCCTCTAACCCTCCTCCCAGGACTCCAGCGGCCCGCCTCCCGGCATCCCTCTAACCCTCCTCCCGACACCCCTCTAACCCTCCTCCCGGGACTCCAGCGGCCCTCCTCCCGGCATCCCTCTAACCCTCCTCCCGGCACCCCTCTAACCCTCCTCCCGGGACTCCAGCGGCCATCCCAAGACTCCAGCGGCCCTCCTCCCGGCACCTCTCTAACCCTCCTACCGGTGTGGCCGTCTCAGCTGCCACAAGGCTGATTTGCCAAATGTCGTTTCTGCGCATGCGCGGATTCGAGTGTACATTCAAACTGCGACACCACCCCAGCCCACCCTCTCCCCTTTCCAGTGTTGTCAGCACTGAAAGCAGTGCTGGTACCGTCCTGTAGCAATACAAGTCCTATGTGTTTTTTTAATGTTAAAAAAAAAGAAGTTTTGGATTAAACCACCATTTTTTCCACCCAGAGCATGGAGAAGCGTGTTCGTTTATTCAACCCGAGTCTGTAGGATGTGTGCATGCGCCAAAAGGTGGCTCGGGTGACCCGAGTTGACTGGCTCAGTTTTGACGCATGCGCAGACGACGCTGTTGGATTCTGACGCATGCGCAGAAGCGACATTTGGCAAATCAGCCTTGTGGCAGCTGAGACGGCCACACCGGCAGCCATATAGCCATTCTCCCGAGACTCCAGCGGCCCTCTCAGGCCTCTGCCGGTCCCCGCGAGCCCTCGATGTGCGGCAGGTTCACCGGCCTTGTGGTAGTGGATGTGGTGGTGGTGGAGGCATTGGGGTGGGGTGGGGTGGGGTGGGGGTGAGATTGGGGGAATCTCGTGTCTGGCTTGGTCCTGGTTTACTTGATTCACTTCCACGAAGCTGCCTTTCCCGGGCTCTCATAGCGGCACCTCGGGCCATATTCATGGGGCGGTGTTAGCGAGCCAAAACTGGGTTTGGATGGGATTTCTCATTTAGTGGCGAAAAGTCACTATGTATGGAGCAGTGTTACGGAAACACCGCGGGTTTAAGGTGAGGTACCCTAACACCACCCTGTACCAGGTTTAAGGGTGGTGTTAGGTACCGATTAGGCCCAAATCTATTCAATGCTATCATATTTAACAGAATAACATGCTCAAAAAGTGAAATTTGGCCAAATTAAACCCAAAATCCAAGCGATATTAACGCTGCAGCTACATTGGCGGCGATATTCATATTGTTGAATGTCAACAAAACAAATCACCGCCGCCGCCACCGCATCTGCGGCAATATATTAGGCCCAAATCTATTCAATGCTATCATATTTTACAGAATAAGATACTCAAAAAGTGAAATTTGGTCAAATTAACCCGAAGATTGAAGCGATATTGACGCATTCATACTGTCGAATCTAAATGAAACAAATCGCCGCCGCTGCCCATATTGTCAAATAGCGGTGCTCACCGGCAACAAGCTTAGAGGGATTTCCCAAATCTATAAATAACTGCTAGGTTAGCTAACGTCTACATGCTTTGGACTGGGGCCAAATGTATGAGCCACAATTTATCGGCTGCGGAGTTAAGGGCGACCGGCGGGTTATCTATTGTCGGCGTTAATATATGTGTCACGGGGGATGTATTAGTCCAAAGCACGCGCGGGTTAGCTAACGTTTCAGTTATTTATAGATTTGGGAAATCCCTCTGCCTTTGTAGCCATATATTAGGCTCAAATATATTAAATGCGACCATATTTAACAGAATTACATACTCAAATCATGAAATTTCATTAAATTAACCCGAAATTCGAAGCGTTATTAAGGCTACTGCCGCATTGGCGGCGATATTACTAGTTATATTTTCGAATCGACGAACGTAAAGTAAACAAATCGCCGCCGCCGCCAGTATGGAACGCGACGTCAATGCAGCGGCGATTTGTTTACATTACGTTCGGCGATTAATATCGCCGCCAATGCGGCGGTAGCCTTAATAACGCTTCGAATTTAGGGTTAAATTGGTCAAATTTCACTTATTGCGTATGTAATTCTGTTAAATATGATCGCTTTGAATAGATTTGGCCCGAATCGGTCCCTAACCTGCACGTTATCCCTGGCTCAAGTTGGAGTTAGTGACGGCGACGTTAACCCTCGAGGCGGTAGCCTAACCCACGCACATACATTGACACTTTGGCCGCTAACCAGGGAAATCCGCACGACGCGTGGGTTACGAGCCCTAACCCTGACTCTTACATTTGGCCCCTGGACATACCCGGTGATCCATTTCCCAACACTGGCGTTAGCTAACCCGAACACTGTCCTTAACACCGGAGCCGATAAATAATTCTTCATGCATACTGCCCCTGGATCCATTATGCCCCCCCCCCCCCATTATTTTATTTTCTTCTCGCAACTCCCCCACCCCCACATGTACCTGAGAACGTTGTTCAGGCGAAATGAACTAGTGTCAGCTCAGTCAGTCCACCACACCTACCCCTACACTCACCCAGAACATGTGCGCTTTCTGTGTATTTCATTTGATTATTCGTATTCGCAAATGTTCAGTTACAATTTTGAGATTGGATGGGAGGGGTAACCCCGAGGAAGGAGGTACTACTGGGTTGTCGAGCTTGATATGGCTGCAACGCACTGCCCAGGTGTCACGTTCCCCCGGGCGCTGGGCGCCAAGAGTTGGCCGGTACTTTCTGCAAATAAATGTACGAACAAGTGGGCGGTTTGGATGGTGGTGGTGGGTGAGCTTGGTCTGGGTGGGACGTTCTCTTTCTGTGCCTCCCACTGTCTCCCGCTGTGCCATTCAGCAATGGCGACCTACCTGAGAGGAGGGGGTGACTTTTAAATAGTGTGGGGAGGGGCGGAGGCGAGGAAAATTTACAGTTTTCCATTGCTCGCGTGTTGGCATGTAAAAGTCGCCTTTGGCAGTGTTTGGAAGTGTCAGGTGTGGTGGTGGTATGTGTGGTGGTGTGTGTGTGCATGTGGGTGTGTGTGAGGTAGGGGTAAGGTAGGTTATCGAGTGCTTAGCGGGTGTTTAGTAGGCTCGAGGGAGTGAACATAATTGTTATACTTTGAAGCAGCCCCGACCGCTTGGCAGTGGGGCCTGTTTGTGTTGTAATGTCAGGTTCTGGTCTGTGCTCAATTTGATGCCATTTTACACGTGGAACCTGAAAGTCAGCCGAATATTGCCTGCATCTGCTTCCGAGAGGGCGCTGGTTTTCTATTGATATTCAGCCCACTCTGTATGATCTAGACAAAAGCAAAAGATACTTAATTATATACATATGTACATACACATATTATATGTGCATAAACAATTACCACCACACACACCATCATACATACAATGATACATACATACATTCATACATTGTCACCACACAATGTACTTTCATACATTCGCATACATACACATCCGTTCCCGTGATCGTGCCCACACGTTGAAAAACAGCACACATTCCAGTTGGCTGAATTTACTAAGTGATCTACTAGTTTCTTAGCCCCCCCCCCCCCCCCCCCGCCCACTGCACCCACCCACTTCCTCCACAGTTGCCAGTGTTCATCAAGCCGCCCATTGTGTGGTCACAATAGAGTGGTTACCTTACCACTCGGCTTCCCTCTCACGTGCGCTGCTGCCAGGGAGCGGCGACCACAGCCACTTTGCACGCCGCTTCTACTGCAGTCTCCGCCGGGGCAGGGCGCAGGTTGGCAGTCAATCATTCAATCGATCAATCAAGCTGTGATCCATATGAAAACCCGTCTTGACATGACGTTAGATGTTGCTAGGACGTAAAACCCTAACAAACACAACACAACATGGAAAGTGGTCTTTCTTAGTACAGTTTAATTACTTCTTTCACTAGTTTCACTGTTTGTGACTCTCTTATTGTCTGCCAGCTTTGGTGATGGTGGGCAGGGGGGGGGGGGGGGGGGGGGGGGGGCGGGGAGGGGGGGGGTGCATGTCCGTGCCTCGCGTTTCAAGAGGGTAGGGCCCGCATCCCTTCATGCATCAGATTGCACCATAAAGTATGTCAATTATAACCCAGAAAATTAAGTCCTGAATGGCAATACTGTCTGAGTAGTGTGGTGGTGGTGGAGCGGTGGGTGAGGGGGGGGGGGGGGGGGGGGGGAGGTGGCTTAGCTTTTTTAGAGCGTTGTCTGAGTGATCGGGAGGTCTCAGCCACTGTTTGAACAATGGTGTGCCACACGGGATGGTCGAGTGGGTATTGCGCCCGCTTCTGGTTACGAGAGGCCGTGGGATCAATCCCCGACTCCAACCGCAGGCCGACAGTCTGATACGTGTCGTTGCCGTTTCTGGTATTCAGCGTTACTTAGTGAAGGCCAAAGATTGGTTGTTTCAGTGGCACACTACTCTGACTCAGTGGGGTATCGTGTCATTAACACAGTATCCAGTAGAGCAGCACCATACCGCGAAATGAGTGTGTACCGTTACCCTCCTTGATATGAAATCAGATGTTGGTAGTACATAAAGCCCCAATTAATCCTATCGTGGTGTATCAACTCCTGTAAATAGCAGCATCAAACCTTTATATCAAAAGGTTTTCTACCGATATTCAGATACAGGCAGTGTGTTGTTATGCTCTCCAATACAGTCGGAAGGCGCATACTATCGGATTCGAAATGGTAAGATTGGAATGGAAATGGTTGTTATTATTATTATTATTATTATTATTATTATTATTATTATTATTATTATTATTTGTTGTAGTAGTATTATTTACTTGATACCACAAATGTATTTACTTGATACCACACATATATTTACCTGGGTACTACGCCTCTGGGCTACTTGTAGTTCAGGGAGAAGGAAGCACATCCGGGTCCAGCAATCCAAACAAATACTATCTAATTATTAATGTCATATTTCGATTCCCCCTCGGAGGGCTTTAATTTGAAAAAGGCTCTTTAAACGTTATTTTTTTAAACATTAAAAACAAATGAAGTGCCAAAGTGGTCTACTTTGGAGGCCTAGTACTACTAATACTATACGTGATGATGGCCGCCCGCCGTGATGCTCCTGCCGTACTGGTGGTAATGATCGCTGAAGCGGGAGGGGGAGGCGAATGTTATGTGATAGCGTTAGCTGTGTGGCCCATATCTCCATCTATTGCCACTCTATATACAGCCACTGAGTGATGTGGGGACCGACAGCCGGACATCTCCGCCATTACCACCGGGGCGGAGGGGGTGGGGGCGGGGGGGGGGGGGAGGGGGATATAGCAAAATTGACCACGGTCACGGGAATGGGTGCTTACATGAGAGTATGTACGCGAGTAAACCATCCAATGTTGTAGATACAGTGGGACAAATACCAACAATAACCACACCACCAAGGATAATAGCATGTAAGGTATTACACGCGTGTTATTTATGACTGAATATGTGGTGGGCTGGTGATTTTCTGGGTTCATCTATATTACTATTACCAGTAATTACTAATACTCAGTAATACGGTACTTAGACGCCATGGTTATGGGTTATTTAGATGTGGAGATGTAATGTGTGTGGGTTACTTACAAAGAAAGACTTGTAGTAAATCATACTAAATGTTATAAACACATGTGGATCGAGCAGTGGGAGTGACTTATTGTTAACGTTCAGAACCGATGCAAATGGTTCGTTAGTGAACAATTTTAATTTAATTAATTTCATTCAAGCTAGGCCCCTGAAATGATCTCTATCTGTATATTTATTTGTGTATGTATATGTTGTTGGTTAGTGGGGTTGTGTGTATGCATTGTTTATGTCTGACGCCGATCGGACCGATTGCTCTAACCTAAGCAGAAACGGCTGATGTTATTATTAACACCTCATGCTTGGCACCAACCGGACCGATTCGCTCCAAACACTGCAACTCTCCTCCTTTCCTGTCCCAGCTCCTCTCCCCCCTCCCCTCTCCCCTCTCCCCTCTCCCCTCTCCGCTCTCCTCTTTCCTCTCTCCTCTCTCCTCTCTCTCTCCTCTCTCCCCTCTCCCCTATCCTCTCTCCTCTCTCCTCTCTCCTCTCTCCTCTCTCCCCTCCTCCCTTCCTCCCCTCCTCCCCTCCTCCCCTCCTCCCCTCCTCCCCTCCTCCCCTCCCCTACCCCCCTCCCCTTCTTCCCCTCTCCTCAAGGAGGGTACCGGTACACACTCATTGCGGTTGTATGGTACTGCCCTACTGACACAATAGCCCACTGAGTCACAGTATTGTGCCACTGATTCAACCAGTCTTTGGCATTCACTAAGTAACGCCAAATACCAGAGGAGAGCCTGCACTCCAAACACTACAAATCTTATGTACCGGTGTGGCAGTAAATCGCAAACCCCTGGAAATTGCACATCCCGGGGTTTGCGATTTACTAGGAAATCACAACCCCCCCTGTAGCGGCGGCGTTAATATCACTTCGATTTTAGGGTTAATTTGATCAAATTTCACTTTTTGAGTATGTAATTCTGTTAAATATGATAGCATTGAATAGATTTGGGCCTAATCGGTACCTAACACCGCCCTTAAACCTGGTACGGAGTGGTGTATCATGAACATGGGGGGTTTGAGATCTCCAGGGGGGATATGTGATTTCCTAGGAAATCGCAAACCCCCCATGCCCATATATGGCATGGAGGTTTGCAATTTCCTAGGAAATCACAAGTGGGGGTTTGCGATTTACAGGGTTTGCGATTTCCTGCTACACCGGACCGATTTGCCCGAAGCATTACTCTGATTACTCAGTCTGTGTTTGGCAATAATCGAAAGACATAAATTTCTGTTTTGTCGAGTGTGCTTAAAAAGATAGGATGTGGTGGTTCGGACCACAGCTATCGGCCGTGCTAATGTTACTGTCGATTCGATCGCAAATCGGACCGGTCACTACTTGGCATGCAGCATGTTGAAGTGTAATGCGGCGGCAGGCTGGCGCCATTATGTGGCCATGTGACGGCGCTCCTACAGCCACGCGCCCGGTGGGATGTGAGTCACCAGTCCCACTACTTCCGATGGTAGTTTATATCTTGCCCAATGAATAAATGTATACCAACTACTGGCCGGTCATTCCTCCTCCACCCGCCAGGGGGCTTCCCGTCACCCGGAACGCCATCCTTGGAGGCGACCGGCGAGTGTGATGTCTGATGTATAGGGTCCAATATAGATGGTCGGCTGATGGAGCTTCTCCCTCGACTCGGTGACCGGAGGATAGAGAGGGGCTGGGGGATGAGGAGAGGGCAGGGCTGGGCAGGGAAGTTGAGAGGGGAGGAGGGCTGGGAGGAGTGAGAGGAGGGGGAAGAGGAAGACGAGAGGGGATGGGAGGAGGAGAGGAAAGGGAGGGGCGCGGAGGGGTGGCGAGGAGAGGGAAGGACAGGAAGACGGAGAGGGGAAGGGATGGGAGGGGAAGAGGTAAGGGGAGAGGAGACGGGTGGAGAGAAAGGGGGAAGGAGTGAGAGGAGAGGGGGGGAGAGTAAGAGGATAGGGGAAGGAGGGTGAGAGGAGGGGAGTGGAGGAGTGGAAGGCGGGGGGAGGAGTGTGATGAGAAGGGAGGGGAGGGGAGGGGAGGTGTGGGGAGGGGAGAGAACTTCAACAAGGGTTTTCTCAGGAGGTTCAGTGCAGCTACGTCATGTGGAGTGTCTGTAGAATGGTTCTGTCTGGACAGCCTGGACAGGTTGCGCGCGATAAATGTCGTCTGCTCACTGAGATACTACTTCCTGTGGTGCTACCGGAACGGGATCTCGAATCAGGTTTCAGTATTAAATGTTTAGTGTGTATGTGCGCGTAGTGGTGTGCTTAGTTTGCGTGTTTGTAGTTAAATAATAGTTAATAATGTACTAGTTTTCCCTCCCTAATTCCTACTTATCCTCCGATGACCCCAGGTGGCCACGAGGAAAGGATGGGCGCAAAAAAAGAACTACTAAAATAACTGCAAATACTGCAAAACAGAGCCCTAAGAATCTGCCTAAGAGTAGACAAACTGCACCCCACCTATGACATACACAAAAGAACTAAAGAAAAATTACTAGAAAATAGGAGAATAATTCACCTCAAAACATTAGCACAGTCAAGACATTAAACTCCAGTCAAGACAAAACTCCTAATGAAACCACAAAGGAACACTAGAGCAAATAACGCGCCACTACTAAGGCAGACCAGAAGCCAAATCAAAGCTCACGAAAGGAGCACACTGGAAATGGCTGCCAAGGCATGGAATGCCCAAACGGTAAAGGAATGACAAATTCCTGACCGAAAAACATACAAAAAATATCTGTGCAAAATAAGGCTAGGAAACCCCCACTAAGCCGCACTGCAAGGGGGCATGTGATATGTCATGCCCCACTAGCAGGACTGCTAATGGAAGGTAACCATGCCAAAATTAAGCAGATAATACACCTAACATCCACGTGCAAGCCTATGATATGTAAATATAAGTAGGATAGGCTACCACAAGCCTGCATCAAAGAAGAGGATAATAATAATAATAATATATATACCAAGAAAATCCAAAAACAAACATAGACTACTAACCATACTAAGCAACGACTTACCTGCTACTGTAATGCAGGCAATCAAACACCTTATCAGCTGCTACTGTGTAATAAGATAACTCCACCACTACAGCTGGCCAGCATTGAAAACAAGCCCGAGTACTCGAGCTTATATGCTATGGACAGTATAAACACAGCCTCAATAAAAAAGAAAAAGATTTTAAAAAGGATAACGTGGGTTACTTGTGTGTCGATGGGAGCACATGGGTGTGGGTGAGGGGGTGGGGGTGTCACGCGGTCCGTCGATTTAAACAGGTTAAGGCTGCATAGTCCGGTGAAAACCTCAAATAAAAAACAAAACAAAAAAAAACACTTATCTAGAATTGATTCTACATATCAAACTTAGATACAGGTTCACTTATTAAACATTTGTTGCTGTATAGAATGGCACACTAAGCCAATGTAACAGAACCTGTTACTGCTGAAGCTTAAAGTTGCATTGTCCGATGGTTTTGAATTTCTGTGTTTTTTTTATAGATAAATATACTAGATGGATCACTAGTATCTACTTTACATTAGTTCAAAGTTACCTTTATTTTAAATGGTAAACCTTTTGAGATATTTTGAGTGCAAACATGGAAAATCAGTTTTGGCAAGCTTGCTAAAACTCTGCCACCATAGACTTCTGCAGTAACAGGTTCTGTTAAATTGACTCAGTATTGCCTTCTGCACAGAAACAGATGCTTAATAAGAGCATCAGTATCTAAGTTAGATATGTAAAATCAAATCTAGATAATTGGTTTGGTTTTGAAAATTTGATATTTTATCGGACTATGCAGCTTTAAGTTATGGTGTCAGAATTTCTACGTGCTAGCCAACATTAATTTGCCATGCTTTCACTTAAGATATCCCCAAAGCCAGCCAGTTCAAATGAAATTACTTCAAACTAAAGTAAAATAGATTATAACGACACCCTAATATATTTATCCCAGAAAATGCAATCAAATGTTTCGAGACACATAGATTTCATTCTACATAGTCAACGAGAATATGTCATGCTGTGCTACATTGCAGCATTACACATTGCTTCATGTGCATACAGAGGTGGTATTTGATCTAAACTAGAATATTTGTTACCACAATATCACAGCAATACACTTAAGAACAAAAGTAAAGCAAAATCACTACCAAGTTAGGTCATCAGGAGCAATGGGTTCAAGGTGAGTTTACAGTACGGGAGTTTGTAGTGAATGATCGAGGCAATCACCCGACTTCCGATTCTGTAAACACACCAGGGGCCGTATGAACCAATCGGTGTTAGGGCCTTAACCGCGGCTAGGCTATCTCCACACCGCTAAATGTGAAAAATCGGTATGCACCATTCGGTGCCAGCGCTAACCGCAGACTTTAGCCTGGGCTAAGCTACCCCACTTTCAAATCATGTTTAACTGCTAGCCGGGGTGGTTAGTGTGCGTGTATGGATGTCAATCTATTCAATGTTATCATATTTAACAGAGTTACATAGTCAAATAGTGAAATTTTATTAAATTAACCCTAAAATCGAAGTGAGATTAACGCTGCTGCCGCAAAGGCGGCGATATTAATATTTTCGAATCGACGAATGTAAAGTAACCAAATCTCCGCCGCCGCTTCGACGTCGATATCCATACTGTCCAATGTCAACTAAAGATGGCCGCCACCGCCGAATCGGCGGGAATATATTAGGCCCAAATCTATTCAATGCTGTCATATTTAACAGAATTACATACGGAATAAGTGAAATCTTATCAATTTAACCCTAAATTTGAACCAATATTAACACCGCCGCCGCATTGGCGGCCTTATTCATATCATCGACTGGAGGGAATTCCCAAATCTATAAATAAACTCACGACGGTTAGCCAGCCGCACCGGCTAGTACATTGGTGCATACCGATTCACACACCTCTCCAACCCGCCGCTACCCCGAGGTGTGTGTGAGTGGGGGGAGGGGGGGGGGGCCGTAGTGAGTCCATGCTGATGCTTCAACTGTGTGTGATCATATATATATATATATATATATATATATATATATATATATATTATATATATATATATCCTTCCTTCCTTCTTTTATCTTATGTCCTTTCTCCCACAACCTCCTTGTCATCCACCATCCACCCCCTACTTTCTGCCCCTCCCTTGCATTCTCTCATCCTCTCGCTGTCTCCGGCTCCCACCACAACCCCCCCCCCCCCCCCCCCCCCACCCCCGTTGCCATTGCTACATCTCTTCTTTTCTCCCCTTTGTTCCTATTTTCTCTCAATCTACCGCTCAAAGTAACAAAGGCTGCACAAACTATCACAGAGGGGAGATTTGTTATGTAAGTGTTTTATGGTGTGGCCGTGTTGGTTATTTTGTTGATCTTCCTTTCAGTGTTGCATTTTTTCGTCAGAGACGTTGCCTCAGGCTAGCACTTGTCAGTGTCATGGTGTATTCCTAGGTAACCAGAACCATCTGACTTCTTCACCTGCCAAGGAGCATGCCTTCTGTGTGTGTTTGTGTGTTTGTACGCACTGAAAATGTAACTTGCTTTCTTATACAGGCTATAAAAGGCGCGTTGTGTATGTTGCTATTGAATTTGCCATCGACTGAAGTTGTTCCATTGCGCCAATGTATGCCCTATACAGAATAACCCCGTTAAACCAAACTTGAAGGGACCCTAGAAATTTGTTTGGATTAACCGATTATTGGTTTAACCGAGCTTTGACTTTGACTTGGCTTTGGCAAAAACGGGGGTGCATTATGAATGTACAATGTATGTGGACACTATGATTATTGTTTTTTATGTATATACAGTTTAATCCCATTAAACCAACCTTGGTTAAATCAAACGATCGGTTAATCCAAACTTTTGTTACCAACCTGGTAAAATACTACCATTTATCATATAAAATAGTCTCAGACGACCTTAAAACCACATGAAAGTTTGGTTTAGCTGTACCGGAAGTGGCCTGGGGCCGACAATTTTGTTTGGAATAACTGATACTTTGGATTAACCGACTTTGGTTTAACCAACTTTTTTATATGATAAATGGTTGTATTTTGCCGGGCGCCGAAAAAAGTTTGGATTAACCGATCATTTGGTTTAACCGAGCTTGGTTTAACGGGGTTGTACTGTATATTACATGTATATATATATATACTTATCTGCCTGCTACATCCGGGACCTAGGTGATGAAATCCCCTCGTTCTCAAGGCTCCGCTCACAGGGGGAGAGGGGGTTAATCTGTGTGTAGTGACCATGGGATTATAATGCATAGTTGTGGCGGCAGAGTCATAGGGTAGGTGTTTTGGTGGTATTCCTTTAGGGGTCGGTCGGGTGAGCTTGGATTGAGTAGAAAGAATGCGGATTCATAGGAAACTAAGTTTTGATGTGTGTCTAGTTATAAGTAAAGTTGCCTAACCTGATGGGCTTCATTTTTCTGTGACATTTATTTTAATCAATTGAATTGGTTTATCATTTTAATACTTCACTTTAGGGTAGGGTGACTTAAAAACTTGCAATGGCTAACTTTGTGCAAAGTAGCTGTTGGACACCATAGACTTGTATGACTTGTAGCAGTGACAGGCTCTTGTTGTTTATTTGGGTGTACATCCTATGTATCTCTACAGTCATATTAGGATGGGTACCGACTTGTAGCAGTGCACACCTTATAGTGCTACTCCACTGGGCGGCTCAATCCACCAAACAACACAATATCCCACTCAGTCACATTATCCTGCTATTGAGTAAACATGCCATTGCCCTATCCTAGTAATGATAAGTGCCAATCTAGGTAATGGAAATCTCGAATTTGTAAGTCATAATATGTTGGACCAGGTCGAGATTTGAACCCACGACTACGGGATGCTACCAGTGCGTTACCCATTCGGCCATTTTGTCCAGTAGACATGTTCAATTAATTAGACTTAATATGTGTTATGTACAGCAATACTTGTTGAATAAATGCCTAAGTATCCAAGTTGGATATGTTGAATCAAATGTAGGCAAGTGCTTTGGTTTTCAACATTGCATGATTTCGCCGGATTGTGCAATTTTACAGATCTGGTCATGTGGTTTCATCATGTATTCCTTACATGAATATTATGTGTTTAAATGAAAGATCAACTATTTGAGCTTGTTCCCAGTAGGCGATCTAGTAGTAGTTGGTCTAGTATATCACGTGTCGTCACACAGGGAAGGGAATGGTACACTTAAAAGGCTTCAACTTTACTTAATCTTAAGGTTAAGTGATAGTAGGGTTTGCAATACTTTCCAAGTCTGTAATATGGCCTAGCCTGCATTACTGAGGACAAGCATTAGCAGGGAATCAAACCAAAATCCATAGCTTGACCACAGAGCCCCCAGATCATGGATAGGCCTTAAATAACTCATAGTAAATAGTTGGTTTATGCCATATAGATCATGACTAATCATATTTGATCGTATTAAATATGGTGTTGGTCATGTCACCGTCCCTTTAAATGTTAAGTGCTCGTGCATGGGGATGTATGGAATAGTACTATTAGTAGGAAACTCACTTCACTTTCACTGACACTGGTAGCCGTCAACATCCTTATCCCTGTATGTATGTATGCATGCATGCATACATACATGTATGTATGTATGTATGTATGTATGTATGTATGTATGTATGTATGTATGTATGTATGTATGTATATACATAATGGTTGTGTGTGCTGCGAAGGGCGTGTGGTGGTGGTGGTTATTATGTTATTATGTCATCATACACCGACTTCTGACGCATGCGTACTGCGTCTCGGGCTACTGAGACCGGTGGCGCCGCGTTAACCGGCGGCAGGTGGAGGAACTAGAGCAGGTACGTCGGCGGTGTTGGGCGGGTCCGGGCAAGGATGGACGGGGCTTAGGTGGGGCTGTGAGTTGTCTGGAACCTGGAGAGGCTACACGGACAGAAAGGGGCATGTGGCTACGGACTATGGATGCTAAGCAAAAATGGACACTCCCCCCACTTTTTTAAAACTTTTTTTTTGTCATGGAGGAGCCAACTGGGGAGATCTAATTAAGTGTGTCAACAACTTCCGGCTGATGTCAAGACGTAGGTCACCAGGAGCTCGTACAAACAGACAGAAAGGACTTACTCCGTGAATGAAGAGAATGCATGATACGTGAGTGTGGACAGCATGTATATATCATATATGTACATATATCCCCATATGATATATACAGCAACACGAACATAGTATGATCGTCAGCTCTATTGACTATAATGACTACTTTGTACTATCATTGTTTTCTATTATTTTCATGGAGCCCCCCCCCTTATGTGTG
Organism: Branchipolynoe longqiensis; assembly: GCA_030323885.1. Classification (NCBI taxonomy): domain Eukaryota; kingdom Metazoa; phylum Annelida; class Polychaeta; order Phyllodocida; family Polynoidae; genus Branchipolynoe; species Branchipolynoe longqiensis. The sequence continues at coordinate 15,946,001 of CM059189.1, read as the reverse complement.
TGTTCTTTTTTTTATTGAACCTTTGATGTTTTGGTTGCATGAGGATCACAATGGATGCGTATGTTTAGAGCGCCCTTTAACTAAATATACCACGGCAAATAAATAAGATGCAATGACGATTAAAGGAAAATCATGTCATCGAAGTTGACCTGCGTGTGCAGTGTAATGTTTGGGCATGATGGCCGAATTGGTAAGACTGCAAGCTTCCCGTGTGGAAGTCGGGGTTTCGAATCCTGACCGAGTCAAACCAATGACATATGAAATTGATACTTGTTGCTACCTATCCTGGCACTTGGCATTATTGGTATAGCTATCTGGTTAGCTCAGTATCAGGATAATGTGACTAATTGGAATAGCTGGTTACGATGCTGGCAGTCTGGTATCCAGTGAGGTAGCACTATAAAGTCACCATGAGTGTGCACTGTCACAAGTTGGATATAACTATAAATGTCGCTAGGACGTAATGCCCCAACAAACAAACCTGATGGTGAAACATATTTGAGGCAACCAATCGTAAAGTTCAAATCATCCACTCTATCTTCTCACCACAGCCCATAGTACCTTGCTATTACTCACTCACTCAGCATTGCTTCTGCATAGGAGTGAGTATTGGGTATTCTGAGTTCCACTGGACCCACAGAAAGGACTGAAGCTGCGGGCCAACATACCGGGTCGCAGCTTCAGCTTACCCAGCCGAAATTGCGGTTGGTGCCACACTCCCGGTAGTGTTTTGAACTTGGCTCAGTGTCAGGATAATGTGACTGAGTGGGATATCAGGTCATGGCACTGGTGGCCTGCTCGCTCAGTGGGGCAGCACTATAAAGTCGCCATCAGCGCGCACTGTCAAAAGTTGGTACGCATCCTGATATGACGTTAGATGTTGCTAGGATGTAAAACAACAACAATCAAAGACAAACAAACTTCTCTACCCTACTGCCCCCCGGGTGGCCGATTCAGTAGAGTGAGCCTCACGTGCGGAAGTTCGGGAGTCTGGTTCTCGGTCGAGTCAAACCAATGATTTTCAAATTGATACTTGTCGCTTCCTAGCCTGGCGCTCTGCATTAATAGGATCGGGCATGGTTTGCTCAGTGTCAGGCTAATGTGACTGAGTGGGATATTGGGCCGGTGGCCTGATCTCTCAGTGGGTCAGCACTGTAATGTCCCATGAATGTGCACTGTTACAAGTTGGTACCCGTCCTGATATGAACTTAGATGATGCTAGGATGTAAAACAACAACCAACAACAACCCTCTTGACCCACCTTACTACATACTGCCCCAGCCTAAGAAAATAGAGTAGTGTTTTGAACTTAACGATAGTGTTTTGAACTTAACGATAGTGTTTCGAGCATGGCCACAGTAGTGTTTTGAACCTACCTTCAACCAGGTTGAAAACACTATGGTAGTGTTTTGAACCTAGGTTGAAAACACTACCGTAGTGTTTTTGTGGGGTAGTGTTTTAAACTTACTACACCGGCATGCCTGGTCTCAGCTTCAGTTCTTCCTGAGGGATCAAAAGAACTGGTCTTGTATTAATTAATGCCGTGTCATGCACGCCGACATTACTGGTTAGTGCGACGTTCTAACACCCGAGGACGTTGCTTTGCCTTTTACATACACACACACACACACATAGACGCACGCGCACACAACACACACACACACACACACACACACACACACACACACACACACACACACACACACACACACACACACACACACACACACACACCCAACACAACTCCTGCACCACTTGGCTACCACCACAACCCTTCCAGTGAAATATATAGTTTTCGGTTTTCGTGTGTGTTTTTTGTGTGTGGTGGGTGAGGGTTTTTTGGTGGTGCATTTTTGTGTGCCTTTTTCCCCTGCAAAAGGACATTAAGTGGTTGGCCGCCTCACGTTTCGCTCACTGCGGATTTCTGATGCAGACTCGGCGCGCGATGTAACCCAACCCGCCTCACTCCCGCTCAAAAGATGCTTTCAAATAAATGCCTCCTGAATTCAGATAGACTTTCACATCGCTGTGACGGCAGCGGTGGCAGGTCAAGAACCAACAGGGTCCGCCCCGTGGAAATTGACAAACCTCCAGTAGCCGCCCTCCCCCGCTAATGATGCGGAAAGAGATGCGGTGACCTAATTATGTCGCTAATTGTTGTATATAATATATCAAATATAGCGGACGTGTTGTTGGTAAAACTGTGACATCCCTGTTGTTAGTAATATGTGTTTTCGGTAAAACTGATGTCACTTGTTAGTAAGACGTGTTGTTGGTAAAACTGTGACGTCACTTGTTAGTCAAATGTGTTGTCAGTAAGATGTTTTAGTAAAACTGTGACGTCACTTGTTAGTCAAATGTGTTGTCAGTAAGATGTTTTAGTAAAACTGTGACGTCACTTGTTAGTCAAATGTGTTGTCAGTAAGACGTATTTTTTTTGTAAAACTGTGACATCATTTGTTAGTAAAATGTGTTATTAGTAAGATCTGTTACTGTTAGAAAACTGTGACGTCACTTAATGTTATTAAATCTGTGACGGTACTTGTTAGTAAGCCGTGTTGTTAGTAAAACGGTGACGTGCAGTTAGTAAAACGGCCGCTTCGGCCTCAGTCCGGCCAGGCTGGTTGGCAGCATGTGTTTGAGTGTTCAAAGCGAGCCTTGTGTCTTGTCTCCTGGAGCCCCCCACCCCCCACCCCCACCCCATCACACACACCCTCACACTCCCCGTGGTGTGTTAGTCTTTTTAAGGTATTTTGTTGAAGATATTCCCAAGGTTAGAAGTCAGCCTGTACTCTACCCATCTACATTGCTCACCCCATGCCCCCCTTACTACCCCTCCCCATTGCCTGCCTTGCCCCCAGGGGTAGAGAGAACTGCTTTTAATGCCAGCGTTACAAATGCTCTGCTTCAACTGACCCGATTTGACCGTGGATGTCCTGAATTAGCCACGAATACGTGATTTGTTTAAATGGTGTGTTTGCTTTAATTGCATAGCCCTATGCATTTGAGTTTCTGGCAACCTTAGGTTGATTGTTACTATATATACCTTCCTTCAGTTTGAATTAACTTTGATAATACATAGCCTTGGAGAGGGTATGAGTGAAAACATGCTAAATGACTTGTGGCGTGCACGTGGAAATGCTGAACATGATATTGATAGGTTTCAGCAGTAAAAGGTTCTATTAAATTGACTTCTCTGCAGCAATACATTTGTAATAAGTGCACTACTGTTACTACTATCAAAGTGTGTTTTTGTTCTGGAAAGTTGAGGTACATTAGAGCTCACACGGAACCCAACGCCTAGGTTTAAACTACCTGATAACTAGCTTAATTTGTTCTGCTTTTTTCTTTTTCTTTCGCTCTCTGTTTTATTTTATAGATTAAAATGAAACTGTCTTTCTATTTTCTCTCTTTTTTCTGATCCGTTCTCTTTTTCCATTTCTCCTTCTTTCTGTCCTTTGTTGGGTTGGTAATTCCCGTTTTGAATCCCGCAGGCGTTTAGCATCATGCTGAGATCAGTGTAGACAGGAAACAGTTCGCTCAGGCCAATCAGTCCACGCCTGCATTAGTAACAACACATGCTTCATGCCGGACGTGGGCGGGTTAATAATGATGGATATACATAAATAAATAACTAAATAAACAAATAAATAAGTATATACTTTCTAAAAAGATTTGTTTAGTGATGCCGCACTCCACCTGTGAGCCGTGTTAACAAAAGTTAGATGACCAGTTTGGTGGTTGATTGTTGGTAGGACATGTGCAGTGCAGGGCCCGTATTCACCAATCGGGGTTAGGGCCTTAACCGCGGCTAAGGTATCCCCGCACGGCTAAATGTGAAAATTCGCTATGCACCAATCGGAGTTAGCGCTAACCGCGTGATTTAACCGCGGCTAAGCTATACACCTTGTGAGTTGGGTTTAGGGCCTATCTGGTGCGGTTAGTGTGCGTGTGTGGTTCTCAATCTATTCAATACGATCATATTTGACAGAATTAAATACGCAATAAGTGAAATTTCATCAATTTAACCCAAAATCTGAAGCCAAATTCACGCCGCCGCTACATCGGTGGAGATATTAATATTTTTGAATCGATGAATGTAAAGTAAACAAATCGCCACCGCCGCAGCGACGTCGATATCCATACTATCGACGTCAAGTAAAAATGGCTGCTGCCGAATCGGCGGGAATTTCTTACGCCAAAATCTATTAAATGCAGTCATATTTGACAGATTTACATACGGAATAAGTGAAATTTGGTCAAATTAACCCTAAATGTGAACCGATATTAATGCTGCCGCCGAATTGGCGGCGTTATTCATATTGTCGACGGGAGGGAATTCCCAAATCTATAAATAAACTCACAGTTAGCTATCCGCATCGGGTAGAAAATTGGTGCATACCGATTCACACACCTCCAACCCGCCGCTACTCTGAGGTAGCTAACCGCGGCTAGAGCCTTAAGTCCGGCTAAAGGGCGCATTCCATATACGCGTAATGCGTTATGCGTTATGCGAATGCCAGCATTCCATATACGCGTAATGCATTATGTGGCGCACGACTGGCTATATTTAAAAAATAAAAATAAACAATTATTCTCCATACTGCTCTGTATGTGACCAAATATTGCATGTATATCTATGTAACTTTTTGTATGTCACATGGGGGTTCCTACCTTTATTATAACCAAATTATAGATAAGTATTCATATTTCTGTGCATATGGTAGCATTTTTAGCTTTCCCCTAACCGTATGTCTCCCTGGTGCCCAGCTCACCATGTGTTTCCAATTAGCACCCCTCTGTGAGACTGTTCCGTAATGCTCAGTCGCCTCTCCTGGTGTTAAACTAATGGACACATCAGACTCAGGTTTCTATTCACATCCAGCTTGACGCATAACGCATTACAAACCGATCGCTACATGGAGCGATCGGGATAATGAATTTCTGACGCATTCGCATTCGCATTACGCGTGTATGGAATGTACCTCAGGTTTCAAGGCATTTCGATTTTTTGTCGCATTCGCATTCGCATTCGCATTCGCATTACGCATTACGCGTATATGGAATGCGCCCTTAAGCCTATCACCGATTGGTGCATACGGACCCAGGTAGAGTAGGTTGGATAAGATAGGTATTGTCCTCCTTTGCCCGTCCCTCCCCTTCATCCCCGATCACTGCCCCCTCCCTCCCTTACCCCTCTCCTCTTCCCTCTCCCCTCTCGCTCCCCCTCCTCCTCTCCCTCTCCCCCTCCCCTCCGCCTCCCTTCTCCCATTTCAGGTCCCCCCTCTCCCCTTGCCCTCACTTCTATATCTATCCATATCCCCTATCCATATCCCTATCTCTAGCCCTACCCATTCCTTATCCCCTATCCCTACCCGTTCCTTATCCCCCATCCCTATCACCACCGCTATGGTTTGAAAGTTATAAATATCATTTAAGCACTTTGTTAACCTAACTGTGGACGTGTTGAATGCGATCGACTTTGGCTTCGCCTCAGTTCATTATTACCCCACGGTCATTCAGGCCTAGCACTCTATATCGGGCAATAACTGCTTAGTTTTGATAGATGACACAACAGTGTCTTGTCACATCAGTCTGTGTAACTTTGAGACATGCAGAACAATACATGGTGTCGTGTGCATGCCCTTTGAACACACATCTGACCTGCTGAGCTTGGTGAGTGTAGACTTAGTAAATAGTCTATTAGCCTAGTCGGACCATTGTGCTGTATAGCACACGGCCGATCAAGAAGCAAGAAGATATACAGCAAGAAGACATACAGATTTCACACTACTACTAGTCCTAAATATTGAGCCTGACTGGATGATCGTTGAGTCGTAGCAAGCGCACAGTTAAACACAACCAGTTATAATCAAATTACTTCAAATCAAATAAAGACAGAATATAACAATCAAGGTAGTATATAATTAATATATATCTAGAAATAATATGACAGAAACTCAAAGCTATTGGACTTGGCGACGTTTAACCACAAAAAAACACCACAATATGTTATAAAGGTAATGATAATATATATTGGCACTCGCTGCTCGCACGAAAAAAAGACAATATTAATTCGGTCCTAGAAGATTGCATGGGTAAAGGATTTCCAGGTTTACTGAGCAAAGGGTGGTGTGGTGGGGGTGCGGATTCCGTGAATGCCCTTGCCGATCATTGTAATTCTATCATTGTCATTTATGATTGCATATGTAGTGTTTTATCAGTAATTCGCACGTGAGTTTTATAAGTTAATCCTGAATTGTGGTGCATATTTGATTGCTTTCTCATGTATTGTGGCGTGTGCTCATTGTTGTTAGGAACAGAATTGTGTGTATTCCACTGGGATAGTACTATATAGCCGCATTTGGAGAGCAGATGAGGGAGGGAGGAGGTGTGTGAGAGGGATGGGGGTCACAAGTCTGTACCCGTCCTGCTATAACCTCACATGTTGCTAGGACGTACAACCCTAGTGAAAATTTGAGCACCTTTCAAAGATCAAGTATCAACCGGCAACTTTAAGAAGGAAAACCTTTTAGCATGTAGTTTATTATGTTTGACTAATACCCCTGTCAGTGTCACACTACAATGTAACGGGCCAGCGAGTGGGAACCTAGAAATCACTTATTTACGTCGAGATACGTCAAAATTCTCTGCATTGCAGGGCCAATTTGGACGTCAGTGCAACGTAGTGGACATAGGCGTAGTGGTAACACATGAGAACAGTAAAAAAACACTCATGGAACTCTCACAGAACACCAGTGAACGTTATATACGTTATTCGATTTCCAGAAGTACACCTTTATACATTAAATACGTCAAAACATGGTGGAGAAAGGCCAGGCATACATTAGACATACATTAGACATACGTTTTCAATATGTTGTCAATACGCGGACCCGTACATTTCTGCCAGCTTGACTTACGCCTGACATAGTTCAACGTATGTATAACGTATGCGTAATGTATGTCTAGTGTACTCGACTTATGTCTAAGATATACATAGCGTATGCTAATGTATAAGCGTTGTCTTACGTCGAGCTATGTCGAAAGTTTTGGGTATGTCCAAAACCTTGACGAGTGTCGACGTAACACGACGTATCTCGACATACCTCGACGTAGGCTTAATGAATGCATAGCGTATCTCGACGTTCCTCGACATATCTCAACGTAATGGCCAAATTTCTCCTTTGTCGGCTTACGCTACCCCATTAAATCGTAGTGTGACAGCCCCATTAGCTTTAAGCGAGCATTAGTTTCAGCATGTATGCAATGGATTCACTTAAATTATATTTTGAAGGGAAAAAGAAGGGGGAAAAAAGAGGAAAACTACGGGGGGAAAGGCATGATGAAAAACACGTCCCCCCCCCCCCACACACACACACCGCTGTATTCTGAGAGTGCCCCGTCCTGAAAGTGATATTACCTTAGATGTTGCTAGGACGTAAAACAACACTCAAACAATCTGAGAGTGCTAGCTACACTGGGCCCGGTATGTGTGTGGCTTGCGTCACCTCTGTCTGGTAATAAGGCTGTTGGAGGCAGTGACCCGTCTATATGAGGCCTTGTCCCGCCCCTCCCCCCATCTCCCCAGCCACTTCTTGGCCGAGCACTGATCCCTGGCAGCAGCAGTCGGGTCTCACAAATAAAGTATGTATCATATACATCTGCAACGTATAATGCGCACTGAGCAAAAGAAGGGGAGGGTGGGAGGGGAGGTGTGTGTGTGGGGTGGGGTGGGGGTTGGGGGGTGGGGGGGGGGTGAACACAGCTGTGCTACAAGCATCCCGTGGTCACATTCTCTCCACGATACAAACCGGAAGGGATGGCAGGGTGGTTAGAGCGCCCTTTGTCGTGTGGAAGGTTGTGGGATATCATCAAGTCGAATTCAAACCGAAATAATTAGAAAATGTGTACTTGTCAATCGCAACCGTGGCGTTGCTAGGATAAGGGACAAGTTGGCTCAGCGTCATGATAATGTACCTGAGTGGGATTGAAGGTGCCGGCACTACGGTATCTCCGTGAGGCAGCGCTATTAAGCCATATACTTTCAGAACTTTCTATCTGGTTGTTGTCCTGATGTAGCCTTACATGTCGTAAGAACATAACCCCTCCCCCTCCCCTCCCTCAACTAAACCAACCTGGGCCCGTATGCATGACGCGGGGGTAGCGCTCTACCTCTCGGGGTAGTGGGGATTTCCGGGGTAGCGGCGAAAAGTTGCTATGCATGTGTCCGGGGTAAGGCTACCTCAGGGGGGTAAAAGTCGGGTAAGCTACCCCTACCCAGTAGCAGGTATAAGGCTGGGGGTAGGGACCGACTCGGGCCAAATCTATTGAATGCGATCATATTTAACAGAATTACATACGCAATAAGTGAAATTTGATCAATTTAACCCGAAATTCGAACCGTTATTAAGGCTACCGCCGCATTGGCGGCGATATTAATCGTGTCGAATCGACGAATGTAAAGTAAACAAATCGCCACCGCCTCGACATCGCGTTCCATGTACCCCTGTCACACTACTACGTTTCTCTCCAATGCGCGGCGACGTGTGTCCTTTTTTGGTGAAACGTCTGTGTCTCTGTCTGTGTCTCTGTGTCTGTGTCTCTCTCTGTGGCTCTGTATGTGTCTCTGTCTGTGTCTCTCTGTCTGTGTCTCTGTGTCTGTCTCTGTATGTGTCTCTGTGTCTCTGTCTGTCTGTGTGTGTCTCTGTGTCTGTGTGTGTGTCTCTGTGTCTGTGTGTGTGTCTCTGTGTCTGTCTCTGTATGTGTCTCTGTCTGTGTCTCTGTGTCTGTCTCTGTATGTGTCTCTGTATATGTCTCTGTCTGTGTCTCTGTATGTGTGTCTGTGTCTCTGTGTGTGTCTCTGTATGTGTCTCTGTCTGTGTCTCTGTCTGTGTCTCTGTGTCTGTCTCTGTATGTGTCTCTGTCTGTGTGTCTGTGTCTCTGTGTCTGTCTCTGTATGTGTCTGTGTCTGTCTCTGTATGTGTCTGTCTCTGTATGTGTCTGTGTCTCTGTCTGTGTGTCTGTCTCTGTCTCTGTGTCTGTCTCTGTATGTGTCTTTGTCTCTGTCTGTCTCTGTATGTGTCTCTGTCTGAGTCTGTGTATGTGTCTCTGTCTGTGTCTCTGTGTATGTATCTGTATGTGTCTCTGTCTGTGTCTCTGTGTCTCTGTGTCTCTGTGTCTGTCTCTGTATGTGTCTCTGTCTGTATCTCTGTGTCTGTGTCTGTGTCTCTCTCTGTGCCTGTCTCTGTATGTGTCTCTGTCTGTGTCTCTGTGTCTGTCTCTGTATGTGTCTCTGTCTGTGTCTCTGTCTGTGTATGTGTCTGTGTCTATGTATGTGTCTGTGTGTGTGTCTCTGTGTCTCTTTGTATGTGTGTGTGTCTCTGTGTCTCAGAGAGAGAGAGGCAGAGGCACAGACACAACCAGACGGAGACACAGACACAGACAGAGACACAGACAGAGACACGGATAGAGACACAGACAGATACACATACAGAGACAGACACAGAGACACAGACAGAGACACATACAGAGACAGACACACAGACAGACACACAGACCCAGAGACACAGACAGAGACACATACAGAGACAGACACAGAGACACAGACAGAGACACAGACACAGACACAGACCAAGACACATACAGAGACACATACAGAGACAGACACAGAGACACAGACAGAGACACAGACATAGGCACAGACAGAGACACATACAGAGACACATACAGAGACAGACACAGAGACACAGACAGAGACACATTCAGAGACAGACACAGAGACACAGACAGAGACAGATACACAGACAGAGACACATACAGAGACAGACACAGAAACACAGACAGAGACACAGACAGAAACACATACAGAGACACAGACAGAGACACAGACAGAAACACATACAGAGACACATACAGAGACAGACACAGAGACACAGACACAGAGACACAGACACAGACACAGACACATACAGAGACACAGACAGAAACACATACAGAGACACATACAGAGACAGACACAGAGACACAGACACATACAGAGACACAGACAGAGACACATACAGAGACAATTACAGAGACAGACACACAGACACAGAGACAGAGACACAGACAGAGACACAGACACAGAGACACAGACAGAGACACAGACACACAGACACAGACAGAGGCACAGACTCCTTGCTTTAATTTTATTTTCAACGCTGACGGGTCGCCGGTGAGAAACATCGTAGTGTGACAGGGCCATTACTGGCTGCGGCGCGGTTTGTTTACTGTACGTTCGTCGATTCGAAAATATAACTATTAATATCGCCGCCAATGCAGCAGTAGCCTTAATAAGGCTTCGAATTTAGGGTTAAATTGATCAAATTTCACTTATTGGGTATGTAATTCTGTTAAATATGATCGCATTTAATATATTTGAGCCTAATATATGATTACAAATGCAGAGGGATTTCCCAAATCTATAAATAACTGCTAGGGTACCTACCTCCTCACCGATTTGGCTTCATGCATACCCCGTGACCCATTTCCTACCCCTGGCGATAGCTACCCCGAACTCGGTCCTTATCCCCGGGGGCGATAACTCACTCGTCATGCATACGGGCCCTGGACAAAGACAACGCGCTAGGTTGAGTGTTTTACTCAAAGTGCACTCTAGCTATGCCAGTGTGCAAACGTGGTTTTGTTGTGTTTTTATGGGTGGAGGGGCGGTTGTGCATATGGTTATGGAAGTGCATTATTTATCTGAACATGTCTCTTTTATTGCCGAGGTACGTGTCTTCCGGCCACCAGGTAGGGTAGGGTGTTTACAGGGAGGAAAACACGCTAATTTAATCATCAACATGGTGCAACTGTTCGCTTGGTAGAGGGGTAGACAAATTACTAACAAAAATGAGTTCAAATGGTGAGACAGCTGAACACCACTGTTGCTAAGACAGTGTTACTGTTAGTGGCTTTTTTGTGGCTTTTTTTAATCAACAGAAACTAGGTACATGACTGTTTTTACTGATGTAGTTTGCACATGCTTATTATCTTTTATGCATATATATATTTATATATATATAATATGATGTGTGGTGAATTGGAAAAGTCAGCAGTTGGTCAAAAGTTTGCGGGGCGGGGCGGGGCGGGGCGGAGCGGGGCGGGGCGGGGCGGGGCGGGGCGGGGCGGGGCGGGGCGGGGCGGGGCGGGGCGGGGCGGGGCGGGGCGGGGGCAGGGCTGAGCGGGCCGGAAGAGTCTGGTGCTGGTTGGGGTGCTCTGGTGGTCCTACATCCTGCTTCCAACGCCCGCAGATAGGATCTATGCCCTGCCTGCCCATCTGAGTTACCTCTTAGATGTACAGCCTGGCCTCCAACAATATAGGGGGTGTGGTGAGGTGTGGTGAGTGTAGGGGGTGGTGAGGTGTGGTGAGGCAGGGGTGTGGTGAATGTGGGTGTGTGGTAAGGTCTGGTGAGTGTACATGGTGTGATTGGGTGGAGTGTAGAGAGTGAGTGGGTGAGGGAGACAGGTGGGAAACACTCATCAATGTTTCACTAAGAACGCCAACTATTTACACATCAAGTAAACTTCCTACATTCTCTCCATGTTATGATGTGCAGGCTGGACAAATAATGGACGTCTGGTGTGCACCAATTTATATACATACACCTGTGTGCATGTGTTCGCATTTATGTATGTGTGGATATATGTGCAGATATATATGTATGTGTGTATGTACTCATATGTGTATGGATGTTTGTATGCATATTTGTGTAACCGGGGAGGCTATCTGCCTGCATGTATGTATGTGTGCATGCATGTAGGTATATGCATGTTTAACCGTACTGCTTCGTCATTATGGTTCTTTTATCAATATTTCTTCTCGACGTCGTCGTCTTTCCGGGTCGATGGCTCTCCTCCTGCACGCGATTTGTTGTAGCCCCGCTTATCGCTCACCCAATTAATGTCAATCTACCCGGGTGTTGACAGCCTATATAATGATTCCACACGGGTTCTATCGCTGCATATCCTTCTTATTACCGATTTACTTCTTCTGGGGCCATATGCATGGAGCAGTGTTAGAGGCGTGTGGTGTTATCCCTCTAACACTGGGTAGCTATCACCGTTTATCGGCGTTGTCGAGAACTATGTCAAGCTGTATGCATGGGCGCCTAAACGGTGAGTGTTAGCTAAACGTGAATGTATTTATAGATTTGGGAAATCCCTGTGCGTTTGTAGCCATATATTAGGCTCAAATATATTAAATGCGATCATATTTAACAGAATTAGCTACCCAATAAGTGAAATTTGATCAATTCAACCCTAAATTTGAACCCTCCCCAAGGCCACCGCCGCATTGGCGGAGATATCAACAGTTAGATTCTCGAATCGACGAACGTACAGTCAAGAAACGGCTGCCGTCGCCAGTATGGAAAGCGACGTCGATGCAGCCGCGGCGATTTGTTTACCTTACGTTCGTCGATTCGAAAATATAAGTATCAACATCGCCGCCAATGCGGCGGCAGCCCTACGGCGGGTTCGAATTTAGGGTCAAATTGATAAAATTTCACTATTGCGTATGTAATTCTGTTAAATATGATAGCATTGAGTAGATTTGGGTTCCATCCTGACACTAACCTAACACTAACACCGCTGTAAACCAGTTATGAGCGGAGTTAGAATTTCCGAGTTTAAACGCGCGGTGTTAGGCCTAACACTGCTCCATGCATACCAATTTTTCGGCGGTAAACCAGAAATCCCGCCCTAAACGCGTTTTGCCTCCCTAACACCGCTCCATGCATATGGCCCCTGAACTATGTCAATGCTAACGGTATACTCCGCCGCCGCTGTCAATTTAAACACCCGAGACATTACCCATTGTTCTACTTGTCCATAATAGTGTGGTGGTCACTAGCCCAGAGAGTAGGGTTATTCTAAGTTACTCATTACGACCATGCAAGAACCCGCTCATAATAAATATATTAATATGAATTATCGACAAAGAGTTGACCATAACGATAATATTATAAGGGACCTGTTCGTATAGGGTAAGGAATACAAGGAATGTCTCAGTCACAGTTTAGGAGCTCACAACTTCCTACTGAACAATTTCCTACTGAACAGCCATCTAACCTCATCCAATGTCAGCCATCTGCCCAACTTCCCCAGAGTCAAGATACTTTTGATGACTGTATTTAAAGCCAGAACATCGTCCAAAACATCAGAGCGCACACAAAACACATCTGATGGGTCTGAGCCCGACGACTCGAACCTTCTATATTGATAGGAGAGTAACCCGGGACGCTGTGGCGCATCTCCTAGCGACAAGTTACAGCAACGAACCCTTCCACGCATTTGATAGCCATTGCGGGCCAACCTTGGTGAGCAGCCCACACTTAATATGCGGGTCGCTCGACCCAGGCCCGCAACGGCCACAGCTCATTTATAGTCTTGCCCACTTCACATGTATATGCGTGCATGTATTATGTATGTATATATGTATGTTTTTGTATGTATGTGTATGCATATGTATGTATGTGTTGTGTATGCATATATGGGTATGTATGTATTTGTGTATGTATGCATGTATATGTGTGTATGTATTGTATATGTATGTGTTTGTATGTATGTATATATGCATATGTATGTATGTGCTATGTATGCATATATATGGGTATTATGTATGTATTTGTGTATGTATATATATTATGTATGTATTATGTATGTATGTATGTATGTATGTGTGCATGTGTATGCATGTATGCTATTATATATGCATATATGTGTGTGTGTATACATGTATGTATATGCATGTGTTTGTGTCTTACCATCTTTTAGGTAGGATCAGTACATCACTCTGCATTTAAACAAACTGTACCAAAATGCACTTTCATTTGTTGAAGTAAAAAACGCCGTGGCACTAATCGATGAGTTTCTCCCGCAACCCCCGCCCGATGAGGGGGGGGGGGGGGCTGTATGGAACCAATGCAGCAACAGAGGAGAAGCTGTGGATTGTTGTGTTTGTTGTTGCCTATTTGTGTGTGATTGACGAGGGCACGGCCACTGCAAGTGCAACGGTCACTGGCGACGGGCACTTTGACCGGTTATCAGTAGATGCCTCATTGGCCCAGTAAATCCATAAATTAGCTCTAGTGGTGCCAGCACCGCCGTGTACCCTTTAAAGGCCCTGTCACACTAGGACGTATGGCGCCGGCAGGTCCATAACGTGTTGAAATAAGTTTCAAATCAAAATAGGTCGGCATACAACAAACTTTTCGTGCTGTGAGGGATAAAAATGGGCATACACACAACGTATGTAACGTATGCCAAACGTATCTCTGACCTATTGAGAGCATTCATGTGCCTCACAAAACATTTGCAAAATGTTTGCAAAATGTTTGCATACACTGACGGTACCCTGACCAATGTTACGTACGTTACTCCATTGTTAGAAGTATTGTGTACATGTTAAGTATGCTGGAGATATGGCAGGCATACATTCGAAGTACATTTGGAGTATGTTATGCATCCGTTGGCAGTATGCGGACTGTACGTTCCCAACCGGCTGAACGTAGGCTAATGTGCAGCAACCTATTCCAACGTATCCCCAACATACTCCCAACATACGCCGACATATCCCGAACGTAATACCCCTAAAGGGGCTGTCACACTATGACCTATGGCCTTAGCGTATGCCGAAGTATGCGATTTTCGACCAAGACGTCAGCATACAGCATCATATGTTATGTATATGTTGGGCATACATCGGGTACGCTCAGGATACGGCGTCATAGGTCGTCTTACATCGGCGTGCGTCGAGCTGCTAAAAAATGTGTTTGCATGTTCAAAATTGTCAACGTATGTCGACTTGTGCCTCGTACGTTGAACGATATGTCGGTGTATGTTGGGAGTATGTTAGGGATATGTTGCTGCACGTTAGCCATACATTCAGCCTGTTGGGAATGTACAGTCCATGTACTGCCAACGGATGCATGACATACTCCAAACATACTTCGAATGTATGCCTGCTGTATCTCCAGCGTACTTTACATATACACCATACTAACGTACGTAATGTTGGTCAGCATACTGTCAGCGTATGCGAACGTTTTGTGAGGCACATGAACGCTCTCAATAGGTCAGATACGTTCTGCGTATGTTATATACGTTGTGTGTACGTCATCTGTACGCCCATTTTTATCCCTCGCAGCATGCAAAGTTTGGCGTATACCAACCTATTTTGATTTGAAATTTATTTCAACATGTTACGGACACGCCGGCACCATACGTCCTAGTGTGACAAGGCTTTTAGGGGCTCCCTGCCCCCACCACACTTAACACACATCACTGACCAATCAGAGGCTCTCTCCACCCGCAGCCCGGGCCTGTCAGCTGCGGCCGTTTCCCGCCATTTATAATATCACAGAAATGCCGTCTGCTTCTAATAAACTCAGAATCCGATTATCTGATGAAAGGGACTGGCAGGGAATGTGAGATTGCTACTCTGAGCGTTTATCGCTCTGAAGTGATGGACGCTTTTGCCCCACGTTTGCCCCACGTTTGACCCCACGTTTTGCCCCGTGTTTTGCCCGTGGGTTTTGCCCCTCGAATATATAGGGCAGATTTGTGGTGGTGCTATAAATACACCATGGGTTCTCACTGGTTTATGATATTGGTAGAGACGGCAAGCCTGGAGTGTTGGTGGTAGGGGTGGGGTAGGGGCCACATGGAGCAAGGGTTATGGATACCAGGTGTCAGGTATCTGACAGGTAGCTAATTCTCTGACAGCCAGGCTCTGCCCTCCTCCAGAGTGGAGTGGAGTGTTCAACGTATGGACGGCCCGAGGGGTGCAGGGGAGCTCTTTGGGTTAGCGGTTGGTGGCTATTTATATTATATACATTATCTGTTGTGTGTACTATAAATGTGTAATATAGTATATGTGCTAAATATGCTATATGTAATATATATAATATATCCTATAAATAATGTATCGTTTGTTGGGGTTTTATGTCCTGGAAACATCTACGGTCATATCATAGCGACTTTATAGTGTTGCCCCATTCAGAAACCAGACTATCGACACCGTGGCCCGATGTCCCACTCAGCTCCATTATCCTGGTACTGATCAAACTACTCCTTGCCCTCTCCTAGACTAGGTAGTGAACAGTAAGTTACTCGGTTAGTCGGATTTCGAACCAAGGACCTCGCATTCGGGAAGTCAGCCTTCGAGTGACTGTCCTCCTCGGGTCATTGCGGGTCATTGCGGGTCATTGCTTTACTTTAGGTTGTCAATTGGGTTGCAGTGAAATTGTGCTAACAACTAGTTTATTACACCGCAACTAGTTTATGTTAAATAAACTAATACTTCCTATATAACTTATAAGGGTGTTGTGCTGCAGTTTCACTCCCACCATGACATATCCAGGACCTTCAGTAGTGGCTGGGGAGAGCCAGTATGTGTGTTGGGGGTTTACGTCCTAGCAACGTACATGGTCATATCAGGATAGGTACCGACTTGTGACTGTGCACTCGTTGCGACTTTATAGTACTGCCTCATTCTGAGATTAGGCTGCCATCACCATGACTCGATATCCCACTCAGTCACATTATCCTAATGCAGAGCGTCCGGCTAGAGAGCGACAAGTATCAAATTTGTATGTCAAGTTTCACTCGACCGGGATTTAAGCTACCGACTTCGTGCATGGGAAGCCTGAACTCTGCCGATTGAGCTACCATGTCTGGTTGGGGCTGGGGCGCATCAATGTTGATATTTTTGGAAGTGACATATTCATAAGTTATATGCATGTGTCATGTAAGCGCGTCCGTTTCGTCAGATCTTAGTTATAGTATCTATGCAGTTTTGACGTTTGGTATATATAATAGTATCTATGCAGTTTTGATGTTTGGTATATATAATAGTATCTATGCAGTTTTGACGTTTGGTATATATAATAGTATCTATCCAGTTTTGATGTTTGGTATATATAATAGTATCTATGCAGTTTTGATGTTTGGTATATATAATAGTATCTATGCAGTTTTGATGTTTGGTATATATAATAGTATATAAATATATATTAAAACGCCACATATAAAACGCCTTGCCTAGATCGATTCACATTTGCCGTGTAGACGCGACGCTGTGGCGTTTTAGGGCTGAATCGATTCATATGAAACGGTTCATCTATACCACGTCGCGAGGTGGTTTATTTGAAGCGATTCAGCTGGTTCCCGGGCAGCGATAGTATAAAATAGTAGTGCTTGCCGGCAACAAGCTCAGCTGTAACTAATCGCTGGTGCCTGGCAGTGTTAGGGCCCGATTAGGCCGAAATCTAGTCAATGCGATCATATTTAACAGAATTACATACTAAAATAATGAAATTTAATTAAATTAACCTTAAATTCCAAGTGATATTAACGTAGCAGCTACATCGGCGTCGAATCGACTTGTGTAAACTAAACAAATAGCAGTGCTTGCCGGCTACAGGCGCAACACTAAGGCTGCTGGTTCCCGGTCGCCGACACACTTTCAAACTCGCTCGTGTAAACGCGCCACTACATCGCTTCATATAAATCGATTTGCCTAAATCGCTTCACAATTTCCCGTGTAAACACGGCTTATGCAGTTTTGATGTTTGGTATATATAATAGTATCTATGCAGTTTTGATGTTTGGTATATATAATAGTATCTATGCAGTTTTGATGTTTGGTATATATAATACTTTTAATAGTATCTATGCAGTTTTGATGTTTGGTATATATAATAGTATCTATGCAGTTTTGATGTTTGGTATTTTGCCGGAAGTGTCTGCCTGTGCATGCGCACACAGCTGCGCACGGTGATGTAATTTTGGTTGTGGTGTGATTGTGCTCGTGTAATGGTGGTTCGTGCTAGGTCGTCGGCATATTGGTGACGCTCAGTGCAATTTTAAATGACCTTCACTGACAATTACTGCGTGATCTCTGACCTCCGGTCGGTGCCCTCCCGCCAGTGAGTCAACTCCAATCAGGCCACCGATTACCGACGCATGTGCACAAGCACACAACACACGCCAACCAGCAGATGGACACACACCATGCACATACATACATACATACATACATACATACATACATACATACATACATACATACATACATACATACATACATACATACATACGTACGTACGTACGTACGTAAGAGTACGTGCGTGCTGCGTACGTGCGTACGTACGTACGTTCGTTCGTACGTTCGTACGTTCGTACGTACATACATACATACGTACGTACGTACATACATACATAGGTACATACATACACGCATACATGCATACATACATTATTACATATACACATACGTACATACATACATACATGCAATATATATGTACATACATATATCACTCTCACATACACGAACACGTACATATCCTATAGGCCACACATATACATACATACATACATAGATACATACATACATACATACATACATACGTACGTACGTACGTACGTACGTACATACATACATACATACATACATACATACATACATACATACATAGGTACATACATACACGCATACATGCATACATACATTATTACATATACACATACGTACATACATACATACATGCAATATATATGTACATACATACAGAAACCACCTATGTCACACATATCACTCTCACATACACGAACACGTACATATCCTATAGGCCACACATATACATCAACACACCCGGGACACGGTGGCCGAAACGTTTAGGATAAGAGCACTGTCTTCCAGTGCAGAAGGTTTAGGGTTCGAATCTCGGTCGAGTCAAACCAATGACTTAGAAAGTTGAAGAGGGCAAGGACTGGTTACTTCAGTATCAGGAGAATGCACTCTATGCACTGTCAGGTGTGTACTTTGTATGAATCTATACATTTGTTGCAATATGGATTTATGCACGAGCTACATCACTTTTTAGTATATGTAGATACTTTGTAACGACTGCCACGTTCTTGAGTTGCGTGCACTTAGAAATATTGGACGCATATTGTTTATAGCCTGCTCTAAGATAATGCAGTGTTTGTTATCGTTGCAGATATAACGAAATTCACCAGACATGGTGATAGACGGCCAAAGCAGTCCTGTCAGTTCTATGATATATGTATTATATATGTTATGTTCTTACATAAATATGTGCATATATATGTAGAAAAGAATACTAATATGAACACATATAAACCGCAGTCGATGAGTTGTGTGTGATATTGGATCGTAAGAGAGGGAGGGGTGTCACTCAGAATACACGCAATGAATTAAGACCTATTACAGAACAATACGGTCCATGGTTCATCGACCGTGTTGTGTTGGTGTGTGGGAGTTGAGGGGAAACAGTCTGAACGCGAGAGAAAGAGGGAGAGAAAAGGGGAGAGAAAGAGGGAGAGCAAGAGGGAGGGAAAGGGGGACCGGGGGGGGGGGTGAGAGAGGCAGCGCTAGGGAGGTAGAGGGAAAGAGAGACAGAACGGCAGAAAAGGTAGGAGAGGGAAGGGAGACATGAGAGAGGTAGAGAGAAAAAGAGAGGGAAGGGAGAGGACACCAAAGAGAGGGTGCGAGAGTGGGGTCGGACTGGGAGTGAGAGGGTGTGATAGTGAGATGGGAGTGAGAGGACAACAAAGAGAGGATGCGAGAGTATTCACATGGTCTGTTTTGTTATTAAAGTACATCGTATTGTCACAGCATCCTAATGCTATAAATAATCTTGTGTTACCCACGATGTATGTTGTTGTATTGCCATAGACGTCTGGCAGTGTGTTACCGTGGCAGTGTTTT
This sequence comes from Branchipolynoe longqiensis, assembly GCA_030323885.1. NCBI lineage: Eukaryota > Metazoa > Annelida > Polychaeta > Phyllodocida > Polynoidae > Branchipolynoe > Branchipolynoe longqiensis. The sequence goes on along the minus strand of CM059189.1, from coordinate 15,926,221 downwards.
TCCATAGACGTATGGCGTTGTGTTACTATAGAAGTGTGGTTCGGAATTGTCATAGACGTATGATAGGGCCTACTGTGCTGCCATGGTAGTGTGTTTCCATAGACGTATGGCATTGTTTTACTATAGAAGGGTGGTTAGGAATTGTCATAGATGTATGATAGGGCCTACTGTGCTGCCATGGTAGCGTGATGCTAGGTTGCAATAGACTACATCACGGTTCCGACTGCGCATGTGCTGAAAAGGGGGCCGGGAGCAAAGCAAAGGTGTACGGCCATTGAGTTTGCCAATATGCGTAGGGAATAAAACTGGCATTTTATTCAAAATAAATAGAAATACATAACAATTTGGCACAAACATGGATGAAAGGATGCAATATAATAATATAATGAATATGTTTAAGACACAACTCTTCATAATTGAGCATTTTGAGCTAAGAAACATACAATTTCAGTCACTTTACAGGCTGATGTTTACATCACCATTGATTAGTCAGAAGTAATTCTTGTTCTAAATATTAAAATGTCAAATGTGTCGACACAAGCTTGTTTCAAAGAAATATATAACCAATATCTGATTAACCCTACTCATTTTCTATTTCTACATATGTCATTAACCATAGAATATAAATAAAAACATGAATAAAATAAATAAAACTGACTCTGGCTATGGCTCTAACACTAGTCTGAGTGCCTAGATTTGTCTAAATCTAAATGCACATGGCATAAGATGTGCTGATTATATTGATGTAAATGCAATTCTGGATAAAAGATTAATATCTTAATTTATTATATATATTTTTTTAGTTGGTATTCTATGTTTCAAACAAGAGCTGAGATGAGCTGAAACTAGCACATTTCATAGCTGCACCCAGTGTATTAGCATGTGCCATGTGCTTCTCGCTGGTTTGTTTTGCTCTGACGCATCCCACAATGCACCGCGCCACTGGAACCGTGATGTAGTCTATAGAAATACGGTCTTCTGTTGTCATTGAATTTCAGAGTGACATTTGCATAAACATGATACAGTGCTGCCATTGTTATCGAAGTATACCTACTGATGTAGACGGATTCGTTGGTAGTTGGAGTTTACGGCCTGGCAACATCTAAGGTCATATCAGGACGGGATATAGAAGGATGAGACTGTAGCTATGGGCATTACATGTTCAGAATGTATGTCCCTGTGTGTGTTGAGTAGTGAGGAGGATAGTCTGTCCTGGTGTTTGGGACTCGACCAGACTAAAGCCAACAAGTCTGCTGAGCACCAGCGGTGTTGTGGTCACATGGTTGTGTACGTCACCAGGACGCGCTGTGGTCACGTGGTGGTCAGTTAAAGAGGGCGGAGACTATGGAGACAGGACGTGGTTTTGTCGCGTGATGCATGATTGTCGACGTGGGTGAATTATCGCAGCGCTTTGGGAGTTAGTTGGATAAGGGGATATAGCTACTCCTTCAGACGGGGGAGATTCAGGTGCGGAGGAACTGTGCTGTACTCGGTGTGGGGCTCGCGGTGCAGACAGAGAACATCTTCACGTATCGGCACCCCGGTGTGTGGCCGGCGTGTACAGTCGCACGCCGGAAGCGGCGTGTCGCCTGCATCCCCTTGGAACTGTCCAAAGAATGGACTGCCTCGGAACTGCGTCCTAAGAAAAGGCTCTCTCGGAACTGACTCTTAGGAAAAGCATGTAAACTTGGAGATGAGTCCAAAGAAGAGACTGTAGCGGAACGGAATCCAAGAAAACTAAGAACTAGGAACTGTATCTTTAGAAAAGACTGTCTCGAAACTAAATCTTAGGAAAAAGCATGTAAACTTGTTGCAATTGAAATATACTAAATGTGTACTACTTACGACTGCTATGAACAAAGGAATATGACAAACGACTGGGAGAAAGTTTGAAGGGCAACTGATATATATGGTTTGTATTTGTATATTAACTATTATGTATATAGTTGTGTATGTATTCATGCATATGTATGTACATGTATATACTTGCATACATGTATGTATGTGTGTGCATGTGTATGTGTGTATGTACAGGTAGGTATGTGTACATCTATGCACATATATGTACTTACATATGCGCATATATGCATGTATGTACATACACAGATGCATACATATATGTACATACGTGAATATATATGCATATGTATGTATATAATATGTCACCATTATTATGAACTTTGCTGTCGACACGGCGTAAAACCCCAAAATCAAGCATATGCATGCATATCTGTGTGTGCATATGCATGTGTACATGTATGTGTATGTATCGATATAATACATATATGTATGTATGTATGTATGTATGTATATATGCATATGCATATGCACGCACATACATAGGGTTTTCTTAAGGCATGGTAGATAGGCATATATCTGATGTATGCATTGCGTCTGACTAATACATTACGATACAGTGTATGAAATGCAATTCATCCAGTGCAATTCATCCAGTTCTGATGTAATCCCGGTTGTTAACCTCCCCGACTCTCCCGGACCTCTGGCATATATGCCTTCAGTTCTACATCTACCTGTTGCTTCAGCCAACACGCAGGCTTTATTTACAGACACATTCTCTCTGATGCCAGCTCCCATGTCGTCATCTGTGAACTCATGGCCCCCTCCTCTTCCCTCTTTGCAGGCCCATGTTGTGGCAGCCTTCGAGCAGTCTTTGTCAAATATGACAACGCGCCTTCAACAGTTAACCACCACAGCCGAACAAAAGGTGAGTGCCACAAGAGCTGCTCACTGAGCTGCTCGTAAGCAGCTAAACCCCACACTTAGAGCACCTAGTCTATTAGCATAACACTGTCAGCACTGTCCCTGTTCGTTTAGCACATGGTTGCTTTTATATATATATATATATATATTCGCCATCTGTTGCTAAGCCTCTTTATAATTGTATATATATATATTTTGCAATTCCTTCAGTTTATTCTCTTCACGTCGCTTATACATTTCGCTGTCTTTGAGCTGCTCTGTTTTCCGGGGAACGTCCATTTCATGTGTGATGAAAGGCTGGGGGCCGGGGACAGGGGTGGAGATTTGATTGTGGTTAGAACATGTGTGCATAGCGTGAGGAGCTTGTGTAATGGCGCTGGGAGTGGGGAGGGGTTGGGAGGGTGGGGGTCCAGTGTGGCGGTGAACTTTAAACAAAGGGATACGAGTGTTAAGTGTGTTAAGTGCTGTAAGACTAAGACGTAGTGACCGCACTTCGTTGCGCTCAGGTGCAAAGACATAAGTCACACAGCTAAACGCCTAGTTTTAATTACGCACCTACGGCACGGAACCAACAACAACAACAAAAGTGAAAATGGCAACAACAAAAGTGGGGAAACGAAAGACAGTGGGGGGGGGGAAATAACTTGGAAAGAATACTAATATCAATTTGCTATGCCAGGAGAGATGGTGACAAGCGAGATATAATGGTTAGCAGTATACACCTTCACTGTAATGCCAGGAAGACTTGCACTTGTTAATTTAGAGCGCCGTCTGGCGGATATCGTTCTGCAATGATCCTGCAGTCAGCTTTGCTGGTGACCCCTTCCTACCACCTCAACTCCTCCCCCGCACCCAAACACAATGTGACACACTCATAGTCATACACACTTGGACCAATTATGATAATGTAAACAGCGCCATGGTGCCGCGGGCGGAGACGCGAGGTACTAGTTGCGAGCAGACAAGGTTACTTGCAAATCAAAGGCCAGGCTCGCATAATTATGGGGACACTGTAAAAGTCCGAAAGTACTGCGGTTTTCCATCGCCCCGACCTCTCTTTCTCTCTCTTTTGTCCCCTGCCCTTCTACATTTTTCGCCCCCCCCCTCTCTTCAACTCGCCCTCTCTCTTTTGCTCTCTCCTCTCACCAACTCTTGACCCACTCTTTGCCTCCCCCACCCTCTCCCTCTCCCCTTCACCCTCCCCTTCACCCTCCCCTTCCTCTCCCTCTCCCCTTCCCCTTCACCCTCCCCTTCACCCTCCCCTTCACCCTCCCCTTCCTCTCCCTTCCTCTCCCTCTCCCTCTCCAGTCCCCCCCCCCCCCACCTCTTGTTCTCTCTCGCCCTCTCCCTCTCCCTCATTTTAATAAGCATTAAATAATTAACGATTTTGTCGGATCGATTTTAACAACACTGCACATTGTACAGTTTTAGGGGGACGACGGATTATTTTTGGGGGTTTTATTTCTTTTTTTTCTGAAATGATACGTGAAAATGGTGTGGTTTACTGTACTCGGCTGAATAGGTTAAGCAGGATCGTTGTTGTAAGAATTTAACTCCGTTCAGTTCATGTGAGTAATGTCTGGTTACATAAAAACTAAATTTAAATGTTGACAAAAAGGAGTTGCTGGTCACTCGGTGGTTAGTCGTTTGGGAAAGTACTTGTTGACTGCAGGTGTCTTGACTTTAGAGCAGAGAACTGAAGTGAACTGTTCCTTAGATTATAGTTTCTGAACTGGTCGATGAACAGCTGGAAGTATCGCATTACTAGGGCTTGTTCTGGGGCCTGTGTCGCATATAATGGAATAATTACAGCCATGCATATATACATGAGTATTCACATACATGAACAAGCATCGATAATACACACGGCAACTTGTGCCTAAGTATACTATAAACGGCTAGGCAGTGCTGAGTGTGTAATATAGCACACACACTCATGGGTGTACCTATTATGTGTGATTGTCTTTGTGTTCACACATACCTACACGCACGGGTGTATTACGCCAGTATTACTTAATATGGCGTTTGCAACCTAAGGGACACTCGGTCACTTTCCAGTCCAGTGGCTTAAGGAAGCCCATATATATATTATGCACTGGATATATATATATATACATACATTATGTATGCCATATATATACACTATATAATTATAGTGAATTAAATAATATTGGGTTTCAAAATGCTTTGTACCTTCGATGAGGAGAAACTTTAATATAATACATCAGCCATAGCAAAAGTGATATCGGGTGGGTCAGAATGATGTTAGTTTTATCACATCGGATTGGGAAGGTATTTGAACATGATACTACCTTAGGGAATGCGACACTAGCGGCATTTAGACATTGCATTATAATATATTACATATTTTAAGGCAAAGCCAGACCGGGTGTCTGAATGAGTTGAACGCCCACTTCCTGTGTGACAAGTTGTGGTATTCGAAACCTGGGTTCGAAAGCTGGCCGAATCAAACCATTGATTTACAAAAGTTATACGGCTCTCTGTACCTAGCCTGGTTGGCATTCGTCATTATTAGGATGGGACAAAGAGCAGTGGAATGAGAAAGACAAATTTCTCCTCGCTAATCGAAAAATGTAACAAACAAACAACAACAAAATAAAGCAGCTATTTCGTTTAAATGGGTTTTTAAATAGCTGAACTCATACACGACTCTGTAACATCTTTCACGGCCATACATACAAAGTGCGAGGCCCAGTCATGGCTGCTTGGTATTCCGAATTAACTCAGCGTGTGTGCTTCAGCTTCCTGTCACGTGACTCGTCAGTTCGATAAGTAATACGTCGAGTTATTCTTCGTGTGCTAGGTACGAACTAATTGCGTTAAGCAACGAGCCATTGTTTAGCCGCCCCCCCCTCCCCTTCCATCCCCCTCCCTCCCCTTCCATCCCCTCCCTTTCCTTCCATCCCCCTCCATTCCCTTCCATCCCCCCTCCCTTCCCTTCCATCACCCTCCCTTCCCTTCCATCCCCCTGCCCCCCTTCCCTTCCACCCCTTTCCCTTCCACCCCCCTTCCCTTCCACCCCCCCTTCCCTTCCATATCCCTCCCCTCCTTCCCTCCCTTTTCCATCCCTCTCCCCTCCCTCATCCCCCCTCCCCTCCCTTCACTTCCACCCCCCTCCTCCCTTCCACCCCCCCCCCTCCCCTTCCAGCCCCCTCCTTCCCTTCCATCCCCCCTCCCTTCTCTTCCATCCCCCCTCCCTTCTCTTCCACCCCTCCCTTCAGTCTTCCCCCTACTCTCCCCCCTGCCTTCCCTTCCGTCCCCTTCTACCTTCCCCATCCCCTTCCTTTCCCCCTCCTTCGTCCCTCGCCCCTCTCCCCTCCCCACTCTCTCCCCTTCTCTCCTCTCTGTCTCTCCCTCTTGCTTCCCCATCCCTCCTGCCCCCTCTCCCCCTCTTCCCCCTGTCTCTGGCAGTCCTATTAAGCTCGTTGGCATACATACTGCCCAGTACCAATACCAACACAAATTGTGCACGCTACCTCCCACACCTACTGCGCAGTAATTACTGTTTCCGCCGATGCTCAGTCCGCGTGTGTATTAACTGGCCAATCAATATTTGATGTGCTTCCTGCAAATTTAATTGCTACATACCATGCTGTCGTGCACTCGCTGTACCATGTGTGGCAGCTCCCTTGATAATTGTCAGGGATATTCCTGGTCTCTTTACAATGTTATTGAATAGATTGTAAGCACATGAAATGCAACAAACCCTTAAGTATTTGCTCCTAAAGAAGCAACCTTTAATTGCCATAAACACTGGTTTGAGATGATTTACGCCAATTTTTCCAACAATAATTATGATGGATCTTTAATATCTAACAGGTTGCCTGTTGTATGTGTGTGCCTGTATGTGTGTGTGTTTTGTGTGTTGATTGAAATTGTATAAAGGTGTCCTCCAATTTACAATGCTAGCACTGTGGACGTATTTTATTGTTGCATATTACGGAAAATATGTGTCTGGAAAATAAATTATATTCTAGGTTTACGTTTTAAAGTTGTGGAAATATGATTGATAATATTAAAATCAACAGTGGATACAATTTAATAATGGATGAGTAATGTGTGACGATATTATGGGTGTAACTGTGATTGATACTATATAGGGGCAATTTACACAAAAATTACTATTACAATTACTTCTTAAAAGTACTTTTTTTAATCATACTTGTTTTGGAGAATTTGTTTCACGTTAACCAACAGTTAATGTGATTACTGGAATCAAGCCTGTCTTCAGCTTTAGACCCAAACAATTGCTTATATGCATTACCCACATTAACAATCGACTTCCGGTACAAAAAACACTACCATATTGACAATGCATTATTTGACGATGAGCTATTTTCCTTCCTAATAACATTAGTTTAAATCCGTCTATTAATTATTATCCTCCTTACATCGTCACATTCATCTCGTCCTTTCCGTCTAACTGTGTGAGAGGCAAGCAATAAACCTCGCAGCTTCAGTAATTACTCGATGATTTACCCCCACTCACATGAGCTGCAACCAATGTGGGTGTACATTCTCATTAAAGCAGCCAGCCCCATATGATGAGTCTGGCTTCACACGAAACTCTCTAGACCTTGAGGTATCTGTTCAGTTTGTATTCTCTCTCTCACTGTTGAGCCCTGCGTCCCACCCCAGCGTTCCTTCACTTCCGCTATTAGAACCACATTATGGCGCGTTTCCCAGGTTTGCGTCCCTGTGTTGGTGTGTGGGTTTCTAGTTGAGTCGTTCCTGAGCCCCCAACTCGCCACCCCCTCTGTATGTCTTGTCACTCACCCAGAGTGTACTGGCTACTGTAGATGGTAATAACAGTGGAGGCATGTAAAAATGTTTAAATATTGTATTATATGTTATATATAACATATATATTATATATTATTATATATCTTTGATATATTTTATGTATTTTATATATTATATTATTTATGTTGTATATATTATATTATGTATATTATATATTTTATATATTATATGTTGTATGCTATATATTATATTATGTATATTATACATCGTCATGTATACATGAATATAGAAGTATATATTATTTGTTTATTTACATATATAACATGTCTATAAATAGACACATGTGTGCAGTAATTTTGATATATTAGGTAAATATACATATGGGCATATATACCTTCATAGTATATATTTACACATATTATGAAGACATGTTTTTATTATGTATATATATATGTACATATTAGTTTATGTACGTGCATATGTGCATATATAGACATGTATATACGGACGATATACATACTTCTATTTTGTTATATATATCAATATCTCTTTAAGTATGTGTGTTAAGGATTCCGTTTGCGGTCGGAGGGCAACTACAATATGCAAACTAAACTCAATTTGGTGCGCGTTCCATCATAAGCCCCAAAACTAAATTTATATTTCCGAAATGACGTTATTCTTTGTTCAATGGAGTATATAAATCAATTCAACACAGTTAGGCATCTAAAAAGTGATATTCGTCTGTGGCCAGTCTGGTGTCAGTATTAGCATACTGGGTAGGTCACCACGTACTGCAATGGCTATCAGTATGGGGGAGTTGTTATCTTATATAGGCATTCACTAACTATTCACCTCCATGGACACGTATACAGGAACATTTAATCATGTAGTTTGATGCCAATTTCTCTAGTTATACACGCTTTTAACTATGTTCACTTTATGCTCACACACCGCATGTAACTCGACAGTTGTGGCAGGGAGCGTTGACAAATTGTTTGTAAAACCAAGGGTACTACTGCGCTAGTGTAGCCTCTTTGGTCAAACCTGCCCGGATGTCTTCACCTGTACAAACTTCTGTACAGCTTACCCCGCTGTCACTCTGTGATGTCCTTCTCACTCTCCCTGACTTTTCATTAGAGCAAAGCAATCAATTGTATGTACGTTATAGACATTTGAATCTGACACACACAAAGAGTTTTAATGACTTTATTTTCTACGCTTTGCTTATGTCTAGGCAGTTTGGTTTGGTGTTGTTAATTAGTGGGTTTTTTTCCTTTAAATCACACAACCCTTGTATTAACTAAAGTATTCACATTTCCTGGATGCGAATCTTCGATGCACTATTCTGCATCTGGATTTGTTGTTCTATGTGTTGGAAAGAATAGATATACTAAAGACGGAACAGATAGATTCACTGTCTTTGAAAATAGTGTTTCATGAGTTGTTTGGTGTCATAAAGAATAGTCGCTTGTTGTTACCTGTCCCAGTCTGAGACTAGCAGGGTACTAGTGGGCAGTCATGTTCCTAATGACGTCACACCGCCCATATGCTGCGTGCGCAGCTCATTACCCAACATGGCGGCTCACCAATTGTCATTATCACCCACATCATTTCCGGCGCGGCCAATTTGCGTTTGCGCAATTGACCATCAACATCAATTGGGTCATTATGAGACCGAAAGTGTGTCTTTAGATTGACATGCGCTGAGAGATCTGCGAATACGCATTCAAGTATAAAGTGTGTGTTGCCTATTTGGGTTTTTTCGCCGGTTTACTTTATTGTGAAAATGTGGCCTGTGCTCTGTGCACATTCCCTTTCTACATCGGCGGCCCGGTTGCGCATGTCCCTAAGCAATACCGGAAGTTGGAGAAGATCGATTGGGATCTTTACTGGTGGTGAAAGCGGAATGCGGGCGCGGGTGTGGGTGTGGGTGTGGGGGAGTTATGTTTAAATGTTATGCAATCAATCAGCCAATCAAAAGATTAGGAATAGAACTTATTTTGGTGAGTTTTTATTTAAGTTTCTTTTCTTTTCTTCTTTTCAAAATTGATTGTTATGCCTCTAGTCTTATGATTATCAAACACTGATATATTGTGTAGGTGTTGATGTTATAAATAAAACATGGTGGCCATCTGCCCGAAGCGCCAGATATGCAAGTGACATCAGGACTCAATGAGGGACCAGTGTTATTATGAATAGCATAAATCCTGATGACCGTGCCAATTAAGCTGCTGGACATCATCCGACTTATACATATGGAGCATTAGGAGACACCATAATAGATGTCGTTTAACACTGTAGATGCATCTACATGGATTTCAAAATAACTATGCTGAAACTGTGGGGTTTACTTATCAAGAGTGTAGGAAAGATGCACAATATGATAGTTTTTCGTGTTTGCTAAATTTGATACATAAATATATTATGTTGATTATTCTACCAACTGGTTAACTTTGGAGATATTTGAAATGAAAACATGCCAAATTAATTTTGGTATGAGCACCACAAGGGTGGACACATGCTTTTGTTTACCTGCAGCAGTCAGAGTACAGGAGCACCAACCTGCAATACATGTTTAATAAGTGCACCAGTACTTAAGTTAGATACGTAGGACCAAATCTAGATACATGTTATCGTTTAGAAAATGTTATGTTTTCATCGGATAATGCAGCTTTAAGATAACGAACAGAACTAACAGTGACTTTTGGCCTATATCTCAAGCGGTGAAATGGATTTGTTCCATGAAGGACCTTTTACTGTGGCTTTGTGAGTTAACAGATGCCTCATCACGACGACACTTAATTAATGTGAGTTACAGCTAAACTACATCCCGACTGTGTGTGTGTATATATATATTTTTTACCTCGGTACTATGCCTCTGGCTACTCGTAGTCCAGGGAGAAGGAAGCACATCTGGGTCCATCAATTAGCATAATCAGCTCACAACAGGAGGATGTTTGTGAGCAGCTCCAGCAGTTTTTCTACATTAACTACAAAACCAACAAGGTTAATATCTTACAAACTGGATACGTTGGTTTAGTTCATGTTAGCATTCATGTACAAAGTTTTTTTTAACTTTTCCATAAGTTATTACTGTTTTACAGCTTAATTACGATCGTATCGATAATGATCATTAGAACAATGCATCCATTGTTTGGTTATTTAAGAAGCCACCCATTGCCGAACGGAGAGATGTTTGGCAGGAGCCATATACATCGCGAGGTTTAATTCCTGGGTTTCTTTAAGATTACCCAAATAAGTATTATCGATAAGGCATACCTCCGAGTCCTATAGTATTTTCTTCAACTTGTTGGCGAAGTAAGCCACAGGTGGGAGAAGTTTACAGGAGAGAGAGTGTGGGAGGGTACTGCTACACTGGTCCCTACCCCTCATTTGGATCGGTTGGTTTCCCATACCATCATCCTACGACTGTTTATTCACCACACGCCTGCGTTAAAAACTGTTTAAAACGGTTTTAATACCATAATACACACCTCGTATAATTATACTCTAATTATCTGTGTGATATTCAGCCCGAATAATGCCTAACCATTGGTCTTTTTGGTTTTTACTCACAGTCTCCGAGCCATGGCTATGAAGTGGAGTAAGGCAGAGGCATCTCGTGCGGTCAGTGAGGATGAAGAACCCTCACCGCCGACACAGGTGCAAAGGTCACCGGAACAAAGAGTTTCCGACGAGATGGGGGGTCCGAGGCCAGCCCCAGCCCAGCTGACCTAGATGAGCAGATAGCACGTCTAGTACAACAAAAGATGGAGGAGATGCTTCCCTCCAGAGTGGCGCCCAGTAAAGGGAAGAAACTAGTGACACAGGATTCAGAGGAATCCGAGGTGGAGGATCTATCGGAAGATCAGGCCTCGTCTGACGACGAGTCAGAGGAGGAGGTTGTTATGGCTGTGTGCAAACGCAAACACAAGAAGGTACACTCATCAGATGGGGATGAGTACACGAGGGCACGTAAAAAGAAGCCGCACATGAAGAAGAGCAAGAAGAGCAAGAAGGACCAATCCTCTTTCTCTGACTCTTCATCAGACTCGTCCTGGACGAGTTTTGACTCAGACACAAAACACGCGGGGAAATATGCAAAGTTGAGTGGCAAGGAAATGAAGAAGTGCAAGGTACTACGGTGTAAGAAGACCCAAATAACTACCCTTATGAGGGAAACCAGACAGGGGCACTTCAACACCTTCAAGCCGGCCGAATTCATTATGAATTTGGCCGAGAAATTCATGGGGATCAAAGGGATCCCGGAATCTGCCATCAAAGAGATGGATTCCAATGTCAGGCTTAGCGAAGACCGGAAAAAGTTTAAAACGGTTCTACATACAGTACACAAAGGGGTACTCTCGGCACTCTCGGCCACAGGATGATGGCTGAGAATAAATGCTCATCGCTGTGTGAGGAGATGAATGGGGGAATTGCACTGAAATTTCCTCTCCTACAGACGTTTCGAAAACGTCTTCAAGGCAGTCTGCACAGATGCAGGCAAGGAGGTAGCCAGATCAAAGAAGGTCTTGGACAATGACGGGAAGGAATACACATTATTCCTTGCCCCCAAGCCCATTAAGGGAAACCACTGGACAAGACTAAGATGTTTGGTGGACAACTCCAGCACTTGTTCAATCAAGTGGAGACCGCTTCCAAGTGTGGGAAACATGGAAACTGACAAAAAGAAGTCCGCAAACACAAATCCTACCCGCTTCAAGAAGACGGGGCAGGATTTTCTAAACCGGCGAACCAGACAACGAGGAGGTTCGGAAAGAACTTCAGCTTCCAAGCCAGGGGAAGGTGGCAAAGGCAGTCGTTCGGCTGGAATGATGGGAACAGAACCTTCAAGAGGGAGTTCAATGCACAGAAGCCGTTCCCCCGCCCAGGGAACAAATAGAAGTGGCAACGCAAACACCAGTAAGCATATGTAAAGCTGGTAACCTCAATAATTCCCGACCTGAATGGAATAAGGTTATTTAGAATTTAGTCGAATCGCACAGGGCACCCACTGTCCAAAGTACATGTAAATAATTTTCCTGAAGATAAATGGATATGTGTAGTTTCAGCCATTAGGGCGTATATATCCAAGTCACACGGAATAAGGAATTGCAGACAGCTTTATGCGGTATTAGAAGCTATCGAGAGAGAGACACACTCGCAAGATGGACCATCAAGGTGCTTAAACAGGCAGGCGTCTACGCAGCCCACTCAACACATGGAGCCATGGTCTCAAAGGCAAGACAGTTAGGAATCTAAAGAGAATCCTGGCACACGCAGGTTGGAAGATGGCTAGATCGTTTGCAAAACATTACAACAAACGACTAGAAAAGCCAAGCGGCCTAGCGACTCGCCTACTCACCAACTAAAGATGGTTGAGAAACAAAATTACTATTTTGCACTAAAAACAAAAGAGTATGATTACAACATTAAGTATAAAAGGATAAAAAGTGAGATTACGTAAAATTCTCCCTGGACTATGGGTAGCCAGAGGCGGAGTACCGAGGTAAAATAGAATTGTTTTACGAATCTTACCTGGGTACAGATGATGGATAACTGGTGTTTTCCCGAGGTACTAGCCACGGATAGTCATGGGTCAGGGCTCGCCCACCCTACCCTACGACGACTATTATGTTTCGCTGGTACCAAAATGAAAACACTAAAGTATCCATATAATACTAAGATATTTTGTTATCGTATAAAGTATGTAAAAGATTGCTGGACCTGGATGTACTTCCTTCTCCCTGACCCACGACTATCCGAGGCTAGTACCTTGGGAAAACACCAGTTATCCATCATCTGGACCCAGGTAAGATTTGTATAACGATACTATATATATATATATTTATGTATATATGTATATAAATATATATATATATATGTGCTGACCACGCAAGGATTAATGGGTCCCTGGATCCACCACTCCCACCCTTTCCCCCTTTCAGTTCACCTTTTCACCCTCCTGCCAGACATCCTCGCCATCACCCAACACGCACACGACTGCAGAAACCAATCCTCTCTTGTATATCCATTATCTAGATTAATGCAAAGCTTTAACCAACGAGACAGGGGCCGACTTGGCTCGATAGAGATTTTAGTAGTCGACAGAAGATGTATTAAGGCAGTCATTACCCGTTTCTCTTCATTTTCTGCTTTGTTTATATTCGTTTATTTATCAATCTAATTGGCAGCAACTGCGTTGATAATCTAACCAACCTCTGTCTGTTGACCACTTAGTTAATTAGTTTATTTAGTCATTTAGTTAAAGCCCAGCATAGGTCTATGTTGGCTACACAGATGTCTCCAGTTTGAAATGAAATGCAAACAAGACACACCTACACACACACATAGTGCAAAGGCCTGGGCTTTTCCAATAAGAAGAGCAAGGCTGATTTCTTAGACTGTAAATCGTGTGAGATTGTTTGCGATGAGAACTGGGGCATAGGGGAGAGGGGGCAGACCGCTGAACCTCCCTGTGGACGGACAGTGAAGTGGTAGTTAGTTTAACCAATCACTGCCCACATAGCCAATATCTGAGAATCCACATCCAGCACTTTAGGGAATGGTCATGTGGATGGGACTGTTTGTTTGTCTGTGCGTGTGCTATGACAAAAAACAAGTCCCTAAGTTATTAAGTAAATTAAGGCTATATTTATTTGTCATTTCTTTAATATTTTAGGTATGTGTCTTTCATTCCTAGCCGACATCAATAATCAATCCGAATTTGGGGTGAATTTGTGACGTCATTGTGTCAAATTAGCCTTCGAAATTCTGTGTTTTTCTAGAAAATTGAAGTGTGTGGCTATTGATATGACTGGTATTTGGCGGGTTGAGAGGAGGGGAGCCTACAACGAGGTAATAAACATTTACCACAGATCATGCTGCTCTGTCATCAGAGGCTAGGGTATTGGTGGCAATCTGCTATCAAACATTTAAAATAGAACATAGGTCAGTGAGCCGTCTATGTTCGAGCTACTCAGTGTGCAGTAATGCGAGACCCTCCATGTATGGGAATTTAACAATGAGCGACTACCTACATCATTAGTTCTTGCCACTGCCACCAGAGGACAGGTTGTTGGTGGAAATCCTCTATGTGAAATTGTGCACACAGCATGATGTGCCGTGCTCTGGTACTCAGATTAGTTCTTGCCAGAGCCATCAGATGGCGGGTTATTGGTGGAGATTTTCTATGAAATCTTTTCTACAGAGGATGCTGCACAATGAACAGCAAACAGCACATATCATTAGTTCGTGCCACTGTCATCAGAAGGATGGGTATTGATGGAACTCCTCTGTAGGATATGGTCCCCGTAGCTTGCTGAGCAATGAGCTCAGGTAGGTTGGTGGAATTCCTCTATCTATAATACCTTTACCACAGAGCATGCTGCACCGTGAGCTGCTAACTACAATAGTACTCTTTTGTAGTTTCTTCCAGTGCCATTAGAGGGCGGTTTGGTGGTGGAAATGGTCTATTGAGTGTGCACACTATTTCTGTCACCGCCATCAAAGGGCGTGTTGCTGGTGTCTATTGTGGGCCTACTTAAATTCGGCTAGTGTGTCTAGTAGTTTATTTGAATACAACTGCCAGGTTCCCTCCCTACAGTGTGTAACTGTACAAGAATCACCCGACGTCGCCAGTTGTCGCTTGTCTGCGCAGCTTCCGCCCGCTGTTTACGCCTCCTGGTGGCAGAGGTCATCGGCAGGTCAATCTGGGCGGGGGTCTAAGCGAAAGACGGGGGTGGGGGTCAGTGGTGCTGGTGGTGATAATTAAGTGGACTGTGAACATGCATTTGGCAGGTATTCAAGCAGCGCATTTCTATGCGATCAAATACCAGCTCATCACATGCTATTTCATGTTAGCTCAGTGATTAATGTGTCCAATTGCCCCCCCCCCCCCAATAGCCTATGTCTACTTTTTGCGTTGGGGGGTCGTTAAACAAACAAAATGCCCAATTGTTAGACAATGGTCACGCACTAGTATGTGTATACAAATGTACAGATTTGTGCTTATTGTTGGGAGAAATGACGAATTGCATGACATACTTCCCCTTAGAGACATGCATCGACTATTTATATACTTTGTAGTTAGGTTTCTGTATAGATATTAGCGCTATACCGCCACAGATTTCTTCTTTTTTTAAAGAAGCAAATAAACTTCCTCTGGCCATTAGAATTCTACTATGCGAACTTCCATCAATATGTTGTAACCCCCCCCCCCCCTCCCTGCCACCTTCCGCTGCACTTGCTGTTGTAGTCCTTCTTCTCCTGTGATCGCGTAATCCCCGACTAACTTGGGTGTGCTTGTTTTGCTTGTAGGATTCCGAGTTGAATGACTTGCGAGCCACGATCGAGGCACTGAAGCAACAAAGCTGCATCCAGTACAGTCCCGACCACCACTTCAGCCCCGGCTCCCACCGCCGGCCGTCTTCGTCCAACACCTCCACCCTGTCCAGGGAGCCCGGCACGCCAGGTAAGCTCATCGCTGTTTGCTCAGTGTGCGAGCTACTATCTGTATGTAAGAGCTGCTCTGTCTATGTAAGCTGCTCTGTGTGTGAGCTACTGCATGTATGTATGTATGTATGTATGTATGTATGTATGTATGTATGTATGAGCTGCTCTGTATATGTGTGTGAGCTGCTGTCTGTATGAGCTGCTCAGTGTGTGAGCCTCTGTGGGTATGTGTGAGCTAATATATGTATGTAAGAGCTGTTCTTCTATGTGTGTGAGCTGCTCTGTATATGTGTGTGAGCTGCTCTGTCTGTATGGGCTGCTCAGTGTGTGAGCCTCTGTGGGTATGTGTGAGCTAATATATGTATGTAAGAGTTGCTCTGTATGTGTGTAGGAGCTGTTTTGTCTATGTGTGTGAGCTGCTCTGTCTATATGAGCTGCTCAGTGTGTGCGCCTCTGTCTATATCTGTGAGCTAATGTCTGTATGTAAGAGCTGCTCTGTCTGTGTGAGCTGGTCTGTGTTTGAGCTACTGTCCGTATGCATGAGCTGATCTGTCTATATGTGTGTTACTCTGTCTGAGCTGCTCAGTGTGAGATCTACTCTATATCAGTATATGTGTGATCTGCTCTGTCTGTGGATAGGCTCAGTGTATCGTCTTTTGTCTGTATGTGTGAGCTGGTCTGTCTATATGTGTGAGGCTCGGTGTATAGCCTTCTATCTATCTTTATCTGAGCTGATCTGCGTATGGTCTATATTGCATTGTGTAATCTGGTCTGCCTGTGTGTGATATGTTAGGTATGTGGTCTACTGCATATAGGTGTGAGCTGCTCTGTATATGTGTATCTGAGCCGATCTGTCTGTGGTCTATATGGCATTGTGTGATCTGCTCTGTCTCTGTGTGATATGCTCGGTGTGTGGTCTACTGCCTATAGGCGTGAGATGCTCTGTCTATTTGTACCTGAGCCGATCTGTGTATGGTTTACCCTCTCTGTCCATGTGAGGTGCTCAGTGTATGCTCTCCTGTCTTTGTGTAACTGAGCTGTTCAATGTGAGGTCTGCCCGCCAAGTGTGTGAGCTGCTAAGTATATGGGCTACTGGATGTGTGTGAGCTGTTCAGTTATGATATCGGTAATGGCCTGTGAGCAGTTCAGTTTATTGTGTGCTGCATATACAGGGAAGCTGTTCTGTGTGTGGTCTAATGTATGCATGTCTGACTGTGAGCTGGTCAATGTCTGATCTACTGTCTATATGTCTCAGCTACTTGGTATATGGTATAAGTCTGTACAGTAATGTTATGTGCGTGAGCAGCTTATTGTATTGGGTGCAGCATATATGGGAGAGCTACTCTATATTATATATGGTCTACGTTTGAGCTTGTCAGTGTACAGTAATGCGGGACCCTTCGTGTACCGTCGAAAAAGGTAATTTAGCAAAATATTGTATATGAGCTTCTCAGCATGTAATATCGGCTGCCTGCGTGAACTGTTCCATAAATAGTATAATCAATATGGGATAACGTTATCTCAGAAGTTCATTATATAATATCTCCTGGGCAATTAGCTCTACATAGGGCGTGCAGTCTAATATTAAATGGGGTCTTAAGGGCGCATTCCTTACACGCGGCATGCGGTATGCGAATGCGAATGCGGCAAAAAATCTAAACGCCTTGAAGTCAATGGACTACATTCCTTACACGCTGTATGCGAATGCGAATGCATCAACTCGATCGGTCCCTGTAGCGATCGATGCGGTATGCGGCATGCGGTGTGTGAATAGAAATGTCAGTCGCACTTGTCCATTAGTCTTAGACGAGGAGAGGCAACTGAGCATTACGGAACGGTCACACACAAGGGTGCAGAGGGGAAACATATGGTAGTGGTGGTGGTGGGGTTCGGGTTGGTAAAAATGCTACCATACCCACAAAAATATGACTACTTATCTATAATTTGGTAATTATAAAGGTAGGAACCCCCATATGACATACCAAGAGATACATAGATATAAATGTCATATTAGGTCATATAGATTGCAGTATTGAGTATACTTGTATATTTTTATTTTTTAAATATAGCCAGTCGTGTGCCGCATGCCGCATGTAAGGAATCATGCCATTTGCATATCGCATGCCGCATACCGCGTGTAAGGAATGCGCCCTTAAGATCGATGTAATATTGACTGCACTATCGCTTAGCTCATTAATTTAGAACTTCTCTTGCATGCCCTAATTTAGACACGTATAGACATGCCCCTATTTACATGCGGGTATGCATGCCCATATTTGGACATGGTTATGCATATTAATAATCAATCGTGGATGTTTCCGTCATTATTTGATTATTCCTCAATTAGAAAAGAGCATTCTTGGCATATATAGGTATAGGCATGCTTGTCACATTTAAACATGGGTAAGAACCTGCCTATATCGATTACACTTGGGAAAGCTTATATCCACATTTAGACATACCCATATTAAAATATGGTTATCTATTCTTATATTTAGACATACATGTGGCATGTGTGTGAATATTTATTTTCATATTTAAAATGCCCACATTTAGAGATTGGCATGTAATATATATGCCCACATTTAGACCATGTGATAGGGAACACTCCCCGAGCTGTTGCCCTAGGTCAGTCGACACACACTATTGAACTACAACGTAACAAGAACACACAGGGTGACGAATATCAACCAGCAAGCATCCAATGTGAGGCCCCTACTAGTGCTAGGTTCAGTCAGTGACCGGTCTGTGGGGACGTGTTGTTTTCTTTGTTATCACATTGAGCCTACATATAGTTATGATTCAGCGCCTAGATTAAAGGCATTCTACACCAGTCGACCTGGATCTAAATCAAGGTTAATACAAATGTGTCTACCGACTTTTCACTTGGCTTTGTATTGCTTTTTGGGGATGTTTTTCTTTGGAAGGAGGTGTTTTGTTTTGCTGCAGATATCATTGCTATAAATCACAAGAGGCAGTCATATTATATCAGCTCTACTCTCCATCAAAGCATTGTATAGTCTAGAATTGCAGACTATATTACCAAGAACATCATGGTTTACAAATATTTCACAGTGGACAGGCTTGAATTATTCACAGTCTATCAGAACAGCACAACATCGGGACAAGTGGAGAACCATTGCATCCAACCCTCGACTAGAGGACGGAACTATTGATTGATTGATTACCATCTCACACGTCCCTGTCAGAAATGCTGCCCCGTCACCGAACCTGGGCCTATATGTATGTGCCAATTTTTAACCGGACCGGGGTTAAAGGAGGGTGCCGGGTTAGCTAACCCCAGAATTCCAAATGTGTCACGGGGGATGTATGTGTCCAAAACGCGCCCGAGTTAGGTAACGTTTCAGTTATTTATAGATTTGGGGAACCCCTGTGTGGGTATTTACATTCGTCAATTCGACACTATTAATATCTCCGCCAATGTGGCGACAGCCTTAATAACGGTTCGAATTTAGGGTTAAATTGATAAAATTTCACTATTTGCCTATGTAACTTTGTTAAATATGATCGCATTGAATAGATTTGGGCATTGAATGGATTCGGCAGCGACGGCGGCGACCATTTTTATTTGACTTTGGACAGTATGGATATCGACGTCGCTGCGGCGGTGCCGATTTGTTTACTTTACATTCATCGATTCGAAAATATTAATATCGCCGCCGTTACAGCATCAGCGTTAATCTCGCTTCGATTTTAGGGTTAATTTAATTAAATTTCACGATTTGCCTATGTAATTCTGTTAAATATGATCGCATTGAATAGATTTGGCCATAATCGGTGCCGAACCCCACCTTTAACCCTGGTTTCACTTGGGGTTAGTGCAGGCGACTTTACGCTCGCCGAGTTAGTTTAACACCGACACATACATACGCAGTTTTCGCCGCTAACCCAGGAAATCCGCACGACGCAGGGTTACGACCGCTAACCCGGGGTCATACATATAGGCCCAGACTGGTTCCCGCGTGTGTTATATTGTAGCGCCTACCAGCAAATGACCTTCACCTTCTTCAGTAATTGGGTGCGGAGTAATTACTGTGCTAAAATCCTGTTCAGATCAGACCCTCATATCAGTTTAACGGTGCCTTTGACGGTCAACTGCAGTTAGACGGTCAATTGTTGGTTAAATCACAAATAAGTCCACCTCTACGGTTAGCTAGTATCGCTACATCGATATGTGATCGCTGATTGCTAAGCGCAGCTGGATAGTATTTTGAAAATGGAATGATATGTCCATGTATATTTTTTTTAATGTAATGTAGTATCCATGTATGAATACTTATAATTCTGTCAAATGTGAGTACAAGAGGAGTCCATGACAGTTTACGCATCAGAGAGTAACTTAGCTTATGTGACTGCTATCACGTGTGAATTGTATAGGCTTCCTGGACACGCCTTAAACCGATCGCGATGGCCGAGTGTATATGGTCCCGTCACTTCTTGTGTGGGACGTCGTGGGATCACTCCTCGGCGGGGTCAAATTAAAGACTTGTGAAATTGATGCTTGCCTGGCACTCGGCATTACAAGGACACGATAGCGATCTGTGCTTAGTATGCGGAGAATAGTGGGGATCGAATCATTGTGTCGGCTGCATGGCATCCCAGCGGGGCAGCACTATTAGTATTAAGTCACCTTGAGTGTGCGCCGACTGTTTCAGTCGGTGCCCGTCTTCATTTGACCCTAGATGTTGCTGGAGGGTAAAGCCCCGATAACCGAACCTAGACACGGGACAATTGTGAACAACATTGACTGATTGATACCAGACAATTTGGGGCGGTTCCCAGACGACTGAGGGCGCCACTGTCGCCTGCTTCTGATAAGTGCATTGACAAGCGCTTACTGCTCGTCTGTTCTCACTTTGCTCTCAGCTTTCCCCCCAGAATGTCGTCTGCTTGAGTTGTGTCCCACTGCAGGGACTGGACGCTGATTGGTTGGCGTGATCCTGTCAGGGAATCTTATCGGCTGCTCTTCTGCTCTGATTTATCTTATTGTATTTTAACTGTTGCAAACAGGGAGCAGTGCAGAATGATCGTTAGCAGTGACTTGTAGTGAATGTTAGGAATGTCAGGGTGTGTAGGTGGGGTGAAGAGTGTAACCCATCTTCTGCCAGTTACTGGAGGAGTTTTGCTATGGCTTAACATAGAACCGGAGAATGCTCTATTTAAGTTTCAGGGTGAAGGGCTCAGTTTTAATGGGAGGTTTGACTGGCTTCCGACAATTTATTTTAGATTTAATTTTCTTTGTTAAATCCTAGTTATACTAATACAATTATTTAAATTGTAGTAATTTAAATTTGGACATATCACACTTTTCTTTTTAAAGTGTACTAATAAAAAAAAGAATAACTAGACTATACTGATCAAAGGTAGTAGCTTAGATGTGGACATATCACACATTTAATGAGGGGAGAATAATTATAGTAATGCAATCATAGAATGCGGTGGCTTTAATGTGGATATATAATGTTTCGTTGATATCAGACATTTAATACAAGAATTATAAAACAAAAATAATAATGATAAAATGTGGTCGTTTTAATGTTGACATTCAGACTCACAGAGTAGAGGGTTGTGGCGGGGAGGGGGCGTCTGTATGAATAAAGTGGATAGGTATTTAAATATTGTTATTTTAAAGAATTACCGGTTCGTTTCAATCCGAATAAGTAGCATACCGTTATGTATAGTCTGAACATCATCAGTCGCCAATGTCGCGATTATATGTCATTTATTGTACACCACTAATTGTATTAAGTAATAGGAGTGTCGGAAAAAACAACTTGACACTGAAATAATATATGTATGATATGTTTTAGTGATGCTCCTTGTGATAAGCGAATAGGAAGGCGAGGTGGATGGGGTCATGAACTTATTCTGTGAAATTAGTGAACATTTGCTACAATGAAAATGACCTAGTTTGCTGTGCTTAGATAAGATGGTGGATAGAGCGGGTTGTAAAGTACCTGTCAGCAACCAGCCGACTGGTCAGGTGGCCTCTATCAGCCCTGCACCCCTACACGCACTGGTCCATAAATCGCGGCTTTACAGCCAGTGCACTCGGAGATATGTCAGTGAAACATGGGCGCACACATCTGTATTTACACGAGGAGAGCTCAGCGCCACGGCCCGCCCGAACGGGGCACTAGTGACAGCACATTAGCGTGAACCATGTGAAGGGACATTATCTAGATTTAACATTATATATGGGATGCATAACGCATTACGCAATTATAAATACGCGGAGGGGAATACATGTTCTATTATCTTATATATTACAAACAACGGGGGTAATCCACCAATGCGACAGTGCAGGAAGAAGGGATAGTATTTATTTCCCCTCAAGTATTTATACTCGTATAATACGTTATGCATCACATATATCCTCCTAAGCCTGACGAATTAGTGGAGTACCCCCCCCCCCCCCCTCACCCGGGGACGGTGTTTGTAACCCAGGCCGCCCCCTGCCCCAGTCACACAGAAGGATTCTTTCCTTAATGTTAAAGTTTATTACCATATATTGCCATATTTCATGGATAAGACGGCATCTTATTTTAAACTTAAATATCTGGTACTTGACCTAATATAGCATATGCTTAACTATTGCCTTTGCATAAAGCCTATTCTAATTTTGTGTAACGTATTTCTGGTCTTTAAATTTACACTTGTGCATGGTACTTATTTGATTTGTTAGACTATACATATATCACCATGTATCAGGATGTCTACAGCACCTCACATTCCCAGGTGGTCACCCATCAAAGTACTGGCGAGGTTCAGCATTGCTTACCATCGGTAATCGGATGAGAACCGGTGTTTGCAATGTGATATTTGGCCATATTGAAGTTGCATAGTTCCATATTAGATAAATAAATGTTTTTGATTATTATAATCTACTTGCCTTTACTTTGAAGGAACTTAGAATAAATGGTCAACTTTTGATAAATTTGAGGTGAGAACATAATGTAAATTAATTTTGTGTGCTTGTCACACCGCTCACAACCATAGTCTTCAGCAGTAAGAGGTTCTGTGATATTGACTAGTATTCCATTGCCATGCAGCAACAAATGCTAAAGAAGTGCACTAGTATCGAGTTGGATATATTGTTTTGCTTTCATCGAACTATGCAGCTCTACATGGAAGCTGCATTGTTCTATGAAAGCTTCAGATTTTCAAAACCGAAACAATTATCTAGAT
Organism: Branchipolynoe longqiensis; assembly: GCA_030323885.1. Classification (NCBI taxonomy): domain Eukaryota; kingdom Metazoa; phylum Annelida; class Polychaeta; order Phyllodocida; family Polynoidae; genus Branchipolynoe; species Branchipolynoe longqiensis. Next base: position 15,903,073 of record CM059189.1, on the reverse strand, counting down.
TTGATTCTACATATCTAACTTAGATACTGATGCACTTATTAAGCATTTCTTGTCACATAGAAGGGAATACTGAGGCGATTTAATAGAACATGCTACTGCTGAAGCCTATGGTGCATGCTAGCCTAAATTAATTTAGCAATTTAATATTTACTTCAAAGAAAAGTAAGGTAGATTATAACTACCAACCTAATATATTTATCTCAGAAAATGACAGAACTTCAAAACTTTCGAACTATGCAGCTTTACTTTACCCCGAACCTCTGACTCCTCACCGATGTCGACAGCGTGTTTCTAACGACGTGTCTGTGTTGTCATGCTTCCAGGGGAGCCACCACGGATCAGCCGACACATGTCCTCAGACAGCATGTCTTCCATCAACAGTCTCTCCAGCGCCTGCAGCGCCACCTCGCAGCAGTCGTCCGCGACTGACACGGACAGCGCCAAGAAGAAGAAGAAGGGAAAGAGCTGGGTAGTAAGGCTTGTCTTTGCTGGATTAATATCGATTTTGGGTTGTTTTGGTGTTTCTTTTCAATTTCAGAATGTTGTTATTATTTCAGATTTTACTGTAATTATTTGGCCTTCGCTGTGTTACCTGGTGACATTGCGGGTTTCTGGGTTATTTTGGAATCTTGGTGTGCTTATTATATGTCGCTAATTGTATGTAACTAATGCGAGTGTCGATACAGGTTTTCTGAGTTTGGGTCTGCTGGTCCCTCAGGAAGGACTGAAGCTGCGACTCGGCATGTAAACAAGCTGGGTCGCAGCTTCAGCTTACATGCCGGGAGATATTTGGTAGTGCACTTTCATTGCAATTTACATTAGAAACAAGGGTATGGCCAGAACCCTGCCAAGTTTGGTCACCGGGAATCATATTGCTTCATAGTGAGTTTAAAGTGTTGGGCTTATAGTAAAGGACAGGGCTGGGAGGGCACCAGCCCCCACTGTGCTGTAGCTGCATTCCGATGTGCTAGGTGCCAGCTTCAGTCCTTACTGAGGGACCACCAGAACTTACAATGCCTGGATTGCTGAATTGTGCTGTTTATGAACGGGGGGTGAAAGGATCTCCGCATTTTCTGTGGTTTTCCATGAAAAGGGGAGAAATTAGCGGGTCGGTGCTGGGATGGAGGTGTGGGGGGAGAGGGGGTTCTGGATTGTGTCTGTATGGTGTGCTGCTTCTGATAACGCATCCAAGTTCTTGCTTCTGTTGCATTCGATTTGTGAAGCTTGCAAGTGCAGACTTTCTACATACAGTAATACCCGTCTTCATTGGACAACTCTGCGTTCAGACCATTGTTGTCCTGCCATAACAGGTGTCCTCTCAGTTATCAGAGAGAAAGAGCGTAAAATGATACAAAATAAGTTCATACATTGACAAATTGTTCGCGCATGTGTAGGGGATTTCTGCTTACAGAGTCCCTGAAGACAGTTACTACTGTATATCATAAGGTGTGACTATATTATAAGGTACTCACTGTATATAATAAGGTAGGACTGTATATGATAATGGAGAGACGACATATCTTGAGAGCTATATAGATATATATATATATTTATATTCATACTTTTTATGTTACACTTGTGTCTCACTTAAGTTAAATGGCAGAAGTATATTGTATACTTCATACTTTCTATGTCAAACTTGCATCTCACTTGAGTGGTATACGTATATATATAATTTTAATGGAATCATTCGTTCGAAATGCCTTCATAAACAAAGAACATATCGTGTCCGTATTTTTCGACCTTGAAAAGGTGTACAACACGACATGGAAGTACGGCATCCTGAAGGATTAGTTTAATATGGAGTTTAGAGGGCACTTGCCCATTTTCATTTCTAAATTTCTGTCAAACCGAAAATTTAGAGTTTGGATCAATGCTACCCTCTCTGATCCTTTTGATCAAGAGATGGGAGTACCTCAGGGTAGCATTCTATCTGTTAGCCTTTTTGGCATTAAAATTAACAATATAGTTAAAGCCATAAAGAGTACTGTATCCTGCAGCCTCTATGTAGATGACTTTTTAATATGTTATAAAGGCAAAAATATGAACACTATAGAACGGTAGCTCCAATTAAACATAAATAGCCTTTCCTCATGGGTAATGGAAAATGGTTTTAGATTCTCCAAATCAAAATCCGTTTGCATGCACTTTGTCTTTTATGGACTTTGCACCATGAACCTAATTTAACAATTGGAAATGATTCCATGAAAGTCGTCAAAGAGACCAAGTTTTTAGGAGTCATCTTTGACAACAAATTATCTTTTATCCCTCATATTAAGTATTTAAAGTCCAGATGCCTTAAGGGGCTGGACATTTTAAAAGTTCTAGCCCACACACAGTGGGGAGAAGACAGCACTGTCCTGCTCCAATTATATAGAAGAGTAATACGTTCAGAATTGGACTATGGCTGTATTGTTTATGGTTCAGCCAGAAAATCATACATATCACAGTTAGACACTACACACTATGAAGGCCTTCGGCTGGCCCTGGGGGCTTTAGGACCTCGCCAGTCCAGAGCCACCATGTGAACGCCTCTATGAAGCAAGGCATAATGCCGTTAGGCCTCTATGAAGCATACATAATGCCGTTAGGCCTCAGAATAAAGCCTCATTTGGAGCCCTTGGGGCAAATCTACATAATATAGCACCCTCACAATATTCAGATGTTCCACCTTGGCAGCTGAGGAAACCAAACATTATCCTCCAGCTGCCCATTTCGAAGAAATCCCAAACGCACCCACTTTCATATGAAAGCTTTATCGATGTGCTTTTAGTTCCCACCTAGCCGTTTACACTGATGGGTCAAAGACAGACAACACAGTCTCTGCGGCAGCAATCATCCACGGACATGAATTAGGTACACGTATTCCAGATCAGAGTTCCATCTTTACTGCTGAGGCCCGAGTACTCCTACTCGCGTTAGAGTGCATCGAAACCTCAGCCAGTCATAAATTCATCATTTTCACTGACTCTTTTTCCTGCCTTCAGGCTTTAAAGAATAGGAAACTGGACCACCCAATACTACTTAAAGTACTCATTAAACTAAATTCTCTTTCAATAGTAAAATTTGACATTCACCTATGTTGGGTGCCCAGTCATGTGGGTATCCCAGAAAATGAAGAGAGCAGATCAAGCAGCCACTCGAGCCCTGACTGCTCCTTTGGAACACTGTCATATTCCCCACTCTGATCTGAAACCTACCATTCAAAAATACATCTGGAACCTATGGCAGATCGAATGGGATGAACACCCAAACAGCAAACTCCATAGAATTACCCCGTCTGTGAACGGACTGCCGCAGAGTCACCTGGAAGGGCGACACGACCAGGTTGTTTTAACAAGATGCCATATTGGCCACTCGTGGCTAACACACATTTTTCTGCTGAAGGGGAACCCTCCCCCTGAATGTATTGGATGTCAGTCCCCACTGACATTAAAACACACTTTATTAAACTGTGTGGATTTCATGGCCCTGTGCCAACAATTTTACACTGCAGACAGTTTGCATGACCTTTTTACTAAAGTAAAACAAGAAAACATTTTAGCCTTTTTGAGGGCAGCTGGTTTGTACCACCTCATATAGCTTTTTAAGCAAATTTCATCAGTGAATAATACTATCATTTAGAATTTTATTTAGCTTGACCAGAAGCTATATGATTGTGAGTTAAATAAATTCATGAGTGTCCATTGACACACAATTGATTGTATGCTTTTACATGTAAAAGCGATGGTTTGAACAAAAACAAACATTTCACGACGTGAATATGGCCTATGCTGCCGACACAGCATAAAGCAACCAATATATATATATATTAGATTTTACTTCTGCCACTGAAGTGAGACGTTAATGTGATATAAAAAGTATTGACAGCTATGTAGTTAAACTGTCTTCGGTTATAAGACATGACAAAAACACAATCCAGTGTTCAGAACATAGTGTATAACGGTCTTTTACTGACACCGCACACACACAATAAAAACGCACACAGAAGTGAACTAATGTGTCCGCCTTTTCCCGCCTCCTGCCCGCCCAGTTGAGGAGTTCCTTCAGTAAGGCCTTCTCTCGTAAGAAGAACAAGCACGGGTCTGTGTCTGACGTGGAGCCTGACACTGCGAGCCTGCGGTCCGACTGCTCCGTGCCCAACTCGCCCCTGCTGCACCCGCACCCGGGGGGCGGGCCGCAGAACGCGTCCCTCAAGGGCTCGCACTCCTCACACGCGTGAGTACCCGCCTCAAGACGCCTTGTTCAAGTTGCATAGTCCGATGGGTTTCAGTTTCTGTCGTTTTTCTGAGATAACTATATTAAGCTGATTGTTATAATCTACCTTACTTCAAGTACTGTTTATTTTTAAACGGCTACGTTTTGAGATATTTGAAGTATAAACATGTAAAATTAGTTTTGGCAAGCTTGCCAAAACTCTGACACCATAGGCATCAACAGGTTCTATTAAATTGCCTCAATTCCCTTATATGTAGCAACAAATGCTTAATAAGTGCATCTGTATCTAAGGCAGATATGTAGAATCAAATCTAGATAATTGTTTTGGTTTTGAAAAGTTTATGCTTCATGGGACAATGAATGAAGCAAATCGGTTAAATTGCTGAAGATGAAAAATATAGGCTTCGCACTTCTCAGACGGTTAGTGGGCGAGTGAGTGAGTGAGTGAGTTAGTGGGGAATGGGGGTTGGAGGAGACTGAAGGAATGTGAGGTGTTTTGGGGTTTTATGGGGGGTTACATACCTGCCAACTATTACGATTTTGGTGGAATAATTACGATTTTTTTATTCTCATTCCGCCCTACGAATTATAAACATATTATTCCGCTTTTTCAAAATCAAATAATTTCTTTAATAATGTGCCTAAAATGTCTCTGAAAATGCACCAGAATGCACCATTTTTTATGTATTTTTCAAATTTTTCTGGGGGGGCATGCCCCCGGACCCCCCTAGAACGCTTGCGCGCCTCGCTTCGCTCGGATGGATTTCTATTATTAGGATTTTCGTTTAACAAAAGTTGGCAGGTATGGGGTTATCTTGTGGGTTGGTGGGGTAATGGGGGATAGATAAAGGAATGTATTTAGGGGTGTTTTGTGGATGGGTGGGGAATGTGGACTGCGAAGAGGATGGGGGTGAAAAGAATGTTTAAAAAAGATATTTGATAAATAATTAAATATATTTTCTTTAATTATCGGTTAATTTTCTGAGAATATAAATGTAGGGCTCGCACTCCTCACATATCTAAGTCGTGCGGGATGAAAGCAGTTGTTATTATTATTATTATTATTATTATTTTAATTTAACTCAGTTAAATTGCTGAGAATGTAAATGTAGTGTCGTTCCACTCCTCACGCGGGTGTGGGGATTGGATTTGGGACGATGGGGAGGAGTAAAAAAAGGAATTGTTTTTTAATGATGAAGGAAGCACATGTTCTTACTCGGCTAAATTGCTGCGATCGTAAATACATGGCTCAAGCTCCTCACACGTGAAGTCTTGTACAGGGTGGTGATGGGTTGACGGAGATGAAAGTATTTCTTTTTAGGGTGGGATTAATAAGGGGATTAATTGATCAAATTGCTGTAATGGGGGTTGTGAGGGGGGGGGGGGGGGCATCGGTGTGCCGAGGCCTGGGTTTCCACGAAACTGCCTCTGTCGGTGCGGACTGTGCATGACTGACCAGCCCTGTGCCTGTGCTTGCAGCCTGTGCGACCCAGTGGAGCATGACAAGGCGGTAATGCAGCTGCAGGTGGCGCTTCATGAGAAGGACATGAAGCTGACCGACATCCGCCTGGAGGCGCTGTCTTCGGCCCACCAACTGGAGCAGCTCCGCGAGACCATGAACCGAATGAAGGTGGGTGGCACAGCCAAACCAACAGAGCGGGCGCTTCTGTCGCTCCCTCTCTCTCTCTCTATTTTACTGCTTTTAAGGGTCCTTCACAATTATCAACATTTTCACAAGCGTACAAGACAAACACTTTTTTTTACCCCCACCTCCCTACCTGCGCCCCTCACAATGTGTTGATATAGTTGAAGATTCCTGAATGGCAGGAAGTGTGGGTTTGAATCCTGCTTAAATTGACCACAATTTTTGTAAGTCGAAGAAAGTCTATGGTGCGTCTTAACCCCCTCCCTCTCCTCAACCTATGGTTTGTGCGATAGTCAACCTGTTGATAATTGTGATGGACCCCGGCTGTACATAGATTTTATGAGTGAAAATTGTACATTTTTATTAGTAACATTGGTAATTCACAGTGCTGAAAACTGCATTCGTGTCACATTGGTAACACATTGTCGGGAATGCTAACCTGTTAGCTACCTTACCTCACACGAAACAAACCGTCATCTATATTTTGTGTATAAATTATGGTGTGGAGGTTAAATGAATATGTGGTCATTGATTCATTTGGTTTCCTTACCTTACATCGCCCATGAACAAGCGCCACCCTACCTTACTCACAATCTTCTTCTACATCCGTCCCTTACCCACAATTCTCCCTGCTCCTTTCATCATTCCTACTTTACCCACAATCCCCTACTTTACCCACAATCCTTTATACTTCCGTCTCTTCTAGTGACATCACCCCTACTTTACCCACAATCCTTTATACTTCCCCTCTTTTCTAGTTACATCACCCCTACTTTACCCACAATCCTTTATACTTCCCCTCTTTTCTAGTTACATCACCCCTACTTTACCCACAATCCTTTATACTTCCCTCTCTTCTAGTGACATCACCCCTACTTTACCCACAATCCTTTATACTTCCCCTCTTTTCTAGTGACACCACTCCTTACTTTACCCACAATCCTTTGTACTTCCCTCTTTTCTAGTGACGCCACCCCTTACTTTACCCACAATCCTTTATACTTCCCCTCCTTTCTAGTGACATCATCCCTACTTTACCCACAATCCTTGATACTTCCCCTCTTTTCTAGTGACTCCACCCCTACTTTACCCACAATCCTTTATACTTCCCCTCTTTTCCAGTGACATCACCCCTACTTTACCCACAATCCTTTATACTTTGCCTCTCTTCTAGTGACATCACCCCTACTTTACCCACAATCCTTTATACTTCCCTCTCTTCTAGTGACATCACCCCTACTTTACCTACACTCCTTTATACTCCCGTCTTTTCTAGTTAAATCACCCCTACTTTACCCACAATCCTTTATACTTCCCCTCTCTTCTAGTGACATCACCCCTACTTTACCCACAATCCTTTATACTTCCCTCTTTTCTAGTGACATCACCCCTACTTTACCCACAATCCTTTATACTTTGATCTCTTCTAGTGACATCACCCCTACTTTACCCACAATCCTTTATACTTCCCTCTTTTCTAGTGACATCGCCCCTACTTTACCCCACAATCCTTTATACTTTGATCTCTTCTAGTGACATCACCCCTACTTTACCCACACTCCTTTATACTTCCCTTCTTCTAGTGACACCACCCCTACTTTACCTACACTCCTTTATACTTCCCCTCTCTTCTACTGCCATCACCCCTACTTTACCCACAATCCTTTATACTTCCCTCTCAAGTTCTAGTGACATCACCCCTACTTTACCCACAATCCTTTATACTTCCCTTCTAGTGACATCATCCCTACTTTACCCACAATCCTTTATACTTCCCTCTCTTCTACTGCCATCACCCCTACTTCACCCACCATCCATCTTTCTTATCCCCTCTCGTCCAGTTGCAGTGCTCCTAGTTTACCCACACTATTGTTATATAACACTCTTGTTATAAATAAATTTGCTTGGTTTCGGACGTGTACTTTACGTAATCATTGTCTCTTCTTTGGAAGAAACCTGACAATTATTACTTTTGATTAAATTTTATTTCATTTATTGATTTGAAAAATAAATATGAGTGGAATAATAGTAGGTAACGAACATGTAACAGAAGAACCGTGTCAGTAGTCTATCATAATTATCCACTAGTATGAGATCAATTTTACCATCAATTGACACATTTTTTAATTACATGTTGGCATTTAAATGTGACGGATGCGGAATAAATCTGACTCACCTGGCGCCGTGAATATTAGCCCTTGTTGCCGTCACGGCGTAAAACCGCCATCAATCAATCACCCAGACATTAACTCATTGCTGCGCTTCCCTCCTCTTTTCTTCACCAGAACGAGATGGCCTCGTTAAAAGCCGACAATTCCCGCCTTCAGCAGTTAGTGTGTAAGAAGGGGCTCACTCACCCCCAGCCCATCTCGGCCGGGCCCGCCAGCCCGACCGCCCTGGAGAAGCGACTCAGCTTAGAAGCGCCCTCTAACCTAGGTAAGGTCATGCGCCCTTCCAACAGGGGGCGCCACCTGACTGTGTGAGCAGCTAATGCCAGTCTCCACCTTGGTGTGATGCTACGGTCCACAAGACACCACGCTGTATGCTTGTTGTAGACTCGTGTAATGATTTAAGTGGGTGGGAGGAGTGGTTACAAATGAATCGATGCCGAACTATTGTTGAGTATCAGGATAATGTCAGATGATAGAGGGTATGCACTGACATCACGCTAATCGGAAGTGCGGCCATTGTGGCGATACAACCACAATAACAAACCCAACAAACTCAATGCATTCTGGATCCAGAAAATGTGAAATATCTCTAAAATTACACAACCTAGAACCAAGCCACTTGGAACACATATAGAAAACATATTCAACAAAAAGATTATATTAAATTTATAAGGTTTGGGTTGTGTATTTCTATTAATTTTGAATAAAAAATAGACGTTTTGCACTGCACGTACCTACCGGAAAAAACTCAATGCATTATCAATGGCCATGAGCAATCTTCATACAGAAAAAGTGAAATATCTCTAAAACCACACCACCTAGAAGCAAACCGATTGGAACACATATAGATAACATATTCAACGAACAGATTATATTAAACTTGTAAGGTTTGGTTTCTGTATTTCTATAAATTTTGAATAAAATAGACGTTTTGCACTGCACGTACCGGCAAACTCAATGCATTGTCAATGGTGATATCGCCACAATGGCCGCGCATCCGTTTGATGACGTCATGGGAATACACTCTATAGTGAAGGACCCTCTTGGGATATCGAGTCACGGTGCTGGCATCCCAGTCTCGCATCAGGGCAGGACTATAAAATCACCATGAGTGCACCCGGTCACAAGTCAGTGCCCATCCTGATATGACCTGCTAGGAAGTAAGACCCCAACCAACAGATGAACAGCATGCGTTTGACATCACTAATAGTTGCCCATGCTCACTTTGGAACTCTTTGTTCTTGTACCTCACAGAACTCCTATTGAGCGACACAGCAGACAGAGAAGGGAGGCGCATCACCATCTCAGTCTCCCTCACCAGCGAAGTCTCCAAACTGTCCGAGGTAAGTCCCAGCCTTGCCTCCTCTGCTCCTTTAGGTAGTTGTCTATGCACGGTTATGTCACTGCAGTCTGGGTATAATCCAAATTTAACTGAGATACTTACTTTGATTGCTTGGTGTTGTATTTTGTATTTAACTACAGGATTTATATTTATGCTATATATGTTTGAAATGTGATTCCTTTTCCCAACAAGCTCTTCGTATGGTGGGTCTTGGGTCTAGACGTATATGTATAGATAAATATGTGTGTATATGTGTCATGTACACGTACACACACATAAATATGTATATACACATTTATCTGTGTGTATATATGTAGGTGGATATATCGTAGTTGATTTGTTTCCGAGGTTTGGCTATACCATGCACAAAATAAACTTAAGAGCAATAAATTAAAATATATGTGGTTTTTTTAAGGGCCCTAAGTGGCTTGTTGATTCGATGATGTATTAGCGGTGTAAAGTCTAGTTACGGCCGACCCTATACAAACAGTTATCTTTCCCTCCCCGCTAAATGGGTTGAATCAGGTTGCGTTTTAGTGGTTGGGGCTGGGGAGGTGATGGAGGTGCAGGACGTGAGGTGTGTGAGTTGGTGTGTACCTTCGTGTCAGTTGGTGTGTATCTGCGTGTGGGTGGGTGTATGTGCCTGTGTAGATGCGTGGGTTGGGGCGCGGTGATGGGTGATTGTGAATGGAGGTCTGGTGTAAGTTATTGACAGTTACTATTGATATACAAAAGGCCACCATCATGTAAATACCACTCCTCCACCCCTCCACCCCTCCATCCCTCCACCCCTCCATCCCTCCATCCCTCTATCCCTCCACCCCTCCACACCCTCCGCCACCCCTATATCCACCCCACCCCTCACTCCTCTAATCTCTTCCCACCCTCCATCCACCCTCACCACCCTCTACCCTCACCCCTCCCCTCCCCCTATCACCCACCCTCCTCTATCCCTCCCATCCCACTCCCCTCTATCCTCCATCGCTTCCACCCTCTACTCCACTCCTCCACCCTCTACCCCCACCTCTATCCTCCCACCCCTCCCCTCTGCCTCGTATCCCTCCACCCTCCTCTGTCGACTACCACATCGCTCCACTCCACCCCTCCACCCCTCTATCCATCCACCCCTCCACGCCCTCTATCCCACCTCCCCGTCCTGCCTACCCCTCCCTCTCTATCCTCCACCTATCCACCCCTCTATCCCTCCACCCCTCTATCCCTCCACGCTTCCACCCCTCTATCCCTCCACCCCTCTATCCCTCCACCCCTCTATCCCTCCACCCCAGCCCTCATGCCTCTATCCACCCCTCATCCCTCCACCCCTCGCCTCCACCCCTTATCCCACCCCTCTATCCCTTCCTGTCCCTCCACCCTCCCACCCCTGCCTCCACCCCCTCTCCCTCCACCCTCCACCCTCCTCTATCCCTTCCACCCTCTACCTTCTACCAATTATTTACCCCTCTATGCCCTCCCCCACTCACCGCCACCCTCTATCCCTCTCTATCCCTCCACCCTCTATCCTCTCCACCTCCCTATCCCTCACCCCTCCACCCCCTCATCCCTCCACCCATCCCTCCACCCCTATCCCTCCACCCCTCCCTCCACCCCTCTATCCCCTCCACACCCTCTATCCCTCCACCCCCTTCCACTCCCTCCACCCCTCTATCCCACCCGCCACCCTCTACCCTCTATCGTTCCGCCACCCCTTCCACCCCTCTATCCCTCCACCCTCCACCCCCTCTCCCCCCCACCCTCTCCCCTCCACCCCTCTATCCCTCTCCCTCCTCCACCCCTCCCTGACCCACCTCCATCCCACTCCACCCTCTCCCCTCCACCCCCCATCCCCCTCCACCCTCCACCCCTCTATGCCTCCACCCTCCCACCCCTCCGCCCCTCTTCGCGCACCCTCTATCCTCCACCCCTCTATCCCTCCTCCATCATCCCTCCACCTCCAACCCCTCCGCCCTCGCCAACACCCCACCACCCCTCCCCTCCACCCCTCTATCCCCCTCCACCCCCTCCCTCTCCCCCTCTATCCCTCCCCCCCTATACCCTTCTACCACCCCTGCTTCCCTCCAACCCTCCTTCCACCCTCTACCCTCTATCCATCCACCCCTCCACCTTCACCCCTCCGCCCCTCCAACTCCACCCCACCACTCCTCCATCCCTCCATCCCTCCATCCCTCCATCCCCACCTCACCTGGAACCCCCTTGTTCACTTCAGAACAGAAGGGCTGAAATCTATAAAGCCAGGTATCTTGGTACTGTTGTTGGCGTTTAAAAGAAATGTTATAAAATGGGGTGGAAGCAGTCAGGGGAACATCTTTAAATATGTAAGAAATGTCGGGTAATACATGGGTGAAAAGGGCCGTAAAAGAGAAGTGTCTGTTTATCACGGGTGATCTGTCCGCCCAGTTCGTGAGGTCTTCAAATTTTAATTTAATTTATTAGTGTTGAATAATTGAAAGGCTATGGGCCATGTGTGAATATGTGGGTTTGCCATCAGCTGAGCGTGAGATTTAACACCTGGGTGCATGTGAACTATGTGATTTTATTGTATAGAACTTCTACCACGTGACCCGATGTTTTATAGTGTCAGCATAATTAAAAAGCTATATCTACTTTTTGCTGGTGATTTGACACAAATTTGATGAGCACTAAAAAAGGCAAATAATTTAAGGACTTCATGGAGCGAGTCATACAGACCCGCGTGTGGATGTGAATCTGGGGGTTGAATATGTGAAAATACTGCCCACCGCACCTCCTCCCACCCCCTTCCACCTCTCATCTTCAACATTACGGACGGCTTTTTAGTCGCCTGTGCAATTGAAGGCCAACTGCCTTTTAGAGTCGGTGTAAATATATTTAACAGATTGTGTCTCTGTCGTGTGCCTGCCCATGTATATCTCTGTGCATGGCTGTCAGTATCTCTATTTGTGTGTGTCGTTGTCTGTCCGTGTGTATCTCTGTGTGTATGTCTGGCTCTGTGCATGTCTGTTTGTACCTGTATTTGTCCATCTGTACGTCTGTGTATGTCCGTCTGTGTCTGTCTGCATTTCAGTCTCTGTCTATCTGTGTATGTCCATGTGCATGTCTGTCTGCATATCAGTCTTTGTCTATCTGTGTCTTTCCATGTGCATGTCTGCCTGCATATCAGTCTCTGTCTATCTGTGTCTGTCCGTGTGTATCTATATCTCTGTATCTCCATCTATATATATATGTATGTGTGTGTCTTTGTCTGTCCATTTGTATCTATGTGTGTGTGTCTGACTCTGTGCATGTCTGTTTGTACTGGTTTTGTCCATCTGTACGTCTGTGCCTGTCCATGTGCATGTCTGTCTGCATATCGGTCTCTCTCTATCTGTGTCTGTCCATGTGTATGTCTGTCTGTATATCGGTCTCTATCTATATGTGTGTCGGTCTCTCTATACATCATCTTTACACACACCACCACCTTCCTCTCCTTCTAGAAGTGCCCGTTTGAGGTGTTGGTGAGGACCATCTGTCTATATATTTGTCTGTACCACCTTTAACACACACCACCACCTTCCTCTCCTTCTAGATGTGCCCATCTGAGGTGTTGGTGAGGGCCATCTGCCTATATATCTGTCTGTACCACCTTTAACACACACCACCACCTTCCTCTCCTTCTAGATGTGCCCATCTGAGGTGTTGGTGGGCGCCATCTGTCTATATATCTGTCTGTACCACCTTTAACACACACCACTGCCTTCCTCTCTCTCCAGGCACGCCCATCCGAGGTGTTGGTCGGTGCCATCTCGGTGAGCGGCAAGACCAAGTGGGAGATGCTGGACGTGATTGTGCGGCGCATGTTCAAGGAGTATGTGTTGCGCATCGACCCCGTCACCAACCTGGGCCTCACCACGGAGAGCGTCAACTTCTACAACATAGGCGACCTCCTACGCTCTAAGGAGGTCAGCCTGCCTGAGCTGCTCCCCTGTGGCTACCTCGTCGGGGAGAGCACCAACATTATGCTCACGCTCAAAGGTAGCCAGCGCCACTGGCCTTGTGTTTATTTGTTTTCGGTGGAGTGCTATGGGTATTATTTTGGAGGGGTTCTTTTCTTGTGGGGGGGGGGGGGAGTTCTCTTGTTTTGTGAGTATTTAGTTTGTTGTTCTTTGATCTAGTACTCTTGTTGTCTTTTGTTTTAGTTCTTTGTTGATGTGGTTGGTTTCTTTGTTGAAAATGTAATTTTATTCATCCAACAAAGTTATTTCTTCCGCATTATGGGTGCTGGCCTTCTAGCTGTACGGCATTACAGTTATATTTAGACATTAGATATTTGAGCTGTTTTAAATAATTCTGATATCTGAGCTGTTTTAATATTTCTGATATTACCACAACTTCAGGTCACAGGCAACGCTGGCCCTTAGACGGTCGTTGAATCTAGAAGAAAAATCAATTATATATCTGAGATTTGAGATGTTTTTATATTTCTCATATTTGAGCTGTTTTGATATTTTTCATATTTGAGCTGTTATCTCATGGCAAATATTGCTGCTGAATTTCTCCTGACACTGACCTCCTTTTCTAATCCCTGTTCGCCCTTCTCTGCAGGCACCAATGAACACAGTGTTGAGTCGCTCGCCTTTGAGACACTCATCCCCAAGTCTATCGTACAGCGCTACATCTCGTTGCTTCTCGAGCACCGACGCATCATCCTCTGTGGGCCGAGTGGCACTGGAAAGAGCTACTTGGCACAGAAACTGGCAGAGTACCTAGTACTAAAGTGAGTCTAGTTGGTTACCTTATAGAAATTGGCAGAGTACCTAGTACTAAAGTGAATCTAGTTGGTTCTCTTATAGAAACTGGCTGAGTACCTAGTACTAAAGTGAGTCTAGTTTATTACCTTATAGAAATTGGCAGAGTACCTAATACTAAAGTGAGTCTAGTTGGTTCTCTTATAGAAACTGGCAGAGTACCTAGTACTAAAGTGAGTAGTCGGTTCTCTTATAGAAACTGGCAGGTACCTAGTACTAAAGTGAGTCTAGTTGGTTCTCTTATAGAAACTGGCAGAGTACCTAGTACTAAAGTGAGTTTAGTTGGTTACCTTATAGAAACTGGCAGATTACCTAGTACTAAAGTGAGTGGTTGGTTACCTTATAGAAACTGGCAGAGTACCTAGTACTAAAGTGAGTGGTTGGTTACCTTATAGAAACTGGCAGATTACCTAGTACTAAAGTGAGTGGTTGGTTACCTTATAGAAACTGGCAGATTACCTAGTACTAAAGTGAGTGGTTGGTTACCTTATAGAAACTGGCAGATTACCTAGTACTAAAGTGAGTGGTTGGTTACCTTATAGAAACTGGCAGATTACCTAGTACTAAAGTGAGTGGTTGGTTACCTTATAGAAACTGGCAGAGTACCTAGTACTAAAGTGAGTCTAGTTGGTTACCTTATAGAAACTGGCAGAGTACAAATTTACGATCATATTCAGACTGACTGCACATAAAATACGACAGTCCCACTTTATTTCAGAGGCATGACAAAAACGAATCAAAATTTACGATCATATTCAGACTGAATGCACATAAAATAAGACAATCCCACTTTATTTCAGAGGCACAACAAAATTAAATCAAAATTTACGATCATATTCAGACTGAATACACATAAAATAAGATAATCCCACTTTATTTCAGAGGCACAACAAAAACAAATCCATGAAATTCTTTAACTTTGAATAGACGCGCATCCATGTGTCTGCACTCGCGCAGTGTGCGTCTGTTGGGACATATACGGTATATTATTAATATTGTGCATGTATTATTTATATTGTATATATGTAATATGTATAATATATAATATATATAATACATATTATATTTATAATATATATAATATATATTACACATATGTATATATATATGTATATATATATATATATATTTCAATGCATTGCCCAATACTGATTTTGAGCGCCGCTGTGATTGGTAGATCGGGGAAAGAGCTGACTGCGGGACTGATCGCCACGTTCAACGTGGACCACAAGTCGAGCAAGGAGCTGCGGCAGTACCTGGCCAACATCGCCGACCAGTGCGAGAGCACGACGGTAGGGGAGCTGCCCTCCGTCATCATCCTGGACAACCTGCACCACGTGACGTCGCTGGGCGAGGTCTTCAACGGCTTCCTCAGCGTCAAGTACCAGAAGTGTCCGTACATCATCGGCACCATGAACCAGGCGACCTGCTCCACCACAAACCTACAGTTGCACCACAACTTCAGGTCAGAGGCAACGCTGGCCCTTACGCGGTTGTTGAATCTAGAAGAAAAATCAATTAACAGGTTCATTTTGTTGCTGGTCAAGTTGAGAGTACTGCATTCCTAAATTCTATTACTATTAGTAATTTGATTGCATGTACATATTGTTTTGATTTGGGGGTGCGCTTTGCTGGACCGAATGTCACTAGTACCATGTGAAGTCACCAGAATATAGCTCCATTACCCAGAGTGAATAGGGATGTAGCCCAGTACATGTGCAATAAACACAATGAAATGCATGGCAGGTCATATCAGTACAGAAAGAACCCCGTACTGCCATGATATACAGGGTTAGAGCTGACAGAATATGCAGTAAAACAATTATAGCACCCCTAGCCGACACAGTGAGCAATAGTCGATGACTGATAACTAACGCCCCTCCCTGTGATTGGCTCCACAAACAGATGGGTGCTGTGCGCTAACCACAGTGAGCAGTAGTTGATGACTGATAACTAACGCACTTCCCTGTGATTGGCTCCACAAACAGATGGGTGCTGTGCGCTAACCACAGTGAGCAGTAGTTGATGACTGATAACTAACGCACTTCCCTGTGATTGGCTCCACAAACAGACGGGTGTTGTGCACTAACCACAATGAGCAGAGTTGATGACTGATAACTAACGCCCCTCCCTGTGATTGGCTCCACAAACAGACGGGTGTTGTGCGCTAACCACAGTGAGCAGTAGTTGATGACTGATAACTAACGCACTTCCCTGTGATTGGCTCCACAAACAGATGGGTGCTGTGCGCTAACCACAGTGAGCAGTAGTCGATGACTGATAACTAACGCCCCTCCCTGTGATTGGCTCCACAAACAGATGGGTGCTGTGCGCTAACCACAGTGAGCAGTAGTTGATGACTGATAACTAACACCCCTCCCTGTGATTGGCTCCACAAACAGATGGGTGCTGTGCGCTAACCACAGTGAGCAGTAGTTGATGACTGATAACTAACGCCCCTCCCTGTGATTGGCTCCACAAACAGATGGGTGCTGTGCGCTAACCACAGTGAGCAGTAGTTGATGACTGATAACTAACGCCCCTTCCTGTGATTGGCTCCACAAACAGATGGGTGCTGTGCACTAACCACAGTGAGCAGTAGTCGATGACTGATAACTAACGCCCCTCCCTGTGATTGGCTCCACAAACAGATGGGTGCTGTGCGCTAACCACAGTGAGCAGTAGTTGATGACTGATAACTAACGCCCCTCCCTGTGATTGGCTCCACAAACAGATGGGTGCTGTGCGCTAACCACAGTGAGCAGTAGTTGATGACTGATAACTAATGCACTTCCCTGTGATTGGCTCCACAAACAGATGGGTGTTGTGCGCTAACCACATGGAGCCCGTCAAGGGCTTCCTGGGACGCTACCTCCGCCGCAAATTGATCGAGGCAGAGATCCAAACGCGCGCGCGCAACAACGAACTCGCCAAGATTGCTGACTGGATGCCGAAGGTGTGGCAGCACCTGAACAAGTTCCTGGAGATGCACAGTTCGTCGGACGTGACGATCGGGCCGCGTCTCTTCCTGTCGTGTCCGATGGACGTTCCCGGGTCACAGGTGTGGTTCACGGACCTGTGGAACTACTCCATCGTGCCCTACCTGCTGGAGGCCGTCAGGGAAGGGCTGCAGGTCAACGTGAGCATCCCTTGTACACTCACTCACGCCATGGGACCTCTCTTCCAGTTAGATTTATTAATGTAAATAGTATACATGATACAGAACTTATATCAATTATATTTGTTAATGTAAATAGTATACGAGATCGAGACGTCTATGCCAATTTTTTGTGTTTAAGTTTAATGTAAATAGTATATGGGATCGAGACCTGTACCAATGTTATGCTTAATATAAATATTATACAAGATCGGGACCTCTATACCGATTTCATTTTTTAACATAAATATATAGTCTTGAGGACAGATGACAAAATTGTCAAGAGATGGTGCTTTTCTTGGATCCTCTGACAACCTATTCCATGAAGTGGAGGTGCTGCCACTTATGTACGTTTACGCATGGTTCTTGATATTGTTGTGATATTTTCATATTATTATATTTAGGGACGTTTTAAACCTCACCTAGTTGGTTATCGAGCTTTTTTAATATAAATAATGTACGAGATTGTGACCTATGCCATTTTTTGTTTTAATTTAAATTGTATATAAGGTCGAGACCTCTATGATAATTTTATGTTTAATATAAATAGTTTACGAGATCGAGATCACTATGCCAATAATCAATGTAAATAGGGTATGATATCGAAACCTCTATGCCAATGAACAAATTTGAGAGTTCCTGAGAATGTTTGGGCTGTATTATCTTTGTCTTTTTACCTATATTTCACTGTATTGTGATACCTGTTAAGCTTTAGGAAAATGAGAGTGACTAAATAGATTCTTCTCACTTTTTACTGTGAATAGAGCTTTTTATGCTGGCATCACTCAAAATCACCAATATTGAATTGTGTGTACTTCATTTCTGTTTGAAGTACACAGATAGAGCTAGCATTCCATAATTACGGTGTCTTACGGTACTGGGTATGTGCAAAGAATACTTGAAATAGCTGTGGGGTTTATGAGGGTTATTTAAGACTTATGCTCTCTTGTGCAGAATGCATGTGGTGTGGTTCGTGTAGGTAGGAGGAGGGTATGGTTTGAAAGCACGTACTGTCCTGTTTACAGTTGACGTACACGCACATCGCATATCGCAGCTATGGAATGTGACAATCGGATGTTTGATACGTGTATCACATATCGACCTTTTTCATTCCTATGGAATGTTAGCTTGAGTTAGTGAACAAATATGGAGGCTTTTGAGTCACTGTCACTCCTACTGCATAGTAAATTTAAATAAGAACAACTATGTTTATATGTAGTGTAAAAGCATTGTTATGCAAATATTACAGAAAGTATAGCTACAGGTGGTATAGCAGTTTGAGCGGCCTGGTGCAAGCTAACCCTGCGACCAGGGGTGTTAAGTTCGCTTCCTGTCGTCAGGCAACTCAGGTTTCCACCGCTAACGGGCTGACAATTTTGATCAAGGCATCAGAAGTGTATTTAATTTAATTGAATGAATGTAAGAGAAATTGTACCATTGGTGTAGTTGGAGAAGGTGTGGACTTGTCCTAATCAGGTAGTACTGCCTCCACCCCACACCCTCACACTCCGGGGGCGGGGGGTGGCAACCCTTTATCGTTGGTTAGCTTCCAGGGTTAGGGAAGCAGGCTGACACTACTAATCTGCTGGGATGATACAAGTAGACTGAGCTATCTCTCGTTTGTGGGATATCCTTAAAATAGAATGGTAGAATCAAGTGATTGTTGTTGTGGTGTTGTTGTTTCCGAAATAGAAGAGACATATATATATATATATATATATATAGGTATATATATATATATATCTATATAGTATGTAATATATTACTATTTCATAGCCAGGGCCTTTGTGTAAATAAATAAGGTATGCTATGTTTTCTTATTCTTGACTTGCCATCAATGCAGCTGTTTTTCAACTACATGGTTTACAATCCTTTAAGCACACACCTACATTTTCCAGGCTCGCCAGGGCCCACCCTGGATTATTCTCATTTTTCAAATTTTATTTGAATAGATTTTATGTGTCATATTTACTTGTGAACGGAGCCAACACACCATGGTACGATAGAGGCAGGTGAAGCGAAAAAAGATGCAATGTGGTGTCTGGCATTACATTAATAGACACATGTAAACACACACACCGAAGTGTGAGCCTTTTCACGGTCCGCTCGAAGTGGTCATGTTTTGCTGCCGTCTTTCTAGCCTGCTTTAAACGCAGAGGGGGAAGATGTGGTGTTTGTAGGGGGTGGGAGCGCGGTGGGAGCGGGGGTGGGAGCTGGCCACACAAAGCTGCAAGTAGAGGGTGAGTAGGTGGGTTAAGTTGGAGGTGGGAGTCGACTGGTGGGAAGAGACGGGAGCGGGTGCCAACTTTTAAATGTTATTACATTTAATATCCAAAGGCCGTCCACAAATAATAATAAATGAGATATTTCTGTAACTATACATGTTTGTTGATTTAATAATTCCTAGATTCAAATCACCGTTTGTTTGTTATACTTTATTTAAGCAAATTCCCTGTTGTTTTACTTTTGAAAATGGTAATGAGAGTTAATTTTGCCTTCTCTTATGTATCTCCTCTCCCCCGCCATCTCCCACTCAAACCCCCTACCATGTCCATCCCCCACAACCCAAGGCTCCACCGTCTACAAACCACCACTCCCCACTTCCAAATCCTACACCTTCGTCCATGCAAATCCGCACCCTCCTCAGCCCGCCCGCACCCACACCACTACCTTCCTCCTGTCCAAATCCTACACACTTGTCCACCCAAACCTTCATCCTTCTTGAACCTCCCCCATCCAAACCTCTAACAGCCGCCACGAAAACCTCCACTACCCTCCCCAATCCTCACTACCCTCTACAACCCTCCACCTCCCCCCCCCCCCCCCCCCCGCCTCCACGCCCTTGCCTCTACTCAAACTAAGCTCATTTTCACCCGCTTCACTTGTGGAATGAGCTTAGTGGCCTGCGCGTTGTGTCCGTGTGCGCGTGTGTGTCCGTGTGCGTTTAGTAGTACATATCCTCACCGTGGTGTCCTGACCTGACCAGCGGGTTGGCCCATTGCAGGCGTACGGGCGGCGCGCGCCGTGGGAGGACCCGGCCGACTGGGTGATCGAGACGTACCCCTGGCCGCACAGCAACGATCAAGACTGGCCCTCCCTGCTGCGACTGCGGCCCGAGGACGTGGGCTACGACTCGCAGGTGCCAGCCGCCAAGGGCGAGAAGACGCAGGGCACGCAGGGCAGCAACCAGCAGAGCGACACAGACGGAGACCCACTGGTAATGATGATGATAATAATACAGTGAAATCCCGTTATAACGCGCCCCGATGTAACGCGAATTCTGATATAATAACTCGATGGATCCAGAATTCCTTAATTCAAAGGTAATTCAATAAACTGAAGGAACATCGATTTGGCGCGACCCTGCTGTTTTCGCGATGACATTTTATGGACCCTAACGATCACGTTTTAACCGGGTTTCACTCTAATAGTGATGATGGTGGTGGTGGTGGTGGTGGTGGTGGTGTTGGTGGCAATGACGATGACGATGACAATAATAACAAACAGCAACTGTAACATAACAGATCTCCCTCACAAGCAGGATCCGCTCTAAGGCGTTGTGCACTAAAGCCATCACTTGACATATTTACAACTTAGTTACAGTAGTTTAAGAATATCGAAAGTTCATTTACCCTCAAATCTACCTGAAATGTGCTAGTCTTGAGGACAGATGAAAAGATTGTCAAGAGATGGTGCTTTTCTTGGATCCTCTGACAACCTATTCCATGAAGTGGAGGTGCTGCCACTTATGTATGTTTACGCATGGTTCTTGATATTGTTGTGGTATTTTCATATTATTATATTTAGGGAGATTTGAAACAAATATCAGTTTTCTTCAGAATAGTGCATTTATCAGTGCCAGGAGACCAGTCTTCTGGCCATAGGTTTCAGTTTTCTTTATGTAAAGCTATTCTTTATATGATGAACAAACTGGCAAATGTGACTAACTATTCTTAGTTGTTTCTCACGGCGATGTTCATTTAGTTGACATTATACTTTAGATTTCAGCTGCTAGCTAGTTGACATTTGATTTACCTTGACTTCTGCTGCTGGCTAATTGACCTCACCTAGTTGTTTATGATGCTTATGTTGATTTAGTTGCTGTTTGATTTAGCTGAGGTCTTTGTTCTCATGCTGACGTTGATTTCGCTCAAGTTTGATTTAGCTGACGTCCTTCCTCTGACTTCTGCTGGTAGTTAATTGACCTCACCTAGTTGGTTCTTGTGCTGACTTTGAATTGGTTGCTGTTTGATTTATCTGACATATTTGTTCTCATTTCTGTTGTTGGCTAATTGACATCACCTAGTTGTTTCTCATACTGACTGATGTGTCCTTACAGCTCAACATGCTGATGCGACTGCAGGAGGCTGCGAGCTACTCGAGTCCACAAAGCGCTGACAGCGACTCAACCAGTCTGGACTCTCACTCGTCCGGAGTGCAGGAGTTTGCTTCCAACAACTCCGGGTCGGGAACCAACTCCACAGAATCCACCTTATGAGGCTCGTCAAGGCGCGTAGGATCGGAGTGACCGACATCGTGTTACAGACAGTGATCCAAAGACGCTAAGCCTTGTGAGGCTCAGTAAGGTCCAGACTGTTTTACTCTGGCCGCCTACTGGTCGAATGTCGCTCTCCCAATGACTACAAACTATATATAGTATATATATACTGCCTTTTGGATGTGGATCACTTCAGTCAGGGTGATACTTGGCCAGCGTGCAGCAATCAGCATCAGGAAAACCTCAGTGGACTTATTAGCGATCCTATTATCGATAAGTGTTATTATTGGTTATTGATTATTGATTATTGACGCCAAAGTGAAGGGAGAGGCGTGGGGAGTGCCTGATGTATCTCTCGCTGTGTGGGTGGCGTCAGATTGATGTTGAGCACCAGTGACTGGGGCCGTATGTGCAGCGTGGACGATGCTGGGGCCGGCGAGAGGGCGCCGAATGCATTGGTGCGTGGAGACCGATGCAGCTAGGTTTTGTTGACGGCACTGAGGAGGTGACGAGCCCGGCATGTGACGCGCACACTGTGTGAGTGCCTCTTGCTGGGTGAGATGTTTAGACTAAGATAAAAGATGAATGAAAACTGATGCGTTTTTGTGGAGATATATATTTTGTCCTGCTTTCTTTTTTCTTTATTTTAATTAAAATGTTGGGTTGGTTTTTTTAGGGGTGGGGGTGCTATGAAGGGGGTCACTATCTGATTTGACAAGCCTATACAGGCCCAAGTGTTTGTTTTGTTTTGTGGGTTTTATTTTTATTAAGTCTATTTTTATTGCTGTTGTTCAGTATGTACACATAAACGTGCTATGTGCCTTTCTGCCTTTTTGTATGGTTATAATACTATGAGCAGCTCGCTGATTGCCTCGTGTCATGGCCGGTGGGGGCGGGGTGAGTGAGCAGGTGGCCTTTGACACGCCGCTGATATACTTTATTAGTATGAGAAGACTTCACGCCTCTGCAGTCATCCTCAGGGTGGGAGGGAGGGGGGTGGACAGTGCTGCCCAGTGAGCAGATCACCACAACGCGATGAGCAGCTCCTTGTAAGCACTGCTTTATAGTGATGCACGTCGCATGCACACGATGACCGGGCCGTCTTAGTGAATCAGTGATTGTGGGCTGCGAATCGCCAGTGTGCTCTGCATATTTTTAAGTCTCGATTTTTCTTTTTAATTTTTAAATTGTGTCATTCATTAATTAAAAAGTGTATATGAGTATTGTTTAAACAAACACTGGATTTGTGTGTGTATATTTTCTTTTTAGTAAATGGTTTTGAGCACTGATTTATCGATATGGTCGGTTTATGACGATTTAGTGTGAGACGGGTCAAATGTAATTGTTCTGGTGCCATGAGAATTCAAACCACAACGATGCACCGGTCGTCGGTTAAAGCTGCATAGTCCGATGAAATATCAAATTTTCAAAACCAAACCAAATATCTAGATTTGATTTTACATATCTAACTTAGATACTGATGCACTTATTAAGCATTTGCTTCTGCATAGAAGGCAATACTGAGTCACTTTAACAGAACCTGTTACTGCAGAAGTCTATGGCGTCAGTTTTGGCAAGCTTGCCAAAACTAATTTTACATCTTTGCACTCAAAATATCTCAAAAGTTTACCATTTAAAATAAAAGTAACTTTGAACTAATGTAAAGTAGATACTAGTGATCGATCTAATATATTTATCTCGAAAAAATACAGAAATTCTAAACCATCGGACTATGCAACTTTAAGTGCCGGGAATGGTAACTTTTTAAATATGGGAATTTTTGTATTTAATATAATTTCCGTGTAAAACACCTATTATTATATATTGAAGCGGTTCTAGCTTCGGTAGCTAGCTTTTTTTGGGCGGTTTAAGTAACGGATTATAAGTTAACCTTTTGTGCAATGTATTCCTGCTGGCAGGGATGTAGTCAGTAGGTAAATAAAGTGGAAGGAAACAAAAAGAATGATAACAAATGCGGTCGGTGCACCCGCTTTGACTTGACCTAACCCGTTACAATGACAGCGCGAATACAGCAGAGTAAGCAGTGCTTTCCCTCCTCACTGCCAGCTTTAGCCGAAATGTAAATTGCGCCAGTACACGGTGCTTTGATGTAGTCACCGAATGTAGCAGGAACCATATTAAGTATTCCCAAATGTTGTCGATTGAATATAATGCCAAAGCAAGACAAATTTGCATTAATAATAAACATGCAGTAGCACTATTAAAGTCTAGCAACTTTGGGATGTTGAATTGTTTCAGCCGGTTTTTTTCTTGTGTTAGGTGGGTTTTTTGTTGTATTTTTTTAATGAGAAATGAGCAGGCATTCACCCCCAACACCGCCACCATCACATTTCAGAGTGTGTTACTAAATATTACAAATAATTATTTATGAACTGCGTGTTGTCGCTATGGTGAGCGAGGATTAGATTAGTAGCGAGCATTTAACTGGGTGTCTGATACCATTGTCTGGTCGAATTGACAGTGATATTAGATAGATTATGACAAGCACCAGAGGTCGGGATGTGCCCCAAATGCATGTCAACTCATGTGATCCTGCCCCTGCCCCACCCCTTGAAATCACCTTCATTGACCCATGTGTGACATTGGTGTGACCTCTAAGTGATCCGTGAAAATAAGAGATGGTCATTAAACCTTTTCCCATCGATTGCCACATTTTCGGGATTCTGAATGTTTCTTTTTTCGCACTTGTAGTCCATTGATTTCTTACAAAAACAGCCGAAACCCGTAATAGGGAACAGCTATATTTAACATTATATTATTAATATCCTGTGTCTGCTTACGTCACGGAGCATGTCTCCATTAGATTATCAAAGTGGGGGAATAAATACTTTCGTTAGAAGTTTTAGTATTTTCTGTTAAAGGTGTGTTTATTTTGATTATAAACTATATGTATTCTGGTTTTATATGTGTTGGTTATTAATGGCAAGACGATGGGGAGAGGTTTATTGTGCATCGGTTTGTCTTGGTGCTTGGCGCCCCCTGTCGGGGAAATGCTAAGCACAGTACACGCGGCTAGCTGCATTAATCTGCAACCAGTCATTTCCACACAATGGGTCCCAAGTGGGGCCAGACATTGGCGAACCAATAATAGTCTATTAGTGTTCAAGTATGCCAATTACAATTCAGAATTGTTGTCTTTTAGAAAATGTTAGTTTTATATTAGTATTACTACATTCGCCGGACAGAGTGGTTGAATGAGTTCAATGCCTGTTCCCATGTGGCAGGTCACGGGATTCGGGTCAAACCAATGAATTAAAAGTATACTTTTCGCTACATAAACTGGCCCTCTGTATTAATATCATAGGACATGTAGCAGTGGAATGAGGAAGACAAATTGTCCGTCATTGAATTTTCCCATGTTTAATCAATGAGGGTAATATCAAATATATTTTTCAACTGATATACCTTTTTTCATAACCAAAGTGACAATAACTTATGCTTACTTTTCGCCTTTCTTGCCATCACCTTTATAAAATCGCCAAATCAAACAATATGAGAAGTGAACTATCTCAAGGAGAATTTTGAATATGCCCCAATTACCCCACTTACACACATGCGTATATCTTCGGGTTGTGTATTTTATTCAACACACATCCCAACCTCCTGGTGTGGAGAGTTCCTTTGGGTGAGGAACTCTCCGGTCACTTAATCGAACTGCTGAGTGAGTGACTCGTAGTACGACTGATTGAGTTGACTAACAAAGACGTTGGTCATGTTAATGTTCTCTCGGAGTTTTCACAGATGTGAAATAGGAGAGATTTATTTGGTTCTAGGAGGGTACATCGAAGTGGTTTCTCCCCCAATACTTCACAGTTGGTGCAATACATTTTACATGGCAAGTGCCTCGAGAGTTTATGCTTTAGCCACCCGTTGGAATAGAAGCAGGGCTTACTCGTGCTATTTACAGTGGGGACTAGTATTTAGCTTTGTTCTTTTTTTAAGTTCTATTAGTATTTTCTTAATACAATGATCCACTGCTGGAGGTTGAAGAGATTTTGAGCGTTTATTTGCTTAGAACTGCAGCTGGCTCCAGGTGATTGATGCCTTTTAGTTAATACAGGCATTGTTGCTGCGTTCAACTGGTTTATAGTCGTTTTAGTGTCAACTCGCTAAGAGCAAGCAGCAAGTGTTGGCCCTGTTAATTACTTACGTAGGGCAGTGGAACATCTCCGCCTCACGCCGTCTGAACTCTGCACTGAGCGTTCTACTTCTAGTGGCCGGGGAAGTGCGTTGTTAAGAGCTATATATGCTACTGGTCGACTTCATTGATGAGTGTTAGATATCTGATTATGCATGTTATTTATAACCTGTGCTATTTATGACTGTACATATATCAAATTTCTTGTCGATGCGCCAGACTTGAATTCAAAACAGACCTTTTACTGTAAACTGAAAGGGTGAGAAAAAGGCAAGTTTGTCTTACCGAGCTGTTTATTATTATATACACACCAGATTGTATACTGTGTAAATAGACGTGCATCCTACTGTGTTTGAATATCAATAGTAACAACAAAACAAAAAAGCCCTCGCAATGTCAAATAGAACCTCACTTCCATGTTCACTCTGTTCCTAATGTGAAGCGTAAATTGTAGTTCCTTCACTTCCCGCATGGGGGCGAGAAGTCACTGGTACGCCCCCTGGTGCCTGTATATGTAACTAGACCCACCCTTATTGTGACGTGGTACCTCTGTGAAGCTGCCTGCGAACCCCGTGTTTCCATGACAAACCGTCATAACCCTATTGTTCTGTAAAGTTTGCATCAGTTGTGTTGACTATAAAATCCTATGGTTATTTAAACAGAAATAAATTATATTACAATGGTTTTATATAAAGTAACCCACCCGTGTTGCCTTTCATTCATTCAAGTTGGGTATAATGACTATCGGTTTGAACAGTTCTAATATATAACAGGGTGGCGGATGGCTGTTACACATATACACGAGAAGTAAATCTAGTACAATTTCACTGCAATCCAGAAAAATATGTGTAGAAAAAAACCCTAATAATAGTAATATTCTATGTATGGCTGCATGCATGTACGTACTATGTATGTACTTACGTACATAGGCATACATACGTACAAAAAAAGTAAAGCACAAGTGGTATTTGAACCTGGGCTACAGGGTGTCCAAACACAGTAACTTAAAACGATACAGTAAGGGTTAGATGACAATCTCTATTTAGTATGGGTGCAAATGTGTGGGTTGGTTGTTGGAGTTTTACACTGCAACATCTAAGGTCATATCAGGACGGGTATTGTGGCAGTGCGCACTCATGGTGACTTTATAGTGCTGCCCCACTGGGAAATCAAGCCACTGGCACCATGACCGGGTATCCCACTCAGTCACATTATCCTGACACAATGCCGAGGCTAGGAAGTGTCAAGAGTCTCAATGTTATAAGTCATTGGGGACGTAATCGATTAATCGACTGTGGTCACCCGAGCCACTATTTGGCGCATGCGCACATCCTGCAGACTCGGGTCGAATAATCGAATTAGCTTCTCCACGCTCGGGTGACAAAAATGGTCGCCGTTTTATTAGTTTTTTTAGTAGCCGATATAATTACAGCAAAATATGATTTAACTATTTTTATGATGGCATAGTTTAGTGGTATTCCCATTTCATTAATCTATGATATTACCAAAAAAGAATTTGTATGACTGGTACCGGTGGCTGTTATCCTGCAGGACGTTACCAGCGCAAATGTGATGTCATCGCTCCTTGCAAACCCCAGCCAAGAGGTGGGTTACTGGGGTCGGGTTGTTTTGCACACTGCACGTGTATTTGTCGACTCCACTCGAGGTGTTCTATTTGAAATTCTGACGACTCGGGTGACCCGAGTCGCCCGGGTCGTGTTAATCGATTACGGCCTGGGTTGACTCGACCGAGAACCGATCTCCCGCACGCGAGGCCCGCGCTCTACCGATTCGGCCACCGCGACTGGTGAAAACGAATACGAATTACCAGTATACATATACTATATGTGCAACATGGGCGTAATCGATTAATCGACTCTGGTCACCTGAGCCACTTTTTGGCGCATGCGCACATCCTGCAGACTCGGGTCGAATAATTGAATACGCTTCTCCACGCTCGGGGTGAAAAAAGTGGTGGCGCTTTTTTTTGTTTTTTAATAGCCGATATAATTACAGCAAAATATGATTTAAATATTTTTATGATGGTATAGTTTAGTGATATTTCCATTTCATTAATCTATGTTATTACCAAAAAAAATATGTATGACTGGTACCGGTGGCTGTTATCCTGCAGGATGGTACCAGCGCAAATGTGCAAACCCCAGCCAAGAGGTGGGTTACTGGGGTCGGGTTGTTTTGCACACGGCACGTGTATTTGTCAACTCTACTCGCGGTGTTCGATTTGAAATTCTGACTACTCGGGTGACCCGAGTCGCTCGGGTCGTGTTAATCGATTACGGCCCATGTGTCACTACCACAGCTAGCGCCTCTTTACCGATAATACTCAATTCAATTTTTGTTGTTCCAGACTTAACATCCATATAAACAAAAAGCACTAGAACTTAATAGCACAGTTGCCCTAAATCATATACTTCTCCAGTGGTTGTACAGTGGTGGTGTGCATCATGAACCACTCTTCCTAATAATGCATAATAATCCATTATTCGATTTACCTAAGCACATCATGAAATTAGATCCCCCCCCCCCTGATTAACAGTTTACATGCGGGTCCACTACAAGGTTTCGGTTCATTGCACATGAAACTATTATGTTGAATGCTATACATGATTTTCTAAAAGATTCATATTTATATA
Source organism: Branchipolynoe longqiensis (assembly GCA_030323885.1). Lineage (NCBI taxonomy): Eukaryota > Metazoa > Annelida > Polychaeta > Phyllodocida > Polynoidae > Branchipolynoe > Branchipolynoe longqiensis. The sequence goes on along the minus strand of CM059189.1, from coordinate 15,874,448 downwards.
TACAACATAACTGACATGCATATTCGATATAGCGAGGGAGTGTTCTTTTATTCACTCTACCTACTCATTCACTTTATTCACAAGGATTCCTTCACATTATTAGAACAGTATTTAATACATTAGTTCTGTGTTAACCTGATAATCTAGTTGTACTACCCTATATTGATAGGACTATTTAATAAAGGTCCATACCATTTATTTGATCATAGGCAGACCCTACCAACTCGGGTTGAATAAATGAATACGCTCGGGGTGGAAACGATGGTGGCTTAATTCAAATTTTTTTTTTTTTTAATATCCAATATAACTACAGCAAGATTTTATGATTGCATAGTTTAGGTACATGTCCATTTTTAAGTTGCATAGTCCGATGGTTTTGAATTTCTGTATTTTTTCTGGGATAAATATATTAGATCGATCACTAGTATCTACTTTACATTAGTTCAAAGTTACTTTTATTTTAAATAGTAAACTTTTGAGATATTTTGAGTGCAAACATGGAAAATTAGTTTTGGCAAGCTCACGGCCCGTGTATTTTTAGGTTCACCCCAGGGTGTTCTATTTGAAATTCTGACGATTCGGCGATATTAATAGTTATATTTTCGAATCGACGAAGGTACAGTAAACAAACCGCCGCCGCCGCCAGTATGGAACGCGACGTCGATGCAGCGGTTGCGGCGATTTGTTTACATTACATTCGTTGATTCGAAAATATAACTACCGCCAATGCGGTGGTAGCCTTAATAACGCTTCCAATTTAGGGTTAATTTAATGAAATTTCACGATTTGAGTATGTAATTCTGTTAAATATGGTCGCATTGAATAGATTTGGCCCGAATCGGTCCCTAACCTGCACGTTAACCCAGGCTCAAGTGGGAGTTAGTGAAGACGACGTTAACCCTCGAGGAGTTTGCCTAACCCGCCCTCATACATTGACACTTTGGCCTCTAACCCGGGAAATCCGCACGACGCGTGGGTTACGAGCCCTAACCCGCCCTCATACATTTGGCCCCAGTGCTCTTCGCGAACAGTAGGGTGTCCAATTTGCACCTACCCAATGGGACCTGTGGATTACTCCAATCGCACCGCAAAATTTGACTGATACTGCTACCATACACAAATAAACGATTGATAATGAATGGTGCATGCAGGTATGGATGAAACGGGGCGTAGATCTATTTACCAATACGGTTTTCAATGCAATGTAGATTACCACCAACCTCACTAAAAGGCCCTGTCACACTACGACGTTTCCTACAAACGCGCGTCGACGTGTTGCCTTTTTGGTCGAAACGTCGGTACACGTCCGGTACGTTACCGGCGCGTTAACGGCGCGTTACCGGCGCGTTACCGGCGCGTCGGTACATAGCAACGTTTGAAGGAACAAGTCGGCGCGCGTCTGCGCGCGTCGGGGCGCGTCAAGGTTTTGTGCTTGCACAAAACTTTCAACGGGCCGCAACGCGCGGCAGCGTTTTGGGGGGCGCGTTACAGACGCGTTAGCAACACGTCGACACGCGTTGGCGGCGCGCAGGCGGAACGCTGGCAGGACGTTGATCAACGTCGGTTAACGTTGGCTTTTTTTCCCCCAAAATGCGAGCGTTCTGTCGGCGCGTCGGGAACGTCAGATCGACGTGTTGTGGGCGCGCCATTGGCGTTGCTCCAGCATTTCTCGGCGCGTTGGACGTGTTGCCGGCGCGCCTCGATGCGTTGGCCGCGCGGTGTGGACGCGCTGCGGGCGCGTCCTAACGTGTTGCTCGCAGGTATGTACGCGTTGACATGGTTCTAACCCAACACCAACGCGCCGACAGCTCGCCGACAGCGCGCCGATGGCGCGCCGATGGCGCGCCGATGGCGCGCCGATGTCACGCTGGGAACCCGTTGGCGGGACGTTGGCATTCTGTTCCGCCGCGCGTCGAAGCCCGTTGGCCGCGCGCTAATAGCACGCTACTAACACGCTGTGCCGCGTCAAACTTTCTCCCAAAGCGCCGAAAAGTTTGACGTTTCTCGACGGGTTGCAAATATTTTGCACGTTGCCGGCACGCCGGGGGAAACGTCGTAGTGTGACAGGGCCTTAAAGCATCACCATGCCCTAAAGACAATAGGCAATAAATATAGAAAATGGAGATAAACCTCGACATCCCCTGTCACACTACGACGTTTCTCACGAACGCGCTTCGACGCGTGGCGACGTGTTGCCTTTTTGGGCGAACCGTTGGTACACGTCCGTCGCGTTACCGGCGCGTTACCGGCGCGTTACCGGCTCGTTACCGGCGCGTCGGTACATAGCAACGTGTGAATGGAGACGTCGGCGCGCGTCGGGCCGCGTCGAGGTTTTGTGCTTGCACAAAACTTTCGACGGGCCGCAACGGGCGTCAGTATGTTGGTGGGCGCATTACGGACGCGTTACCAACACGTCGACACCCGTTGGCGGCGCGCCAGCGGGACGCTGGCAGGACGTTGAACAACGTCGATTAACGTTGGCTTTTTTCCCCCCAAAATGCGACCGTTCCGTCGGCGCGTTGGGAACGTCCCATCGACGTATTGTGGGCGCGCCATTGGCGTTGCTCCAGCGTTTCTCAGCGTTTCTCGGCGCGTTGGACGGTGTGGACGCGCTGCGCGTGCGTCCTAACGTGTTGCTGGCGGGTATGTACGCGTTGACACAGCACTAACACGACACCAACGCACCGTCAATGTGCCAACAGCGCGCTGACAGCGTGCCGACAACACGCCGATGGCACCCTGGGAACCCGCTGGCGGGATGTTGACATGCTGTTCCGCCATGCGTCGAAACGCGTTAGCCGCGTGCTCATAGCACGCTACTAACATGCTGCGCCCCGTCAAACTTTCTCCCAAAACGCCGAAGAGATGGACGCGTGTCGACGGGTTGCAAATATTTTGCGCGTTGCCGGCGCGCCGGGGGAAACGTCGTAGTGTGACAGGGCCTTTATACCCCTGTCACATTACAACGTTTCTGCCGGCGTGCTGGCAACGCACACAATATTTGCAACCCGTCAAGAGACGTCCAACTTTTCGGCGTTATTCGCGGAGAAAACTGGACGGCGCGTTAGCCTCTAGCCATGGTCCCCATTACGGCGCAGCCAACGAGCGCTTTCGTACGCGCGGCGGACGAAAGCACACACACTTCGCTGGCGCCCGGTACCGAACGCGCGTCGACGGCCGCCGACTCTGCATTCACACGTTGCTATGTACCGACGCGCCGGAAACGCGCCGGAAACGCCCCGGTAACGTACCGGTAACGTACCGGAGATGTACCAACGTTTCGCCCAAAATTGCAACACGTCAGCACGCGTCGACCCTCGTTGGGCCGAAACGTCGTAATGTGACAGGGCCTTTATCCGTGACTAGGTGTTGATCTTTGATCACGCGGATAATAGGCCCGATCAAGTATAGCACAATCGTCTGATATATGCAACTAGGGTTAGTAGTAGCTTATCAGTAGATTATACAATCCAGACAGAGGTGGATACACACAAACATATATGCATAATTTCAATTTTGTAGGCAAATAGAGTCTATAGTAATGAATCGGATCCATTTTGCACCCAAATGAGGTGTAGTGGTGCCCCCTGGTGTTATACTACGCAACCATTATCACTGCGTCATTTGAGGTTCAGCTGGTTCCCGCATAGAGATTGTAAAGAGAAAAGGCGCACACCAGCGTAAATAGTAAATAAGTGTCTATTTTGGTCTAAAGTAACTGTATAATGTAGGTCTGCATTGATACGTTTACGAAAATGTATGGTATTACTGAAACGTCAGAGAGCCTTGCTGTTCAGCTCGCTTCACCAGAGACAGAGCAAGATGTATTTCAAACGAGAGCAGTTCTTCGAAAGGTTTGTTAAAATTGCTGGGCGATAATAAGTAGAAGTGCCTAACTCAAGTAACTGGATGTTAGTTTTGATAATCATTAGGCCCTCCAGTGACAAGAAAGATAACTCATGTTAATTCATATCTTTGGGACCCTATTTCTAATCAACGTCAAACAATATATATGTAGCCGTATTGCTATAGTTTATAAATGTTGGTAATATGAATATATAGGGTATTCACGTGGGGCGTAATCGATTAATCGACTCTGGTCACCCGAGCCACTTTTTGGAGCATGCGCACATCCTGCAGACTCGGGTCGAATAACCGAATAAGCTTCTGCATGCTCGGGGTGGAAAAAATGGTGGCTTAATCTAAAACCTAATTATTTGTTTTAATAACCAATATAAGTACAGCAAAATAGGATTTAAAGTATTTTAGGATCGTATAAGCTGACAATCTGGGTTATTTAAAAAAAAGCATTAAAACAACTTGTAGTGGTAGCTGTTATCCTACAGGTACCAGCTCAGGCTTTCCTAGCAAACCCCAGCCAAGAGGTGGGTTACTGGCGTCGGGTCGTTTTGCACACGGCACGTGTTTTTGTCGACTCCACTCGCGGTGTTCGATTTGAAATTCTGACGACTCGGGTGTCCCGAGTCGCCCGGGTCGTGTTAATCGATTACGGCCGTGATGTCATCAACCGGATGCGCCGCCATTGTGGCGATATCAACCAGTAAACATCCCATAGAGTTTGCCTGTACGCGCAGTGCAAAACGTCTATTTCATTCGAAATGAATAGAAATGCAGAACCCTAACTTTATAAATTTAATATAATCCTGTTGGTAAACATGTTTTTTATATGTGTACCAAGCGATTTCTTTCTAGGTCGTGTGGTTTTAGAGATATTTCACTTTTTCTGTATGAAGATTGCTCACGGCCATTGACAATCCATTGAGTTCGCCGGTGTCGTGGTTTAAAAGCCCGGCATGATCGGATGCTCTGCCGTGGCTTCTTCGCATGCGCGGATTTTCGGAGGCCCTGCAAACTGCAGCATGTCGGAGTTTGAAAGCCCGGCCAGATCGGATGCCCTGCCGTGGCTTCTCGCTGAGGGGGAGGGGGGTACTTTGGTGTTTTTACATTATTTTAATTAAAATATCTCAGATAATACTATACATCAATTTCTCGATGTCGGCATGACGTCACAACCCCGGAAACTAGCCCGCGAAGGGTAAAATACCGCCGTGATGTGTGCTGCGGCAATGCTGTCTATGGGGAGCATTTATTTTTGTAAAATAAATTTTAAAACTTTCATCGGATCAAAAAAAAAAATGTTGATGCGCGATTGAAGAGGAAGATCTGAGGTATTTAATTTAACCTAAGAGCAATTTTCTCTGAAAGTATTGTAGTGGTCTGCACTGACCTCTCAGGCAAGTAACCACATAGACAGGTAGGCGTGGGGAGTGTATTGATATCAGGGAGCCTAGGTGGTGTAATGGTTAGCACACTGGCCCGGAATGCAAAGAGATGTGGGTTCGAGTCCCGCTCTAGGCACAATATTTCCCATTTTCATCACCCCCACGACACTGGTTGCCGTGATCAGGATCCTGTACAAGCTTTGCGCTGTATGGTTGTTGAACCTACCCTGTGTATGTATGTGTTAGTGCATTGCCTGTATGTATGTAATTGTAAGCATTACAAGACTTACAATTCCAGGGGGACGAGTGTAGTGGTCTGCACTGACCTCTCAGGCAAGTAACCACATAGACAGGTAGGCGTGGGGGATGGTATTGATATCAGGGAGCCTAGGTGGTGTAATGGTTAGCACACTGGCCCGGAATGCAAAGAGATGTGGGTTCGAGTCCCACTCTAGGCACAATATTTCCCATTTTCATCACCCCCACGACAGTATTAAAAACAGAGATAATAGTGAAAGTTGGGATATTCTGAGTGTCAGTGCCAGTGTTAGCCTTACCAGATCATGGCCTCAAAAACTATTTTCGCCAAATAAATTCAAGAACTTCCAATTGGCTGATAATAAAAAAGCTGAATATGAAATTATAGAGAAAGATCTGAACTATTTAATAGAAAGAAGAGAAATTTGCTTTCAAAGCACCAAAAAGCAAAAATCACTGTGATAGATAAGGTGGTTTTAACAGCTTCATCCACGGGTGTTTGAAACTGGGGAGAATTTGACGCATGCGCAGACGACACACTTAAAATCCGCGCATGCGCAGAAGCCATGGCAGGGCATCCGATCTGGCCGGGCTTTTAAACCACGACACCGGTCTGCGCAACGAAAAACGTCAGTTTGAGTCAAAATTAATAGAAATCCAGAACCCTACCCATATAAATTTAATATAATCTTGGTGTTAAACTTGTTTTCTATATGTGTTCCAAGCGATTTCTTTCTAGGTCGTGTGGTTTTAGAGATATTTCACTTTTTCTGTATGAAGATTGCTCACGGCCATTGACAATACATTGAGTTCGCCGGTCCGCGCAACGAAAAACGTCAGTTTTAGTCCAAATTAATAGAAATCCAGAACCCTAACCTTATGAATTTAATATAATCTTGTTGGTAAACATGTTTTCTATACTTGTTTCAAGCAGTTTGTGTTTAGGTCATGTGGTTTTAGAGATATTTCACTTTTTCTGTATGCAGATTGCTCACTGCCATTGACAATGCATTGATCAGTGGGTTTGTTATTGTGGTTGTATCTCCACGATGGCCGCACTTCCGCTTAGCGTGACGTCAGTGCATACCCTATATAGGGTATTCACGTGATGTCATCAACCGGATGCGCGGCCATTGTGGCGATATCAAAGAGTAAACAACCCATAGAGTTTGCCTGTACGCGCAGTGCAAAACGTCTATTTCATTCAAAATTAATAGAAATCCAGAACCCTAACCGTGTAAATTTAATATAATCTATTCATTGAATGTGTTTTCTATATGTGTACCAAGCGATTTCTTTCTAGGTTTTAGAGATATTTCACTTTTTCTGTATGAAGATTGCTCACGATCATTGGCAATGCATCGAGTTTGCCGGTACGCGCAGTGAAAAATGTCAGTTTTATTCAAAATTAATAGACATCCAGAATCCTAACCGTATCAATTTAATATAATCTTTTTGGTAAACATGTTTTCTATGTGTATTCCAATCAGTTTGTTTCTAGGTGTTGTAGTTTTAGAGATATTTAACTTTTTCTGTCTGAAGATTGCTCACTGCCATTGACAATGCATTGACTCGATTGAGTATGCCGGTACGCGCAGTGCAAAATGCCAGTTTTATTCAAATTTAATAGAAATCCATAACCCTAACCGTATCAATTTAATATAATCTTTTTGGTAAACATGTTTTCTATGTGTATTCCAATCAGTTTGTTTCTAGGTGTTGTGATTTTAGAGATATTTAACTTTTTCTGTAGGAAGATTGCTCACAGACATAGAGTTTGCAGTGTGACAGCCTTTATTATTGTGCTTACTATCGCCACAATGGCCGCACTTCCGTTAGTCGTGACATCAGTGCATACCCTATATAAGCAATGCTTAGGTAGGTAGGTAGGTACCCCAGTAAATGATATAGTGATTGGTAGACAGGAAGTGTGAACACTTATTTGTTTTAATCTACCATATTTAATCTACCAATTTTCAAATTATTCCAAACATTCAAATTATAATTTCATTGGAAGCTCCAATGAATCAAATGCAATATGCTTTTTGGATTTTTAAGATATTCCAAAAATTGAATGAGATATGTGCATTTTAAGTTTGTTGAATTTAAGATTTTTGGTATTAGCTAATGCACTAGAGAAGTGCCTTATTTAGGGCTGTCAAATAGACTAATTATAGCAACATTTCTTTGTAGTTTCTTTATTAATGAACACATCCTGATCAAACTTCACACCAAGGTTCTTCTTCGTATACCAAATCACCCCAGCTTATCAAAACTTATATTAAAAAAATAGATCACAGGAAAATGTAGGTTTCCATGGCAACCATAATACAATCACTCCCACCTCCATGTCCGTTTAGCATCTGTAGAATCGTGAGTTCTTTATAGAATAACATGAAACTTTGTATTTAAAACCTTTGGAATGAGCTCTTTACAGTGGTGCAATCCGCTAAGCTCTATTCCTATTATCCAATGAGTATTAGACATGTGCACATCACAGTATTTACCCGACTTTCACTCCGGCCGATAATTATGAATATTTATTATTATTTGAGGATATAAATATTTTAATCTACCATATTCATTTTCATATACCTGTTTTCTATGTATTGATCAATTTTCATAAAAATTGGGTGTTGAGCAGATGCATTGTGATGATGCATAATAGGCTGTGTGATGACTCACTCACCCCAACGGGTGTAAAAATAAAGGTACTGCACAAGAGTCTCGGGTGGGATACCTTTTCCTGAATCTACTCTGCCTGAGATGAGGTTGCAAAAAGTTGTACGAGTTTTATCGGTCCGGCGACAGTGGTGATCCCGGCGGATTCTGGGGTACCTAGCTTAGGACCGACTAGATAAAAGATTCACCCGGTACTTGTAGTACACGGGTGAAGACCAGCCTTAAGCCGTGTTCACACAGGAAAAGTTTACGCCGCTTTATACAAGGCGGATAATATGAACCGAACTAGTGTCGCATTCACACGGGCAGTACTTGGGCCGGAAATCGATATCAGCGCATGCGCAAGTCCATACTAACCAGCGCCCGTTTCGGTTAGTCGACGTCGGGACGAGAGTGTGGGTTCGACCTAGATATGTATAGACTGAATCATATTGTTTTGGAACCGTAAAAACTTCTGCTGGGCATTGAAAACCTTAAAATAAATCATGAAAAAAATATATGTGCACCTCTAGCAGGTTCATAGACCAAATTATATTATATAGTGTGACGTGCTTAATCCGCCTCAAGTAAGTCGGTTGCGTTCACACGGGCGATATAAATCGAATCATAAAATTTGGTTCATATAAACCACCTACACAAGTGGTTTATCAAATCCGAATAATATGAATCGAATCAGCCCTAATCCGACTTAGCCTCGCGTTCACACGCGAAATGTAACCCAAACTATACAAGTCGATTTTTATGATTCGAATTAACTGCCCCGTGTGAACACGGCTTGATGTTAGGTATGTTTACATCCACGCTATGCGTCGGCGCTGTGTTGTCCCCGATCTCTGTGATTGGGAGTGTGCGAACGGGTCTCGACATGTCTACCAAAATTGCTTCTCATTGGCTAACGGACATATAAAGGAAAGGTTTCTGAATGTCATCGTTTTCGAATTTTGCATTTCTGATGATTCGTTCGTGACACAATTTTAAACATTTGCACTCATTTTTGGATGCTCAAATCAGTTCAAAATCACTTTGGCCATAAATAAAAAATATATAGTCCAAATTATTAATGTCTTGTCTCACATGATGCCAAATATTATCACGATCCTATACGTTGCGCGACTTTGGCACTATAGTGACAGGCTCACCTCTGCCTTGCACTCATTTTCGGTTCAAAATCAGTGACACAATTTTAAACATTTGCACTCATTTTTGGATGCTCAAATCAGTTCAAAATCACTTTGGGGATAAATAAAAAAGATGTAGCCCAAATTATTAAGGTCTTTTCTCACATTATACCAAATATTATCACGATCCTATCTGTCAAAAGTGGTTAATTTTGAATCGGAAAGTGTCATGGGTTGCGCGACTTCGACGCGGGGCGCAGGGGGAGGTTTGCATTGTTTAGGGTCACACCCATTCCCTTTGTTTCAGTCTAATTACAGGACAAAAAAACATGCGATTTTAAATAAATAAAAAATCATAACTTTCTTAATACTAGACCAATATGAATGATCTTTGTGTTATTTAAAAGCATTTGTTTGGCTCTTTACAATGGTATGAGTATCATTTCTATATGCTAAATTAACAATTTTTTCCAACATACCTACTTATATTAAAAACGGTCGAAAACTCGGGCTAATGAAATGATCTTTATGAGAGCCTAATTTCATAATGTCTTCATATTCACCGACTACTTTTGAGTTGGAAAATATAATAAAACATATACTTTAATGCAATTTAAAAGTGAAATTGACGCCGTTCTCTGCCCGCCATGTTGTCTTTTTGCAGTCCCATGGCCATTGAGTTTGCATTCTATGCAGTTTGCCGCTACACACAATGGAAAACAAAATTAATAGTAATACAGAACAATTTGGCATAAACATGAAAGTTTGGCATTACAAACTAGTCTATTGAGGATACATCTAAACGGTCGGAGAATTATTTATTTATTATTATGCGATTCAAAAACACGAGTATACAAATGGCGGCGCCCATATTAGGCTATTTCCGTTTCCGTTTGCTGGATTTTGGTGATTTCATGTTCCACCTCTATGAGTACAGGTATTGTTTATGTATGTACTCGTGTTAGTCCTGCCTCCCCGTGGGTGCGTCGGTAATATGAATAAGCTATGCTTAGGACCGACCCCCGATATAACTACAGAAAAGTATTTTATGATTGCCTATGTATTTTTTTACTCCACTCGCGGTGTTCGATTTGGAATTCTAGCAACTCGGGTGATCCGAGTTGCGATCGTGATCATCTAATACGGCCGTCGTTTGCGCGGAATAAACTATTAATATTTCATTTGTGCATCCATGTTTATGCCAAATTGTTCTTTATTTCTTTTAATTTTGAATAAAATCAAAGTTTTGAACTGCTTATATCGGCAAAGTCTATGGCAGCGGGCATTTATTTTGATATATTATTAACCAATAGCTGACCCCGAATACCGTCAATTGGGCCTATGGACTTAATGCCTTGACATCTTCGCTGCAGAGTAGCATGGAGGAATGCGTACACTGGTCCCAGTGATGTCATCACACCATATATGGAAGATCTGTAGTGAGGGACCAGGGTAGTTTTTCCGTGACTTGGCTTGTGCTACTCTGTGGCGGGGCATCATTAAGGCGTTAGGCCAATCGCTGTCATCCACCCTGCTTGCTGCGTACTGAAGTTCGACTAACGATTTCTGTTTCTGTTTGATGGATTTTGATTATTCTGTTATTGAACACGAGTTTACAAATGGCGGCGCCCATTGAGGGCCATTTCCGCTTCCGGTTGCTGGATTTTGGTGAAGTCATGTTCAACCTCTATGAGTGTGGGTATTGTTTATGTATATATATACACCTTAGCCTCCCCGTGGGTGGGTCTGTATTATGCGGTTCAAATCTTTTAAGCTACATATCAATTAATTTGTTCATTTACATCAAAACACTGCATGCTTCAACCTAGATAAAGGATTCACCCTGTACTCGCAGTACACGGGTGAATACCAGCTCTATATAAAAGCTGTTGAAAAAGCGGGGAAATGAAATGAGAGCCTAAATCCACAATCTAAAATGCAATACTTATTCTTTATATGTCTTAATATTTCCCTGCTACCTTTGAGTTGAAACATATGATAAAACATAGTTTAATAGAATTTAAAGGTGAAATCGACGGCGTTCTATGGCCGCCTTCTTGTCTTTTTGCATTTTCTCCCATTTTACCAACTCTGTGCCGATATAAGTACCCATTTGATACTGGAAGCAGGCATTCTACTTACTGTTCCATACTAAAGCTATTTCTGCCTGTATTTATACTAGGTTGTTGTTAACCTGTGTACTACAAGTACAGTGTGAATCTTTTATCTAGCTTCAACCTAGATAAAAGATTCACCCCGTATTTACAGTTACAGTACAGGGGTGAAAACCAAACCATTAGAAAAGCTGGCTTAGAATTTCGACACGGCGGGGAAATGAATTGAGCTAATAAATTCTTAATTTAAGAACCAAAATATATTCCTCACATAAATCTTCATATTTACCTGCTACTTCTGATTTGAAATATATAATAAAACATGTAGATTGTAAAAAATAAAACCGACAGCATTTTATTGCCGCCATCTTGTCTTTTTGCATTCTCTCCCATTTCACCAACTCTGTGCTGATATGGGTAGCCATTTTGTCTTGGAACCAGAGTTTCTAGTTCCTGTTCCATAGTAAGCTATTTTCGCCCTTATTTAGACTACGTTAGGGTTCACCCGTGTACTGTAAGTACGGGGTGAATCTTTTATCTAGCTTCAACCTAATTACTCAAGCAGCCCTTATTCTGGACAGGGATGGATCTCTTACCTAGCTTCAACTGTTCAAGATGTACAGTTGTTTTGGGGTGGGTTTTTTCCCAGTTCATTAAGCTGACTTGTGGAATAAACTAAAGCAGCACTGCATAATTAAACATGTGTAACGTAACAAATAATTGTTTTAGGAACTATTCATCTTTAGATTACGTCTACATGTCCATAAATGTCCAACCCTTACAAATAGTTAGCTATGTGATGGGGAATAATGTTACCAAATGTTCAAATCTAGCCAGTATGATAACACATAAGCAGTGCTTAGCTCTGAATTTATATTCCTAAATGTGTGACTACTGACTCTTCCAGGCTCTGCTACTCACAGCAGGAAGCGATGAGGGCCGTAAAGTGCTGGTGCCACATGCAATCAAGCTTCTTGCTAGCTCAGACATGGTGGTCAAGAAGCTGGCCGTGTGGTGTGTCTTGCAACATGCTGACACAGAGCAGTCTGTCCTACTTGCTGTAAACACTCTGCTCAAAGACTGTTCCGACCCCAGCCCTATGGTGCGTGGGCTGGCTTTGCGGACACTCTCTTCCTTCCCACAGACTGATCTGGCTGAATATGCTGTAGAGCCGGCTGTGGCAGCGCTCCACGACAGCAGTGCCTATGTGCGGCGGGTGGCCGTAGTTGGCTGTGTTAAACTGCACATGCTGAACCCTGAGCTACTCTCTGGAAAAGGAGTTGTCAACATCCTCTATAACATGATACGTGACCCTGATCCAATCGTTGTTGGTAATTGCCTCTCTGCACTGGAAGAGATGCTTGCTGATGAAGGTGGGATTGTGGTGAACCGGAATATAGCGAGATACCTTCTGAATCAGCTGGAGCGGTGCACTGAGTGGGGCTTGATCACCATGCTGCGAACACTCCATAAGTATGTACCAGCCGATGAGGAGAGCATTCTGGACATCATGAATATTGTGGATCCCTTCTTGCGGCACCAGAACACTGCTGTTGTGTTGACATGCCTCCAGTATTTCCTACTAATCGTAACTGACATGCCACATCTCCGGGGTGAGATCCTGAGACGCGCCAAGCCACAGCTGCTCACCAGCCTGGGCACAGGGAACCCCGAGTTGTGCCATGAGCTGTTAGTGTATGTGGACTCGGTGCTCGAAGAACATGGGGAGGTCTTCCGCGAGAACTACTCGTCCTTCTTCTGCAAATACAGCGAGCCAGAAACTGTCAAAATGCGCAAGATGGCGCTGCTTCCTCAGCTGGTAACGGCCGAAAACGTGGAGGAGGTGCTTGAGGAACTGGGTCTGTACTGCAGCGATCTGAACACCAAGCTGAGTAAGTGCGCCATTCAGGCGGTAGGAGAAGTGGCCACACACCAGACGTGTCACCGCTCAGCATGCCTGCAGCGACTCATCACCCTCCTGCACATGGAGATCGACTATGTGACGTCACATGTCCTCCAAGTGCTGCAGGGCCTGGACCTGACGGAAGAGGATGACAAGCAGCTGGCTGTGCTGGAGCTACTCCCTCGGTGCCTCCACCTGGTGGATGATGACGGGCGTGGTGCCATCTGGTATCTGCTTGGGCAATATGGCCGGGGATTCGATGAGGCACCATACATGCTTGAAACTGCAGTTAAGGATGTGATGTCGGAGCAAAGCCGTACTGTCCGACTGCAGTTGCTGAATGCGTGTGTGAAGATGTTCTTCTGGCGACCACCTGAGATGCAAGACACTCTTGGGGAACTTCTTCACACACTTGGCTCATGTGCAGACCATGACATGTGCGACCGGGCACGCTGGTATTACAATCTGCTCCATACAGATGTTGGACTTGCTGAGTCACTGGTGCACGGTACATGACACCGTGTCGCACAAAGGTGTTTTGTTTGGGTTTCTTTTCTTTTAAGAGCTGCTTAGCTTGACGTGGTGAATCATAGGCAAGTCCATTTTAATCATGTGTTTTGACCAAGTGCTGTTGTCCACGACTTAAAACTAAGTTAGAGGAACGTTCATGAGGATTCCAAAAAAACTTATAAAGTTATGTGGTTACGCAATTAGATATGTGCCCTGTAGCTTGACTCAATTTGGGAATGTTTCTGAAGCTATTCTGTGTCTACCAGGGTTGATGCAGTGCGATTCTTCAGACAGGGTGGCCGAATCGGTAAGAGCGCGGATTGCCTTCCGGTGTGTGTTAAAACCTTGGAGTTAAACCAGTGACAGTGGCATAGCACATTGATACGTGTTGCTACCTAGCCTGGTGCTCTGCATTAAATGATTAGGGCAAGGTCTGATTTGCTCAGTATCAGTATAATGACTGAGTGTGATATCGGTTCATGGTTTTAGTGGCCTGGTCTTGCAGTGAGTTGCCATGAGGCCACCAGTCTGTACCTATCGGATCTGACCTGACCTTAATAAATGGTGCTAGGAAGTAAGCACAACCATCCATCCTTTTGACCCTAGTATGCTCCATCTTCGGTATCTGGGAAGTAATATTAAAAGGAGGCTCATGAATCTAACAATATTAGGTATTACTAACATATCCAAGTCTTCGCTGTATCCTCACCCATATCGTTAAACTGCAATTTATTTGTGAATTGAAAGTCATTAGTAATTTTTACAAATGTCTGCAAAATATATATTTGTAACCCCGTGCCCACAAAACAATATACTTCCCGGTAATGTTATTTATACTTCTTTATTTAATTCAATATCCGCCATGCGTCATTTGTATTCACAATTTCAGATACACATGCAATATATGAATGCCATACACTCAGTGTGATATTGATATTTCTCTCATAATTGTATTAAATTTAATCCGAAACCTTTAAATATAATCGTAAATAAATCTAAACGATGTCACAATATGCATGTGAAAATGACTGATGATTAGAAAAATAAATGGTATATATTTCACTATAACTATAAGTGACCGATTTGGTGCGAAAATAGTTCAAGCTTACATATTGAAATATAATTATTTAGCCTTCAAATGTTTATAGCAATACCTCAAAATGGATGATTTTAATTCAGGAAAGCTCAATAAGAATAAATTATACTAGAATTACAATCCAGAATCCGATCGGTTAATCACTGAATAAAAAATGTTAGTGATACAATGCGTTTTGGTTTTTGCTAAAGCATTTAATTAGTTCACGACAGTTAAGACATCAGGGTTGCTGCAGACCACACGGCGGGGAGCGCTTCAATCGGACTTTATATCCCCGCCCTAGTTACTAATGTAGAAACTAGGTATATATAACATTAGGTTGATTGAAGTGGATGTGTTTGAATATAGGAAATTTACTACATGGACCATGTCATACTCACATTAGTATTGATTACACTGTACCATATATATCCATCGTGCTTTTTTCTGGGATGCCATGCCAATTTCGCAGAACATTCTAACCTTTTCTCACCGTGTTCGTTCAATGTATAAATTATCGTATATACAAGAGAGTAGCACCCATCTTCAACGGACAATGCTGCTGCAATCAGACCAATCTTGTTGGATGGATGGACAATGCAATGAAACAAAAAAACAATGTTTGTGTATTGAAAACGTGTCTGCACATGGCAGGGTTCGCTGAAGATAGGTACTCCGGTAGGCAGAACTGTCACCAACCTAATACATGAACTCCAACTTACGCTGGTCAGTGAGAGTCGCAGCTTCAGCTTACAAGGCGCAAGGTGAGTACACATGTATATGAGCCTGTCTCAAAAGGTGATAGCTGTTTTTTTTTTGTCTATTGTAACGATTGATACAAAACAGCACAGAAATGGTTACACTGAAAACACAAGGACATTTGCTTCAAATCAATATGTATTCTATTGTGATTATGAAACGCCATATAAAAAACAAATCAGTTTATCCTTCATCATTACAATGGACAAAGTTTTGTCCCATATTGCTTAGCACCTTTTGAGACAGTCTCATATACAAAGTGATCTTTTTATCTAATGTAAAATATTTGCTAGGAGAATTTCACTGCAATCTTCATTAGACTCTACCAGGTATGGTCATCAGGAAAGCATATGATTCTAGATGCAAAGTGAGATTACAGCATACGGGCATGAAAGTGACCCAGTGGAGATGGCGGTGGGGGGGGGGGGGGGGATCAGCTGCTTGTTGGACATTACGGTCTCAACAATGAGAATGGTCACACGGTCAGAGGAATGAAGGTAGATGGTGCTATAGAGTACTGGAAGAAACCTGGCTTCTGGTATTTGAGATTCTCTGACAATACTAAATCTAAGCCTCTAAGAATTCTCACAGAATTCCACCCCCACTCAGTAGAGGGGAAGCCCCATGCCAGTCCCTGACCATAACATCTGGGCCGCGTTCAGGGTATGCCTCCGAGACATCTCGGGGAAATCCCTGACGTCATGCTAGTCTGAACGGTAAAAGCAGGCTGTCGCCTCGAAAATGGCCACCCCATTGACCAATTTCATATGACGTCAGCATGGCTATTTAGGTCAGTGCGTGCACTGCTTGGCTGCAGGACAACATCCGGTCACACTGCAAACTCAATGGCTATGGGAAATCTTCAAACAGAAAAAGTTAAATATCTTTAAAACCACAACACCTAGAAACAAACTGAGTGGAATACAGATAGAAAACATGTTTTCCAAAAAGATTATATTAAATTGATATGGTTAGGGTTCTGGATTTCTATAAATTTTGAATAAAATCGACGTTTTGCACTATGCGTACCGGCAAACTCAATGCATTGTCAATGGCAGTGAGCAATCTTCATACAGAAAAAGATAAGTATCTCTAAAACAACCTAGAAACAAACTGATTGGAGTACAGATAGAAAACATCTTTACCAAAAAGATTATATTAAATTGATATGGTTAGGGTTCTGGATTTCTATCAATTTTGAATAAAATCGACGTTTTGCACTGCACATACCGGCAAACTGCCCACGAAGGGTAAAATACGGCAATGCTATGTCTATGTGGAGCATTTATTTTTGTAAAATAAATTTAAAAGCTTTCATTGGATCGATTAAAAATATCTTAATGCGTGATTGAAGAGGAAGATCTGAAGTATTTAATGTAACCTAAGAGCAATTTACGCTGAAAGTATTAAAAACAGAGATAATAGTGAAAGTTGGGATATTCTGAGTGTCAGTGGCAGTGCATTGTCAATGGCCGTGAGCAATCTTCATACAGAAAAAGTGAAATATCTCTAAAACTACACCACTTAGAAACAAACTGCTTGGTACACATACAGAAAACATATTCAACGAATAGATTATATTAAATTTATACGGTTAGGGTTGTGCATTTCTATTAATTTTTAATAAAATAAACGTTTTGCACTGCACGTACTGGCAAACTCAGTGGCAGTGTGCCTTCGTTCTGCAGCCGAGCTGCGCGCGCATACACAATGTTTATAAACATTGAAATAGGTCTATAGGCAGCAGCCATTTTGCAATGGAAAAGAAGCGCTCTGATTGGCTGAAACCACTGAGTACGGTGGCCATTTTCGAGGCGATTTTTGTCTCCTGTCTGAAATGGGAGGCGTCTCCGAGACGCACCCTGAACGCAAATAAGCCAAAAGGCATCTCCGAGGGGTACCCTGCACGTGGCCCAGCCTTCAGCAAGAGCCTGGGACAGTTAAATGTTTCTGGAATTGTCTTAACCAACCCCATCTTGCATTATGTAAACGGAAGTTGCGACCCGACATGCTGGGTTCCGGCGTGTCCTCCTTGAGGGACCAGCGGAACTTGGAATGCCCGGATCGCCACGATGAAGAAAAGGGGTTGGGGGGGGGGGGGGTTTAGACAGGGTCATATCTTAAGTTTGTCTGAAAATTCTATTTTCGCCAAATTCTGATTACGACGCCTCTCGTGACGTGCAAGTAAGCAGTCAGTATTAGAAATACAGGTTAAGAATATTTATTAATGATTTTAAATATCCATAAAAAAGACATGTTGCGGGAAGAGAAATACACTTATGTACATATCTTTTTAAAGGAGGTGGGGGATAAGAAATAGGTCAAACAAACAAAAACCACACTTATTTCTCAGGACAATTCTGAGACCTATCCAACCCCTTTTATAATAGCAATTTTCTAGAACAAGTTAAATTGAAACGAAACTGCAGCTGCACCGAAGTTCAACCTGCACGCCGGCAGGCGTGCATGCCGTCAGGCCGTGGGATTTTCACTTGCCTGTTCCCGAATTGGCGGGGGTCAAATTGTGGATGTGTTGTATGTAGATTTTCCCCGGCTTAGTTTTACAGTTACATGACAATTTCCTATAACCAAATAACATTTTAGTAAAATAATACTACCGCACCAAATTTCTGGAAGCAAATAAATAAATATATGAATATATAATCAGGGATGAAAGTGGTCTCCAGGAAAAAAGCGGAAATGCTGATATTCTCCCATAGGCTTAGCATTGTCAGGGAATCGCTGAAAATTCCCGGAATTCAGGTTTCATACATATTGGTATACGCTGATAGTGCTGCGCTGTTTGAAGCATGTATTAGTAGTATACTCTGCTAGTGCTGCGGCGTTTGCACCACATATCGGTATATGCTGATAGTGCTGCGGCATTAGAAGCATGTATTAGTAGTATACGCTGACCCTGCTGCGGCGTTTGAAGGCATTAGTAGTATTCGCTGCTAGTGCTGCAGTGTTTGCACCACATATTAATATACGCTAATGGTGCTGCAGCGTGAAACAACGTATTGGTTGGTTGGTTGTTGGAGTTTTACATCGTGGCAACATCTAAGGTCATATCAGGACGGGTGCACCGTATTAGTATACACTTATAGCTACAGGAAAAATCCCGGAAATCCACGAAATCGCGGAGATCTTTCATCCCTGTATAATACATCTACGTATTTTGCCATAAAATGTGTTTATATCAGGGATGAAAGTGATTACGAAAAAAAGGCAGAAATTAACGGCCAGGTGGGCGATCATATAACTAGAACAAGGACTATGTAATGCTCTCTAACGGTGGTCTGTACTGACTCATAGAATGGAGCTAGGAGTCCTGGATGAAATTCAGTTATGGTATTTCCCCCGCGATTCTGTGATATGGACAAGTTTTGGTGGAAATCAAATACCACATGGTTGAACATTTAAAATATTCCTATCATTTTGTCGTATTTAAATAATAGCTGGAGAAAATTCCGTGAATACTTTAGCATATGTAAAATTACAACAACAAAAAATAGCACAGATCTTAAATTACCCCAAAAAAAAGAAGTTACTTGCGGAAATCTGTCATCCCTGATATATATTTCTTCTTTTCTTTCCTTTTAAACAGCCCTCCTACCATAAATCCAGACAGCCTGAGGAATGAGTACATTTGCTTGTTTGACCTAACAATGCTAAATTTAGATGCACATGTGAAAGCCAGCTACGTCTCTCGGTCCCATTAAGATGTCCATAGTACAAACATGGCGAACGTGCACCGAGTCCACCCTCGCTCCAACTCCCACAGTGAGCCGCCCCCGCCGGCACCCGGCACCCCGTCACGGCGGGCGTCAGTCGGTTTTCTGCAGGGCCCGCAGCCGCTCGAGCAGCGGCGGATGGGAGTAGTGCCACGTGGAGTAGAGCCAGTCGGCGAGCGGGAAGCCAAGGTTGTCTGAGTTCAGCTTGATGAGCGCCGAGCGCAGGTCGGCGGCGCGCCGTAGCGACTTGGCGAACTCGTCCGCCTGGAACTCGAAGCGCCGGCTCAGCCAGGTCATGCAGAAGGACAGCAGCTGGGTGTGGGTGACAAAGTTCTGGTGGTTAGTAACCACACGGCTTCTGCACACTACTGGAGATTTGAAATTCAATATTAAATGATCCATATAATTAAATAGAAAATATAGAAACCAGCTGAAATTGGGGAAATTACCATTAAGTATCAACTTTGAACAGCATCTGATAAGTCATGGAGCTCATCACTAGATGAATGGACAAGACGCTGTAGTTTCCCTGCCCTTTGGCCAGATTGGCAGGTGAGTAACATACCTCGTTATAGGGTGAGAAGATGAACTGGAAGATGATGAGCAAGCCAATCAGGGTGGGGCGGTTGTCAAAGCCAAAGGCATCGAACAATTCCTGGTGGCTCATGAGGAGCGCGAACACCATGAAGCACATGAAAGTGTTCACCTGAGGAATAAACAGGATCAACTTAGCATCACTCAGCCAGAAACCCCCAAAACAGGTCAAGTGTTCACCTGAGGAAGAAACCGCATCAACTTAGCGCTACAACACTCTGCCAGAAAACCTCAAGACAATGACGTTGTTAGTGAATTTACCCTTTCTTAAGAACACTTAGTACCACAACACAAATCAGAATAAGGCACATCAAAACGATAATTTTGTGAGTTAATTTACGTTTTGTTATAGCTGCAGTCCAATGTAAGAACCAAATTATCGAAACCAAAGCACCTAGCCAAGTTTGATCCAACATACCCAATTTAGATAGTGGTGTACTTATTAAGCAGTTGGTGCTGCATAGAAGGGCATACTAGGTGAATATAACCCTGTTCAGGCTGATGGCTGTGCTCGCCAGCATTTTGAATTTACTTCAAACTGAAGTAAACTAGGTTATACTGATCAACCTGATACATTTATCTAAAAAAATATATGGCAGAAACTCGAAATCAGTAGACTTCAGCTTTAACGTAATATTGCATCACAATGCTCAACCCCAAAACAATGGCACCTCCTTTCCCAATTAGGTAAATGATACAAAAGTAGGTCATTCATTAAAGAATCTTCCAAGCAACATGTGGCCAACGGGTCTGATAAAACTATATCCTGTCAAAACCACAACGTTTCCCAAATGAAATCTGGAGAAAGAAGGTAGTCGATGACCGGTGAGTGGTAAAGATGCCCTACCTGCCCGATGACCAGGTTCTTGAGGTTGTGCGACAGCTTCCAGTGCCCCAGCTCGTGGGCGAGCACTGCCAGTATCTCTCCATCGTTGCAGCCCTTGCCACGCTTCTTCTTGTCGGGGTTGGTGTCAACAGCTGGCACTGCCTCCTCGGCTGCAGCCGCATGCAGGACCGCGCCATCCTGTGTAGTGATTTACAGTAGCCCATACATATACAGACATGACACCTGCCACTATGTCAGCAGATCATTGTTCTGCATGTAACATTGACCGTTAAGGCAGGTACTACCAGATATTTATGAAAACCATTAACAGTGTGCTTCATATCAGATAACAAAAATGTATTTTATGTGATGCGTAAGTTCTCATACATTTATGTGATCGGAGATTTCATCATCCATCCACCAAATTGTGCAACAATAAATGAGTCTTCGATATAAGGAAACATAATATGTCCTTCCCAAGACATCTGAGAAAATATTGGTTCAACTAACCTTGCGAAAATGCGTGGACAGCAAGCTAGTCTATTAGGGATGCACGTGAACTCATACAGTTTGCCGTTCCAACAAAACCTGAGATATTTGATCAAGTTTATAGATTCGTACTGTATTGTATGCATCTCTGAGATCCAGTGAGCCGTCCCCCGCCTGAGATCCACACTGCCTAGCCAGGAGCCTTGTGTTACTAAGTCTCTAGCTGTGTCCAATGAAAACATTTTGAAAAGTTTGTATTCTACGAATTTGTTAAATAATGTTAGATCTAGAATTAGTCTTACATCT
Source organism: Branchipolynoe longqiensis (assembly GCA_030323885.1). Classification (NCBI taxonomy): domain Eukaryota; kingdom Metazoa; phylum Annelida; class Polychaeta; order Phyllodocida; family Polynoidae; genus Branchipolynoe; species Branchipolynoe longqiensis. Next base: position 15,852,837 of record CM059189.1, on the reverse strand, counting down.
CCATTTGGTTTGGGTCTCAAGAAAATATTAGATATGAATTCCCCAGGCACATGTAGTGCTGGTTCTATGATGCCTTTTTCACAGAATTTAAGGACCTGATTATCTAACGCCTCACACTCTGAACCATGAAATTGGTATGGGAAAGGTATGTTATTTTGAATAGTTTCCTCAATCAAGGGTATTCTTACTCCTTCCGCTAAACTAAGGATAGCTAAATTCTCCGTAATGTTATTCCATTCCGGAAGGCAATTATTTAGGTTACCAGCTTTAAATATGCTTACTGGTGTTTGCGTTGCCACTTCTATTTGTTCCTTGGGTGGGGGAACGGCTTCTGTGCATTGAACTCCCTCTTGAAGGGTCTGGTCCCGTTGTTCCAGCCGAATGACTGCCTTTGTCCCCTTCCCCTGGCATGGAAGCTGAAGTTTGTACCGAACCAGCCTCCTTGTTGTCCGGTTCGACGGTTTTCGAAAATCCTGCCTCGTCTTCTTGACGCGGGTAGGATTTGTGTCTGCAGACTTCTTTTTGTCCGTTTCCATATGTTTCCCACTCTTGGAACTGGTCTCCACTTGTTTGAACAAGTGCTGGAGTTGTCCACCGAACATCTTAGTCTTGCCCAGTGGTTTTCCCTTAATGGGCTTGGGGGCAAGGAATAATGTGTATTCCTTTCCGTCATTGTCCAAGACCTTCTTTGATGTGGCTACCTCCTTGCCTGCATCCATGCAGACCGCCTTGAAGACGTTTTTCAAAACGTCTGTAGGACAGGAAATTGTTTGTCACTGTCAGCGCCACAATTCCCCCATTCATCTCCTCGCACAGCGACGAGAATTTATTCTCAGCCATCATCCTGTTGGCTATAGGTGCAATGGCCGCGAGTACCCCTTTGTGTACTGTGTGTAGAACCGTTTCAAACTTTTTCCGGTCCTCGCTATGTCTGACATTGGAATCCATCTCTTTGATGGCAGATTCCGGGAACCCTTTGATCCCCGGGAATTTCTCGGCCAACTTCATAATGACCTCAGCCGGCTTGAAGGTGTTGAATTGCCCCTGTATGGTTTTCCTCAACATTGTAGATATATGGATCTTTACGCCGCAGAACCTTGCACTTCTTCATTACCTTGCCACTCAACTCCGCATATTTCCCCACGCGTTTTGTGTCTGAGTCTGACGAAGAGGAAGAGGATTTCTTCTTCTTCCTATTCTTCACGTGCGGCTTCTTTTTACGTGCCCTCATGTACTCATCCCCATCAGATGAGTGTGCAGGTCAGCTGGGCCAGGCCCAGGCTCGGAACCCCCTGCCTAGTACCGAGGTAAATTTTTTATATACGTATTAAATATATATAGAAGTGTTATAACAATAATTCTTTTTAATCTGATATGAAACACACTTTTGTTAAAGGTTTTCATAAATATCCAGTAGTACCTGTCTTCAACGGACAATGCTAGATGCAGAACAATGATCTGCTGATACAGTAGCAAGTGTCCTGTCTGTACATCTATGCAGTAGGCCTAGTACCTGTCTTATCAACGAACCCATGCATTGTGCAGACAGACTGTCTTCGCTTTATTTGACTGTCCTTCCAATGACAGAACACCTACGTTATTGATACCATTTTCCTATAGCTATCAGTGCTTAATATTTTACGGTGATCTGCCATATTTCCAAATATATCAATTTTGTAACAAGTAACCATATAAACGAAAGTTACCTTTGGTAGAGTTGAAAGATAACCTCTCCTTTTTTTAAAGGCTATAGCCTAGGCCAGGCAGGACAGCGAGATGAAGCCATATGAAGTCAATACTTTAACCTATTCAATACGGATATTATGCTATAAAGCTAATTAATGGTTATAAGTAAAAAGACAGATAAACCAAATATCAATATAACCATAGATGGCACAAACATAGAACAAGTATCCCAATTCATATATTTCGGACAAAAGATTACAAATGATGGGAGATGTGAGGAAGAAATTAAAAGAAGGATAACAATAGCCCGAACAACATTCTCCAAAATGTATAGAGTGTTAACATCAAGTAAGATATTAATACAAACAAGGAAGCGTATTCTTCAGTGTTATGTGTGGTCTACTCTAATGTATGGGGCTGAGACATGGACAATCTCTAAGAAAATGTACAAACGTTTAGCAGCATTTGAGATGTGGACTTATCGAAGGATGATGAAAATATCATGGACAAAGAAGATCACCAACAAAGAAGTTCTCAGAAAAATTAAAAATAAGAAAAGCTTGTTTGCCACTATACAGACAAAGAAACTTATTTATTTTGGCCACATCATTCGTCAGAGTTCAATATACCGTACATTGTTGGAAGGGAAGGTGAATGGCAGCAGAGGGAGAGGGAGACCAAGAACATCATGGTTTACAAATATTTCACAGTGGACAGGCTTGAATTATTCACAGTCTATCAGAACAGCACACCATCGGGACAAGTGGAGAACCATTGCATCCAACCCTCGACTAGAGGACGGAACTATTGATTATATAATATATATATATATATATATATATAATTATATATATATATAAATTAAGGCCGAATATATATATATATATATATATGATTAGTTAGACGAATCTTACCTGGGTATAGATGATGGATAACTATTGTTTTACCGAGGTAGAAGCCTCGGTTAGACGTGGGCGAGGGAGAAGGAAGCACATCCGGGTCCAGCAATCTTTACCTACTAATTCAGGATAAAAATGATTCTAAAAAACAACCTAAGGTCAAGTGACCTCATGCTAAATTGAGTGATTGACTAGACGTGGCAGGGCGTGGTGGGTGGGCCCTCGCCCACGTCTAACCGAGGCTTCTACCTCGGTAAAACAATAGTTATCCATCATCTATACCCAGGTAAGATTCGTCTAACTAATCTATTTTACCTCGGTATGCCGCCTCTGGCTAGCCGTAGGCTAGGGAGACCTTTACGTAAAATAATTTTTATCCTGATATTCTTGTTTTGTTATTATTCTTTAGTGATTATGTCTTATGTATGCAACAATGGAAAAGCGATTTGTATGGCAAAAAAGAGGAAAAACCAATGTTTTTCTTACCTCTCTCTTTCAGTTGGTGAGTAGCCTGTGCGCTATAGGCTGAGGCTTCTCTAGTCGTTTGTGGTAATGTCTAGCAAACGAAGTAGCGGTTTTCCATCCCGCGTGAGCTAGGATCCGTTTAACGGAGATGCCTAGCAATCTTGCCTTGGACACCATTGCACCACGTGTAGAGTGCGATGAGTACCTGTCTGTATTTACTCCCGCCAGTTTTAACACATTCATTGTCCATCGGGCGAGGGTATCCCTGGAAATGGCCTTGTGTGGCTTAATAAAGCTGACCAATAGCTGTCTTGAGTTTCTTATTAATCTTGTCTTGGATATATAATTTCGTATCGCAGATACGACACATAACTTGCGATCCTGAGTGAAACTGGACACCCCTATCGTAGAAAGGGGGTCACCTAATCGGTTTGATTTTAATAAAGTTGATAAATCAAACGTGGCCTCTTTACTGTCAATTTCTAGACCATTCAGCGACAGGGCAACTATAGTTTGGCCTCTGTGTCCAGTGACCAGGAGAAGCAAAACTGCGACTTTGAAACCTAAAAGTTTAACGTCCAGAAACTTATTTTCTGGCCATTTCTTGAAGAGGTTGAACACTAGAGAAACATCCCAAAACCTATTATATTTGGGTTTAGGCGGATTCCTCTGATAAATTGATCGTATGATCCAACAAATAACATGGTGTTTACCCATTGTTTGTCCATTAACCCGCGGTAGGATTATCGACAGAGCACATCTGGCAGCGTTAATAGCGCCATATCCTAGGCCTTCGTCCTCTAGGTAACGTAGGAAGAGTCCTACCTGGGATACTGTGGGAGTCATTGGCTTGACTTTCTTAAGCAGGCAATAAATACCCCATTTCTTTAAATACGTAGTATACATTTTCACCGTTCCTTTTCTCCACGCATCATCAACCAAACGCTGTTGTGTAATTTTGTCTAAGCCAAACTGTTCTAAATATTTATTTAAAAAAGGAATGCCACCAACGGAGTTGTCGACACGTTTCCGTGGCGTTCTAGTGGTCCCTGATGTTTGAGGTTTCCTCGGAATCTTGGGAAGCGAAGGCTGCTTTTGGCTGTGGCTAGTAACGTCGGTAGCCACGGTTGCGTGTGCCACTCGGGGACGATGAGTATGGCGTGAGTCCCCTCCATTTGAATCTTTCTGGCGACTTTGCTAATGATAGTAAAGGGGGGGAAAATGTAAAAGAAATGATGTCGCCACTTTAGGGAGAAGGCATCAATGTGCCAAGCATTGGGTTCCGGGTGCCACGAAACATATTTTGGAATTTTAAAGTTATTACGCGAAGCGAACAAATCGATCTGAGGTGAACCCCATGTGTGACAAATGTGTTTGAAAATGGATGGATTAAGTGACCACTCTAAGTGATCATGGAACTGGCGACTCATCTTGTCAGCTAGACAATTTTGTGTGCCTGGAATGTGATTAACAGTTAACCAGACATCAAAGGTTTGAGCCCAGTTCCAAATGAGAAGTGCCATTGCATTACATTTAATCGATTTTGTACCTCCCATATTTCTGACATAAGCCATAGCTGTGGTGTTATCCGTGAGGATACGTACATTATTTTTGGGTATTTTTACTAGACTGGTTAATCCCAAGTAAATGGCCCTTAGTTCTAGAACGTTAATATGATCGGGGAGTTCCGATTCTAGCCATCTTCCTCCCGTTGCTACATCATTTTGATGTGCTCCCCACCCTTGGAGAGACGCGTCAGTGGTAACGGTAGTGTCAGGCTCTCCCATTCTAATGGGATTGGGGGAATGGTCAAAGTGGTTTAGCCACCAATCAATGTCGGCTAGGCCGTTCTCCGAAATAAACATGGTCTTTTCAAAGTTTCCCTTTGCGCGGGCCAGCGCCAAATTTTTATCAATTTCGAGGGATTTTATGTGTGCCGCTCCGTATAGAATAGCTGGACTATACGAAACCATGACCCCGATAAGGACCGCGACCTGTCTAATCTTTGGCCTAGAAGTGTCTAACAGCTGTATCGCTGTGCGGTAAAGCTTATCTTTCTTTTGGCGTGTAAGCGAAACGGTCATAGCCGTGGTGTTCAGAATGAACCCGATGAAAATGTTGCATAAATCTTTAACAGCGAGTTCACATTGCGTGAAAGATTGGCCCATAATAAAAGAATCATCTATGTATGGAAACATACAATGCCCCAATTTTGCCATGTGTGCAAAAATTGGTTTCAACAACTTAGTAAACAGACGCGGTGCGCAGGCCAAACCATTAGGTAAACATGTAAATTCAAAAAGTTGGCCATTCCAGAGAAAACGTAGGTATTTCCGATCTGTCTGGTGAATAGGAACGGTGTAGTACGCATCCCTTAAATCAACACTCGCTAGCCAACACCCTGGGGTAATTAAATCACGAGCTGTTTCTAAAGAAAACATTTTGAAATGTTTGTATTCAATGATTTCATTCAACTGAGTTAAATCTAAAATCATTCGGATTGAACCATCAGGTTTAGGAGTAGAGAAGATATTGGAAATATATTCCCCTTCAGTATGTTCAACTCTGTTGACAATGCCCTTAGACTCAAACAGTAGAACCTGGTGATCTAGCTGAGATTTTTCTAGTGAATTAAACTGATACGGAAAAGGCGCTCTCTTTTGTATAGGCAATTGTGTGAAAGGGATGTGAATGCCTTTAACAATATTCAGGACCTCTGGATTAGTGGTTAACTGTTGCCATTGATGTAAACAATTAGAAACATTCCCTGCTTGAAAAAGGCTTACTTCAGTTTGAGTTTCCTCCGTGACCATTGTAGGGTCAGGAGGCAGCACTGTTTGTGTGGAAATCTCTACTTGTTCCCTTGTTTCGGGAACTGGGGCTTGGGAACGAAATCCCTCTTGTAGCCGCGGTTGTCGTTCCAGTTTGAGGCCGGCCTGTCGCCTCGGCCCCTTCCTCGCTGGTTGAACTGGAAGGACGGTCCGCCCCTGAACGGCCTTCCTCCTCTGCGGAATCGAAAATCCGTCCTAGACTTTCTGAACCCTGCTGGGTTTTGGAAGCGACGACTCTTTGCTTCAGTGTTTTTAGCACTCTTGTAGTCGACCTCTACCTGTTTGTACAGGTAAGCTAGCTGACCCCCAAACATCTTGGATTTATCTAGCGGTTTGCTCTTGATAGGGGTAGGTCCGGAATACACGGTGTATTCCTTACCATCATGGTCCGTTACCTTGTTCGAGCGGGCAACCTCTTTTCCGGCATCTGTGGTGACCGATTTGAAAACGTTTTCAAATCTTCGATGGGTCATGTAGTTACTAGCGGCTGCTAACAAAGCTATGCCCCGGTCCATAACCCGCGCCAAAGACGAGAACTTGTTCTCTGTCTGCATCCTGTTAGCCACAGGGATAACAGACGTCAAGGCACCCAAAACTGCCTTATGGATCAGGCAGAGGGAAGTTTCATAACGACGGCGTTCGTCGGAAAGATGAATGCCGGAATCCATCTCTTTGAAAACCGAAGCAGGAATGCCCTTAACTCCTGAAATCTGCTCAGTCAACTTGTTGATGACTTCGATCGGTTTAAACGTAGTGAAATGGCTATTCACCGTTTTGCGCATCATGGTAGTGGTGCGCACTTTCTGAGCTTTCTTTTTGACAATTTTCTTGCCAGCTTTAACGCCTATTTTGGCGTAGACACCCGCTCGTTCCGTGTCGGAATCCGACTCGGTGGAAGAAGAGTCGGACGACGAGTCTGAAGAAGAGTCCTTCTTCTTCTTCTTCTTTTTCTTTTTGGACTTTTTGGAGCGCTTAGACTTCGCTTTCTTTGTGAACTCGTCACCAGAACTGCTCACTGGGCGGCGTTTCTTGCCGCGCGCTTTCGGTTTCGGAACCTCAGGTGCCGAAAGCGTGTCCTCTTCGTCCTCAGAAAAGTCTTCCCAATCCTCATCAGGGATTTGGGAAGGATCTGGAAAGTTCTGCGCCTGGAAAAGGCGCATCTTCTCCTCCATCATCTCCGCCATTTTCGCCTCCCACCCCACTGGTTGAGGGGCGTGATCACTGTCTTGATCCGAGGCATGAGCCCCAGGATGTGGGGACGGCGGAGCCGTAGCCGGTGGAGACGAATCGTAATCCGTAGGGGGGACACCCACCGCTGCAGCGGGCGGCTTATTCCGGCGAGTGGCCATCGGGAACTGTAACGAAACCAAAGCGTTACTAACCCGGAATCATCTCAACTACACAAGTGTAAGCCAGTAAACTGGGTTGAGGAACATGGTACAGAGAACGTGTTTTGCAACGTGTCAGTACAGGCGTGAAGCTAAATTTGCCGTAGGTGTGTGGTAACGAAACCAACCAAACGGAGGGCATCGATCGTGAGATCGGCCCCTCTCTCTGTTCCGTACACTTCTCCCACCTGTGGCTACAGCGCCAACAAGTTGGAGAAAATATTACGAAACTCGGAGGTTCGCCTTAAACCGGTCAGGGGTGTTTATAAAAAACACCCAGAAGCATCCCCAACATCATCCTCTATTAGGATCCGGGAGACTTTTCTTAGGAAATGAGCAACTCGGGTTGCCATTTCTCCCTGTCTGAAAAACAGGTGTCGATAGAACTCAGTATCGGTTTCGTTTGTGCCAGCGGCACGCAATGTTCTATCCGTAAGTTAAAAAACGTACAAAGTCCAAACAGGACTGAAGAAAGTTCTGAACTTTCATAAAAAGATGCTATAGAGCATGATAAACAAAGTTATCGAAGAAAACAGTACTTACTTTTGGATAAAAGCAGTAGTAGTAGATAAATCCTGTGGAGCAACTCACAAACGTCCTCCCGTTGTGAGTTACTTATGCTAATTGCTGGACCCGGATGTGCTTCCTTCTCCCTAGCCTACGGCTAGCCAGAGGCGGCATACCGAGGTAAAATATATATATATATATATATATATATATATATAACATCTTTTTTACCGATGTTTTCAGTGCTTAAATTAAGGATGGGATCAAGGAAGGAAGGTTCTTAAAATAAATATATATATATATATATATTAAAATAACAATGGAACCTCTGAATATCTAAGAGACATCAAACTTACACCTGCCTCTTCATTTTCATTGGTTTCCGTCGTCTGTCCATAGTTTTCCAGCAGTGTGTCAAACAGTACAATGCGTTTGTTTTTGTAGAATCCATAAAAGTAGGCATTGCTGTGGGACGATCGTCTGGATCCTGAAAGAAACGACGGGATTATGCAGTCAGGAAATGACAATAACAAGTCCTATTGAGAGGAGAGGAGAGGAGAGAGGAGAGGAGAGTTACCTTACCCGGCGCTCAGAAGTACTAGGATATATATATATAGCTATGAGCTGTAGAATGGTGAGTGACCAGTTGTCTGTGATTGAAATTGGACCATGGGAAAGTTGCATAACTCCATCGTTTTGTGTTTCTGCTTATTGTTATATTATTTATTTTAGATAAATATTATGTGGATAATTATAATCCATTTTACCTTTGTTGAAAATAAATTTGATTTCAGAGGTTAACTTTGGAGAATTTTGAAGTGAAACCAAGAAAAATTCAATATGGCGTGCACATGGAAATGGACACCAGAATCTTCAGTAGTGACTGGTTCGATTAAATGCTTAATATTCCTTCTATCCAGCAACATATGTTTAATGAGCACACAATATCTAATTTGGATATCGAGGAACAAATCTAAGTAAAGATTTTGGTTTCGAATAGTTTATGCTTTCATCAGACTATGCAGCTTTAGTTAAGGATGTGGGTGGAGGGGGGGGGGGTGGATCTCTAATTCTGGACATGCAACAAATGCATACAACACACCTTCGACAACGTAGAGCTTTTTAAGCGGGAAGTCTATGCTGGCAGCAAGCTTCTCAATACTGGCGCGGAGGTCTCCCTCGGGGAGAGGCACGAAGCGGTCAAATAGAGGCGCAATGTAGTCGGCGTAGATGGTGATCAGCACCTACAGGGGAGGCAGTAGTTATTAAGAGCAGTGGAATTCATTCAGTTAATTCGTTCTTTGGTTGTGTAGTTTTACATCATGGCAACTTTATAGTGCCGTCCCACTGGGAGGCCAGGCTGCCAGCACCATGACCTGATATCCCACTCAGTCACATTATTCAGACACTGAACCAACCAGCCATTGCCCTATCCTAATAATGCCGAGCGCCTGGAGAGGAAGCAACATGTATAGATTTTTAAATCATTGGTTTGACTCGACCCGGGTTCGAACCCGTGTGTTCAAATCCCACGATCTACCAAAACGGGAGACGGATGTTCAACACATTCGGCCATCCCATCTGGTCTTATCCACAAGAACCGTGACATAAATGCACCTGCAGGGAAACAATAGTTATCCTGTTAAATATATTTGTGAACAACAAAAAAAGACATCAACATAAATGATAATTGTAAATAATGGCATGATATCAGCTATGAATTGAAAAGAATGAGCTAATTGATACACCACTGGAAATTATGGGCCAATAGATTTACTATGTGGGGGAGGGGAGCGAGTGTCACACATTAGAAATTTTCGTTTTGCCACACTATTGTTTGCGCATTCTTATAGAAAAGAATGCCAACTGCTATATCAATAACCCAACCAGCACATATCCACGCCATTTGGTAAACAACTTAGTAAATCTCGCAATGGTGCAACCTGCTGATATATTTTAATGGTGACACCATGAAACTTGTAACAGAAGTCAGAACTACCATAAAACTTGTGATCAAAGCCAAATCCTATCCTCACAAAAGAAGCACTACAGAATGTTTTTGTTTGTTTGTTGTTGTTTTACGTCCTAGCAACATCTAAGGTCATATCAGGACGGGTACCGACTTGTGACAGTGCGCACTCATGGCGACTTTATAGTGCTGTCCCACTGGGAAACCAGGCCGCCGGCACCATGACCTGGTATCCCACTCAGTCACATTATCCTGACACTGAGCACACCAGTCCTTGCCCTATCCTAATAATGCTGAGCGCCTGGCTAGGAAGCGACAAGTATCAATTTTAAAGTCATTGGTTTGACTCAACCGGGACTCGAACCCACGATCTACCAGCACGGGAGACGGACGCTCTAACTCATTCGGCCATCCCGTCTGGTCTCACTACAGAATGAGAGACAGCAGCATTTGTCCGATACGAATAATGGTTTCATTCAAAACAACTTTCTCCGATATAATATTTACACCAAAGAAATAAGAATGTCTTTCTTTTGAAATATAACTTCTAAGAATGGGATATTTCTACCAATATAACATTTTAAAATGCAGGAATCGCGATGACGGCGAGTGAGTGTGCCAGTAAGAGTGTAGTGAGTAAAGTTCTGAAATGCTATCATGGGAGGACTACTTACGAGCGACATGACGAAGGTGAAGAGCCAGGCGTAGATGAAGAAATAGTCACCCCCCGCCTTAATGATGAAGATGAGTGCCCCGGTGATGGGAAGTGCCAGAGCCATCGTCACCAGGAACTTCTTTATGTTGTCTTTGATAAAGAAGCCAAGGGTCTTGAAGAAAGAAGGAGTACATAACACTTTAATAACCCATAAATAACAATAGCTCATAGGAAATGCTGGTTCTCATCTGATCACCAAGACTAAAGCTGCATGAAAGCCCACAGTTTTCTCAACGAAAACAATTGCCTAGATCTGTTCCTACATATCCAACTTAGAAGTTAGATACTCGTGCTGTATCAAATGTTCATTGCTATTACCATTGTCATTATTATTACTATAGCGGTTTATGTATTGTTACTTGTTTGTTGAAGCCATGCCGCTGTTCGATGACGAACGTGCTGTACAGGCTCCAGGGCAGACCAGTCACTGTGCTGAAGAGCATCGAGCCCACCATGAACGCCAAAGACTGCAGGATCTGTGGGAGTAAAGACAGCTTTCTGTTCAAGTTTCACACCGAGTTTCAGCATCCAAATTTAAGGCCTTTTCAGGACCTTTTTAAGTAAGAAACTCGGACATTAAAACCTCCCATAAAAGTACCATAACCTAATTATAGACTAGTTAATTATCATTATATTTTCTCTTTCAACAAATTGTTGTCAAAATATATATATTGGAAACGGCATATAGTATGGGATTATATCAATCTTTTCCCAATATTTTAAAATATTTGTTATATTACATAGGACTGCTTTCATTATATATATAGTATAGTTATACAAATCTTACCTGGGTACAGATGATGGATAACTCTTGTTTTCCAGAGGTACAAGCCTCGGATAGTCATGGGCTAGGGAGAAGGAAGCACATCTGGGTCCAGCAATCTTTACATACTTATTTAGGATAAAAAATGATCTTTAATTCTATGGATACTATTATGTATTCATTTTGGCAAAAGCAAACATTATAGTCATGGCAGGGTTGGGTGGGCAGGCCCTAGCCCACAACTATCCGAGGCTTGTACCTCTGGAAAACAACAGGTATCCATCATCTGTACCCAGGTAAGATTCGTATAACTATACTATTTTACCTCAGTACTGTCTCTGGCTACTCGTAGCCCAGGGAGACTTTACGTAATCTCAATTTTTATCCTTTGTTATTCTTTAACAACAATGTCTTCATAGCAAAATAAAATTGTGTGTTTCTCACCCGTCTTTTTAGTTGGTGATTAAGCGAGTCGCCAGGCCGCTTGACTTTTCTAGTCGTTTGTTGTAATGTTTTGCAAACGATTTAGCTGTCTTCCCGCCAGCATGTGGATCCTCTTCACTGAGATTCCCAACTGTCTTGCTTTAGAGACCATGCCCCCCCCCACCCCCCGTTGAGTGGGATGAATAGCGTCCTGTGTTGACGCCCGCCTCTTTAAGCACCTTAATGGTCCATCTTGCGAGTGTGTCTCTCGAGATAGCCTTATGAGGCCTAATGAAGCTTATCAAAAGCTGTCTGGAATTCCTTAATCCACATGTCTTGGATATATATGCCCTACTGGCTGACACTACACAAATATGCCTATTTACATGTACTGTGGACAGTGGCTCCCCTGTACGGTTCGACTTTAGTAATTGGTCCAAATCGAACATTGCCTCCTTGGCGTCTAGCTCTAGTCCATTTAGAGACAACGCCACAATTGTTTGGCCTCTGTGACCTGTAACTAGCAGTAATAGGACTGCTAACTTAAATCCTAGTTCTTTGATTGATAAATGCTTATTACTAGGCAATGACTTGAAAAGCTTAAAAACTACAGACACATCCCAAAACCTATTATATTTGAGTTTTGGTGGGTTTCTCTCATAAACTGACCTAAGTAACCAATGCACTATCTGGTGCTTTTCAACTGTTTGTCTATCTATCCTTGGAAGAATGATTGAAAGTGCACATCTTGCCGCATTAATTGCTCCAAATCCTAATCCTTCATCTTCTAGCATTCTTAGAAAATGCAGAATGTGAGCTATTGTAGGCTTTAATGGCTTAACCCCCTTAATTAAACAATGAAGTCCCCATTTCTTTAAGTAACTTGTATATAATTTAACCGTGCCTTTCCACCAGGCGTGAGAAATGAGCCTTTCCTGTGTAATTTTGTCAAGACCAAATTGTTCCAAATGTTTGTTTAGAAAAGGAATGCCAAAAGGGGTGTTGTTGACATGTCTCCGTGGGTTGTTAGCGGCCCTTGATGTTGTAGATTTCTCTTGCCCCATGGAAACCTGAGCGCGTCTTTCGCTCCTAATGCCACTGCCACTAGCCATGGTTGTGTTTCCCACTCTGTTACTATTAGTACTGCATGCAAACGATCCATCCTGATCTTCCTGGCCACTCTGCTGATGATGCTGAATGGTGGGAATATGTAATAAAATTTGTTATTCCAAACAAGAGAAAATGCATCCACTCGCCAGGCCTCTGGCTCCGGATGCCAAGATACATATTTTTGTAACTTTTCGTTGTTTCGTGATGCGAACAAGTCAATTACTGGCTTTCCCCATTTCTGACAAATATAATCGAAAATATTGGGATTCAACGACCATTCCAATTATCATGGAAATGTTTACTTTTCCTGTCAGCCAAAGTATTCTGAGTGCCTGGATATGTGCTACTGTTAGCCATATTTCATGTTCCTGTGCCCAGTCCCAAATTAGTTTGGCTAATCGGTTACATGGTTTGGTACGCGTCCCTCCCATATTAGGAATGTAGTTTGTTGTTGTTTTATGTCCTAGCAACATCTAAGGTCATATCAGGATTAGGTGAATTATCAATGTGTGATAACCACCACAAAATGTCTTGTAAGCCTTCTGGCGAAATTGTCATAGGGCGTTCAAAGTATTCTTTAGTGCGAGCCAACGCTAAGTTCTTAGCTATCAGTACCGCGACCTGTCTTATCTTTGGCCTACTTAACTGTAGTAACTGGTTAGCCGTTGTTGTGAACTTATCCAGTTTTTTTATGTGTTAATGAAATGGTGTCTGTGGCGTTAATGAAAAACCCCAACACTTTAACTTCTTTGTAGGTGTGAATACTGATTTAGTTTGATGTATGTAGAAACCTAAACTTGTAAATGTATCACATAGCTGGTCTACTGCTGTCTGACAATCCCGTTGTGTTTGTGCAACAATGAAAGAATCATCAATATAGGGAAACATAATGTGTCCTTTCCTAGCCATATGGGAGAAAACGGGCTTGAGCAACTTTGTGAACAAATGCGGGGCACACGCTGAGCCATTTGGCATACATAATCATGCTGTCGGTCGCGATGCGACAAAGACTGCTTTCATTACTTAACTGCCGCTCTCCATTTAGCTCTCTGCTGTGAGAGTGATGTCCATGAGTCGGTCTTAATGTCTCTCAGCTTCAGGTTTCTCTTGATGGTATCCTTGAACCGGAGACGAGGGCGCCTTCTCTTTCTGTTACCAGAAGACAGTTGAGAATAGAGGATCTGCTTTGGTAGCCTGTCTGATGACATCCTCATGAGGTGTCCAGTCCACCGGAGATTCTTTTTGATCAGAAGATCTTCCATAGAGGGCAGCCCTGTCCGTTCGAGTATTTCCTTATTTGTCACTTTGTCCTTCCAGGTTAGCCTCATGATTGAACGCAGATGTCGCATCATGAAGGCATGCAGCTTTTTCACCTGTCGTCTGTACACTGTCCAGGCCTCGGCTCTGTATAGTAGGGTGGATAGCACGATTGCACGCTAGATCTTGCCTTTGACCCGCATGGACACATGGTGGTTGTTCCAGAGTCTCTGGCGTAGTCGGCTGAAAGATGGTCATCCTCCTCTGTATTTCAGCATCAATGCGTCCATCACTTGATATAGTGCTTCCGAGGTACTTTAGAATTCCGGAACAGAGTTCAGCTTGTTTCCGTCAACCATGATATCCTCCTCTCACGTTCTTGTAGAGTTGGGTTTGTACAGCACCTCTGTCTTCTTGATGTTAGTCTTCAGGCCGAACTTCTTTGAAGCATCGGAGAAAGTGTCCACTATTTTCTGGATCTCATCAGAGTAGTCTTGGTCTTCGCTCTGAAGTGTGTGACATTGAATATAGTGTGGTATGTAATGTAAGGACAACAGCTCCCGTAGGATTTTTGTGCTAAAATTCATTTTTTTGCAGTTCTGGCTTCAATAGGGTTCAGGCTAACAGAAAATGATGGGGTCCAAATTTTCAGACCCCTCCCCCCTTCATGGGGGGTCATTTCCATTTTGAGACCCCCCGCAACTGGCCATTCACCTATCTCCGGAAGTTATTGACCGATTTTCATACTTGAAGTGTCGATTTGTAGGTTTTCAGGTATGCTGAGTTGATTTATGACACTTACAAAGCAACCGGAAGTTTCCTTCTTGCACTTCCGGTCAGTATATAGGGTCTCGCTCCATATCCTCACCATGTATGATCAGATTTTCACAATTTGTGAGACTTTTGTGAAGAACTCTGAGCTGATTCATTGCAAAGTTCCTCTGGTCAGCGCTCTGCCTGGACTGTATATAGATGCCATCCCGCATGTCTCGGAAAGCCCCGTCGAGCATTGCTGATAGGAAGATGGAGAAGAGTGTGGGGGCCAGTACACAACCTTGCTTGACCCCATTGGTAACCCCAAACGATTCCGAGACTTCCCCTCCAACACTAATGTTCACCATCATTCCTGTATGTAGAGTCTCGATCATAGTTGTAAACTTCTCCGGGCATCCAGTAAACTCATAAAGCTCTTCATTCCAACAAAACCTTCCGATCAGGTTTATAAATCGGCACTGTATAGTATGCATCCCTGAGATCCACACTAGCCAGCCAGGAGTCCTGCTTTACCAAGTCTCTAGCCGTTTCTAGGGAAAACATTTTGAAATGTTGATACTCGACTAATTTGTTTAACTTTGTTAAGTCCAAAATCAGTCTAATTTCCCCATTTGGTTTGGGTCTGGAAAAAATATTCGAAATAAATTCACCAGCCACATGAAGCACTGGCTCAATAATGCCTTTTTCACAAAATTTAAGGACTTGTTCATTCAAAGCCTCCCTTTCGGCCAAATCAAACTGGCAGGGAAAAGGTACACCGTGTTGTATTGGCTGTTCCATTAATTGGATTCTAACTCCTTCAACTATGCTATGGATAGTCTGATTATTAGTAATATTCATCCATTCCTTTAGGCAATTATTAATATTTCCAGCCTTAAAATCATTTACAGGAGTTTGTGTTGCAACCTCTACTTGTTGCCTGGGCGGGGGAATGGCTTCTGCGGGGTGAACTCCTTGAAGGGTCTGTTCCCCTCGTTCCAACCGAATGACTGCCTCTGACCCCTTCCCCTGGCCTGGTAGCCGTGGTTGGTCCCGAACGGGTCTCCTCACTGTCCGGTTCGACGATTTCGAAAATCCTGGTGGGTCTTCTTGAAGCGAGTGGCATTCCCATCGGTTCCCTTCTTTTCGTCTGCTTCCATGTGTTTCCCACATTTCGACCCCATCTCTACTTGCTTGAACAAGTATTGCAGCTGGCCCCCGAACATCTTGGTTTTATCCAAGGGCTTGCCTTAAACGGCTTGGGGGCAAGGAAAATGGTATATTCCTTCCCGTCATTGTCTATGACCTTCTTCGAACGCGCAACCTCCTTGGCGGCGTCGGTACACACCGCCCTGAAGACATTCTCGAAACGTCGATAAGACAGGAAATTACAGGGGGCAATTCCCACATCCGTCTCTCCACAAAGTGAAGAGAACTTGTTCTCGGACATCATCCGATTCGCAATCGGAGTAACTGCCGAGAGAGCCGCAAGCACCCCTTTGTGCACTGTGTGCAGGCAGGCCTCAAAGTTTTTGTGGTCTTCATTGAGCTTCACGTCGGCATCCATCTCTTTGATGAACGACTTGGGGATGCCTTTAATACCCGTGAACCACTCAGCCAGCTTGGTAATCACCTCGGCTGGCTTAAATGTGTGGAAATGACCTTGAATGGTCTTCTTCATCATAGTGGTGGTGTTGATCTTCCTCTTTTGGACTTTGATCTTCTTTGCCACTCATTTTGGCATACTTGCCAGGCCGTTCAGTGTCCGAAGAAGAAAGCTTACTTTTCTTTTTCTTGGACTTGCTCTTCTTCTTCTTCTTGGCCTTCTTCACCAGTGGCTTCTTCTTACGATCCATGGTAAAGTCATTCCCCTCCGACGAGTCGGCCTTCTTCTGTGCTTGCGCTTACGCGCAGGCAGCACAACAGCTTCGTCCGATTCATCTTCCGGCGAATCTTGTTGGTCGGAGAAGTCCTCCCAATCGGACTCCTCCGACAAAATGGGCAACTCCTCAAGCTTCAACTGAACCAAACATGCAACCCGTTCATCCAGGTCAGCGGGGCCCGGCTCAGGAGATTGTTGTGGCGACCTTTGCCTTGAAGGCGGCGGTGACGGCCCGTCATCCTCACTGAGATCAAGCAGTGTTTCAACCTTACTCCGCTTCGTAGCCATAGCTGCAGGTCTGTAAGAAACCGAAAACCAGGTTAGACGACCGACAATTCAGTTATACCAAATGCGTTAAATCCGTATTTAAACCATCTTTAACACAAGCATGCATTTAAAAAGTGTCAGTCGTAGGTAACCGGTATGGCGAACCAAACAAGGGGTAGAGACCAGTGTAGCGGTACCCTCCCACACTCTCTATCCAATAAACCTCTCCCACCTGTGGCTTTTGTGGCCAACAAGTTGGAGAAAATACTACAGGACTCGGAGGTACGCCTAAACAACAAAGGGGAATCTAAAAGAAACCCAGGAATAAATCCTAATGATGTAAGTGGCACCTGCCAAACATACAAAGAACAATGGCTGCATTGTTCTCACGATGTTACAACACATCTTAATTAACCTGTAATTGAGTTAATATTCAACAGAAAGTTTAAACAACTTGATGTATGTGAATGCTAACATGAACTATACCATCGTATCCTTTCAAAAATGATACTAACCTATTTGGGATTAGAAGTTTATGTAGAAAAATGCCGGAGCTACTCAACAAACGTCCTCCTGTTGTGAGTAGATTATGCTAATTGCTGGTCCAGGATGTGCTTCCTTCTCCCTGGGCTACGAGTAGCCAGAGGCTTAGTACCGAGGTAAAAAAAATAATATATATATTAATTATGCGAGTACTTACGTAGTACAGTTGACACATAATTGATGTTTCACCGAGTTTGAGGACTCAGCTATTTGAGGGACAGTGAGAGGTAGGAGTACCCCGAATACAGCACCCTTTACCTAACCATACTTGAAATAATGCCTCATCCAAAATTGGCGAAAGATTAATATGTAGCACAATAGTAATCTTCCAGTCCAATAAGAGCACTCTCTGTCCTGCTTTACCTGGGTTGGGTTGGGTGGGACTGTCCTACAAACTCGAACTCTATGAAACACCAAGTATGCGTGAACTGTACTACATAAGAATTCGCATAATTAATCTCTTTCACCTCGTTCTCATACTCCTGGCTAATTATAGCAGTGAGAGCTTTATGTACAGATAATTTCAATTACTAACTTGAGCCAATCTATTTATTTTTCCCACAACTCTTAATGCCTAAGCAAGGTTGTAGCCATATTGGTCTTCTCCACTCTTTTGTTATAATGTCTTCCAACCTGCATGCTAAGAATAGTGTTAATGGAACACCTAGGTTCCTTCCGTTGACAGCAACTGCCCCTCTCGTGGAATGGGTCCCAACAGGAAGTGTCTATTCCAGCTAATTTTAGCACTCTGATTGTCAATCTCGTTAGTGTGTCTCTAGAAATAGGTCCATGAGACCTAATAAAGCTAAGCAACAACAGTTTGCTTTTCCTAATTGTCTCAGCACGAACAATGTACTATTTAATAGCTCTAACTACACACAGCTTCCTATCTGCAGGAAAAGCTGAGGACAATGGGTCTCCTGTCCTGTTTGATTTTAAAAGTTTTGAGGTCGAAAATTGCCTCTTCTCTTGACAACTCCAGTCTATCAATGCTGAAAACTAATATAGTTTGGCCTCCGTGACCTGTAATTAAAAGGATCAGCAGAGCCACCTTAATGCATAGATCTCTGACATTTACGTCCCAAAATCTTTGAGAAAATCAGATAGTGCTTCCCTAAAGTTTGCCCATCAATTCGGGGAAGTGCTACCGACAGGGCCAAAATGGCTGTATAAATACCCCCGAACCGCCAGCCGCATCTTCTAACGAACATAGGGATATAAGCATTTGCGCAATCGAGGGTGTAGACAGCCAAATTTGGCAAGTGTGCAGAAAAATTGCCACTTATAATGTAATGTGCATATAGTTGTACAGTGCCTGGTCTCCAGGTTCCAGCTACCCTCCATAGAGCAACCTTGTTGATGGCCAAGGGTGACAGATGCCTCCTGAGCAAAGGGATGCTTCCCCAAGAGGCCTGAACTGCCGTTTAATTCGCCCTGACCTGGTCTTTTGCGCCGTCTGAGTAGCCTCGCTCCCTTGGAGGACTGGTGGCTCGCTGCGCGACCGTGTTGTCGTCTGTTCATCATCCGCCTGGATGAAATCTCATAATTTTTATCAGCTTGCCGAAATTAATGGACCTAGTAAAAACTCAATTTTAATTCCGTAATAGTCGTAATTCTCTGCTATTCTTACTGCATAATTAACCAAATTAGTTTTGATTGATTGATTGGTGGTTTCTTTACGCCGTGTCGCCAGCATAGGCCACATTCACGGCGAGAATTGCTGTAAATCATATATTCTAGTTCCATACACATGATGGCAGCTTTTTAACAGAGGAAAACAGGGGATGTCCTTTTAACCTGTACTCAAAGCATCCGTTATTATTGATACTAATTACATGCATAATGGCATCAGTAAATATATTAGTTTATTCACTTATCATAATTAATTACTGCCAGTCTCAACAGAAAGTTTGAAAATATATAGTTCAATGTTGACGGTGTAATTATAATTCCTGTTAATGGGTAATTAAGCAGGTAGCAACAAACTTCTTAATATTGTTGATATAGCCATTAAAATTTGTTTTAAAGTAAACCTTGCGTGTCCTATGACGGAATTGTTTTAATCAACGTCAGTAAATGGTGATACCGATTACCAAAACGGGGCATCACCTCCGCAAGTGATTAGCGTTGTAACCGCTATAGCGAGAATGATTAAGTATATACCCCAATCTTGTGGATAAGGAGGATCTGTAGCTGTGTCTACTTGTTGCCTCCTCTGTGGAACCTCTGCGCGCCTCTTGAGGTTGCTATTGAGGGCAGTGATGTAGCGGTTTTGGTCCTGAGAGGTTAGTTCAACATCCTTGAGGTAGTATTGTAGCTGCCCACCATACATTAGCTTACCAACCCAAGTCTTACCTTTAATAGTCTTGGGTTGTAGAAAAAGTGTAAACTCTTCACCTGCTTTGTCTTGACCTTCTTGGAGCATGTCGCATCCTTACCTGCCTACTACTTGCAGTTGCCAGGATAGCCTGTTCATCACTCATACCGTCCACAAAGGAGGTAAATGTCCCCTCCAGTGACATGGTAGGCCATGGGAACAATGCCACCATGGCTGATAAGACTGCCGCCTGCATCGAAAGCATAGCAGTCTTGAAGCGCATCATCTGGTCATTAAGCACTAGACAGAATCCATCTCCTTAAGGAACAAATTCTTCCAAGATGTTGAGAACTGCACGTAAGTAGTGACTGGGGATCTCACCGAGTCGTCATCTCACTCAATATCCAAGATAAAATGATGTGCATTATCCCGAGCGTTCGACTTACCACAAAGTAATTGTAATCACAAATTACTTGAATCAATCAGGAATCGAGCCCACAACTTCAAGTTCCTTAACACACCAGGCGCATAGACATAATACCTGTGAACCGCTCAGCCCCTCTCGTGGAGCAAGGTCAATGATCAGTGGGGCAGCTTCGCCCTGGTCCGAGGCAGGAGCGCAGTCTAGATGGTTCCATCCCGGTTGACCGATCTTGTCGTGGTTGATGCCCCCCTCTTCATGCGATTGCGTAACCGGTTCGCAAACCGTCTATACGCGACTGTCGGTCTGCTATTGTATAACGATGGGCGTATTACCCAAAGTCAATAAACTATTCGCTACAATGCATCTCTGACTCACGACAGTGCTAACTAAAATGCTCCACAATTAAACCAGAATAGTATTTTGGACCAGAGACACACAAAGCTATGTAAATCTATGGGAGGCCCCACACTCGTTGTCAGCTGACCAGGGAGGCATTTACTCCCTGAATATTAGAAGAAACCTACCTAACATAGATCGATACAATGCCTAGTTCCCTCGGGACAAGGCCATAGATCGATACAATGCCTAGTTCCCTCGGGACAAGGCGTGGGCTAGGTGCAAACCGAGTTGTCAAAGCTGGGGAGAGGGGGGGGGGGGGGCTATGGAGGAGTGGCAGGATGTTGTAGTAGTCTTGTGACACCGGTGTTGGTTGACGCCCCCTTGCTGTCTTGTGAGTCACCACGTGATGCAGGCCAGCGTAGTATGAACTGAGCCTGTGTAGCATTCCCCCGAAGTGGAATCTTTCGCAGTGACAACCTCACTATGTGGCCAACAATTTGGAAAAAACTACCGAATAGTAATTTGCTATCCGTAAAAAAGGTTGCCAACAATTTGTACTTTTTCAAATAATCAATAGTCCAACGGTACCGTATGCAGTGTGTAACCATATGCTGTTAATTTACAAAAATATACACGTTCTCGGTGGTTCATGTCAAAATCCAACGGAACCGTAGGGAATTCCTAACCATATGCTGTAGGTTAATACCGGGAGCCAGAACTCACTGAGTGGAAAAAACATCTGAGTAACCGTCCATAATCTAACAGTAGCCGTTTCCTAACCGAATCTATGGTTTAACAAACCCGAAATCCAATGGTAATTGTGAAAACTCGGTGGGTCTTATTTCACAGTGTCAAAATCCTAACGGAGCCATATAAAATTCCTAACCGTATGCTGTAATCCAACCGTAACAAGGTTACAGACGGACACCAGAAACTCCCCAAACTTCGTAAACAGGTCCGAGGGCCGGCTCCGCCCTGGTCCGAGGCTGGTGAACATTCTAGAACGTTCCGTTTCGGTAGAGCGAACATGTGAACATCCAGTCATATCCTAAAGTTTCCCAACATTTTTTTCTCCAATTTACTTAACATTGAACCAGACTGGATGGCTGAATGAGTTAGAGCATCCGTGTCCCGTGCTGGTAGATCGTGGGTTCGAACCCTGGCCGAGTCAAACCAATGACTTAAAAATTGATACTTGTCGCTTCCTAGCCTGGTGCTCGGCATTATTAGGACAGGTCAAGGACGGGTGTGCTCAGTGTCAGGATAATTTGACTGAGTGGGATACCAGGTCATGGTGCTGGTGGCCTGGTTTCCCAGTGGGACAGCACTATAAAGTCACCATGAGTGTGCACTGTCACAAGTCAGTGCCCGTCCTGATATGACCTTAGATGTTGCTAGGGCGTAAAACAACAACAAACAAACAAACTTTAACATTGATAATCCAACGGTAACCGTATCCTAGCCGTAGGCAAATGCTACTGTAACTTCTTAATCTTCTGCTGTAAGGTTAAATGCCGGTCACCAGAAACTCCCCAAGACCTGTGCACACGTCTGTCTCGGGAAGCCGGTTAACTCCTTGTCCTGGATTTGGGGTACACCCATCTCTCACTGTGCTATAATTAGCCAGGAGTACAAGAACGACGTGAAATATAGATAGCATAGTTATACGAATTTTACCTGGGTACAGATGATGGATAACTGGTGTTTTCCCGAGGTACTAGCCTCGGATAGTCATGGGTCAGGGACAAGGAAGCACATCTGGGTCCAGAAATCCTTTACATACTTTTTAGGATAACAAATTATTTAACTCTATATGGATACTTATTGTGTTTTCGATTTGGTTCTAGCAAAACATGATAATCGTGGTAGGGTCGGGTGGGTGGGTGGGCCCTGACTCACGACTGTTTGAGGCTAGTACCTCGGGAAAACACCAGTTATCCATCTGTACCCAGGTAAGATTTGTATACCTATACTATTTTACCTCAGTACTACACCTCTGGCTACTCGTAGCCCAGGGAGAATTTTACGTAATCTCATTTTTTTATCCTTTTATGTTGTAACCATACTATGTATGAGTACATAATTTAATGTTTCTCACCTGCTTCCGGCCTTCTTCACGGCTACTTGGTGAGTAGCCGTGTAGCCACACTGATTGTCTTTTCCAGTCGTTTGTTGTAATGTTTTGCAAACGATCTAGCCATCTTCCATCCAGCGTGTGCAAGAATTCTCTTAACTGAGATTCCTTATTGTCTTGCCTTGGAGACCATGGCTCCATGCGTTGAGTGAGAGGTGTAGTGTCCAGTGTTGACTCCTGCTTGTCTAAGCACCTTGATAGTCCACCTTGCGAGAGCGTCTCTCAATATTAGTAGTTGTCTGGAATTTCTGATTCTGCATGACTTGGAATAACTAGTAATGTGTACTGTGGATCCCCTGTACGATTTGATTTAAGTTATGTCTGTAAATCAAATGTAGCTTCATCCTTATCTATTTCTAGTCCATCTAGTGAAAGTGCCAGAATGGTTTGGCCTCTGTGTCCTAAAATTAGCAGTAATGAAACTGCTAATTTAAATCCTAGGTCTTTCATTGACAAATGTCTGTTGCTAGGCCATGACTTGAATACTATTGAAACATCCCAAAACCTATTGAATTTAGGTTTGGGTGGGTTTCTTTTCTACACCGATTTAATGAACCAGTGTACTAACAGATGTTTCCCAACAGTTTGTGCATCTATTCTTGTTAGAATAATGGATAGGCCACATCTCGCTGCCTTAATAGCACCAAATCCTAGTCCTTCATCTTCTAATATTCTTAGAAATTGTAACACTTGAGCTATTGTAGGTTTTAACGGTTTGACTCCTTTGAGAAGGCAATGACGTCCCCATGTCTTTAAATAACTTGTGTATAATTTCACTGTTCCTTTTCTCCAGGCATGTGATATTAGTCTTTCTTTTGTTATTTTGTCTCATCCAAATTGTTCTAAATGCTTCCTTAGAAACGGAATTCCAAAAGGGGTGTTATCGACACGTCTCCGTGGACTGTTAGTGGTCCTTGATGTTGAAGGTTGTTCCTTTCCCTTTGGAAGCTCATCAAGTCTTTTGCTGCTGATGTTATTGCCACTAGCCATGGCTGTGTTTCCCATGCTGGTACTATGAGTACTGCATGGAGCCGAGGCCTGGACAGTGTACAGACAGGTGAAAAAGCTGCATGCCTTCATGATGCAACATCTGCATTCAATCCTGAGGCTAACCTGGAAGGACAAAGTGACAAATAAGGAAATACTCGAACGAATGGGGCTGCCCTCTATGGAAGATTTTCTGATCAAAAAGAATCTCCGGTGGACTGGACACCTCATGAGGATGTCATCAGACAGGCTACCAAAGCAGATCCTCTATTCTCAACTGTCTTCTGGTTACAGAAAGAGCGGTTGCCCTCGTCTCCAGTTCAAGGATACCATCAAGAGAAACCTGAAGCTGAGACATTAAGACCAACTCATGGACACAACTCTCACAGCAGAGAGCTAAATGGAGAGCGACAGTCAAGTAATGAAAGCAGTCTTTGTCGCATCGCGACCGACAGCATGATGCTGATGATGATGAGGTCGTCAAAGGTTGGCATAGGTTGAGCCGCCGAAAATTTGTTGTGCATGATGATGATGATGATGATGATGATGGGTGTAATCCATCTTGATCTTCCTGGCCACTCTGCTGATAATGCTGAATGGGGGGAATATGTAATAGAATTTATTATTCCAAATTAATGAAAATGCATCTACTCTCCAGACTTCTGGCTCTGGATGCCTAGACACATATTTTGGTAATTTTTTATTGTTGCGTGATGCGAAGAGATCAATGTCTGGCTTGCCCAATTTATGACAAAAACTGTCGAAAATGTTGTGGTTCATTGACCATTCTAAATGGTCATGGAAGTGTTGGCTTTTCCTGTCAGCCAAAGTGTTTGGCCGCCCGGAATATGTGCTACTGTTAGCCATATTTTGTGTTTCTCTGCCCAATCCCAAATGACTTTTGCCAGGTTGTTACATGGTTTGGAGCGAGTCGCTCCCATATTACGAATGTAAGCCATAGCTGTTGTGTTATCTATTAGAACTTTTCCATGATTTTTAGGGATGTGAATCAGACTGCGGAGTCCTAGGTAAATGGCTCTAAGCTCTAGTACATTAATGTGGTCGGAGATTTCATCGTCCATCCAATGGCCACCTGTTGTCTGTTGATCTCTATGGGGCCCCCCAGCCTTCTAAGGAAGCGTCTGTTGTGACCGTAGTGTTAGGCTCTCCCATACTAATCGGGTTGGGTACGTTGTTTATGTGTGAAAACCACCAAATTATATCGTTTTGGCCTTCTGGTGAAATTGTCATAGGTCGCTCGAAATTTCCTTTTGTGCGAGCCAGTGCCAAGTTTCTATCTATCTCTAAGGATTTGATATGGGCCTGGCCATATAAGATAGCTAGTGTGTAGGCTATCATTATTCCTATCAAGACTGCAACTTGTCATATTTTTGGTTTGTTCAATTGTAGTAATTGGTTTGCTGTTGTTGTGAATTTATCTACTTTTTGTTCTGTTAACGAAATAGTCATTTTTATGGTGTCAATAAAGAACCCCAGAAATGTTTGTTTGTTGGTGGTAGTACTGATTTAGTTTCATGTATATAGAAACCTAATTTTGTAAATGTTTTACATAATTTATCTAGTGCTGCTTGGCATTGTTGTTGTGTTTGTGTGACAATAAATGAATCGTCAATGTATGGGAACATGATATGTCCTTTCCTAGCCATTAGTGAAAAAATTGGTTTGAGTAACCTTGTGAAAATGTGTGGACAGCAGGCCAGTCTATTCGGCATACACGTGAACTCATAAAGTTTGCCGGTCCAACAGAATCTTAAATACTTTCAAACATGTTTATAGATGGGCACTGTGTGTAGTATGCATCCTTAAGGTCAACATTGGCTGGCCAAGTGCTGTGTGACTAAGTCTCTCGCTGTTTCTAACGAAAACATTTTTACATCTTTGTATTATATGAATTTGTTAAATAAAGTTAGGTATAAAATTAGTCTAACATCCCCATTTTGATTTGGTCTTAACGGTGAAACCGATATGGAAATGGTATTCTATTTTGAATAGGTTCTTCTATTAACGGAATCCTTACCCCTTCTGCTAGGCTAAAGATAGTTAAGTTATCTGTAACTTTATTCCGTTTCGAAAGACAATTATTGAGGTTAACGGCTTGAAAGGTATTGCTTACTGTTACGGTTGCTATTGCTTGAGTCGTCACTTCTATTTGCTCCCTGGGCGGGGGAATGGCTTGAAGAGCCTGTTCCTGTCATTCCAGCCGAACGACTGACTCTGCCCCCTTCCTCTGGCTTGGAAGCTGAAGTTGGTGTGAGTTGCATCTGCCTTACTCCGCTTCGTAGCCATGGCTCCGAGACTGTGAGTAAAAAGAACAATGATTAGGCATTGTCTTAGGCGGATTAGCACACTGATAATTAGAGTATAATTATACTAGGTGTGTATTTTATGGCGTTAAATCAATTTTTAACACAGGTGTATGGCTAACAGACAGTCGCAGGATAATGGTATGGGTAACCAACCGATCCTAACAAGCGGTAGGGACTAGCGTAGCGGTGCCCTCCCACAATCTAAGTACCTATAAACTTCTCCCACATGTGGCTTTTTTCGCCAACAAGTTGAAGAAAATACTTTAGGACTCAGAGGTACGCCTTAACGAGAATCACAAATGTGAAATCTTATTGAGACCGAGGGAATGAATCCCCAATGATGTAACTGGCTCCTGCCAAACATCTCTCCGTTTGGTAACGGGCAGCTTAATTATTAACCAAACAATGGAAGCATTGTTCTTTCGATCATGCAAATTACGATCGAAAGTAAGCTGTAAAACAGTAATATCTTATTGAAAAGTTTTTATAAAAATGCTAACATGAACTAAACCAACGTATCGAGTTTGAAAGGTACTAACCTGTTTGGTTTTGTAGTAAATGTAGAAAAACTGCTGGAGCTGCTCACAACATGTCCTCCTGCTGTGAGCTGATTATGCTAATTGCTGGACCCGGATGTGCTCCCTTCTCCCTGGGCGTTTTTTTTTTTTTAGGAGGACGCCTCCCTTCGGGCTGCATTGTCAATATATTTTAAGCTCATGCTATTAACAACCCATACATGGCTAAGCATCAGTGGAGTATGATGATGCGCGTTTGCAGCACCGGTTAACAGATGAGTAGAGATCAGATTAACCCTAAAACATAACTACCATTTGGTATTATATATACACTATCTAAAATTCACTAGCCTGTTTTATTTAACATGGGATTTATGTATATTACACGTGCGTGTGTGTTCTCGGCAGCTTCTTTCCGGGTATAGGCTCTGGCACGAATCCTAAGCATGAATGGTAAATTTTCTACGCTTCTGGACAGGGAGTGTATGTCCACCACCCCACCCAAAGGGGGTGTGGCATGGAAAAGATAATCGCGGAAATCAGAGAAAATTCGCAAGACCCTTCCTCCCTGTGAGCTTGTCCTGGACTGTACAAACCTCGTGGTGCTCCGTATAGCCGAACATGCCGACTACTCCAGCTGCCCAACGCCACAAATATGGGATGCCTCCATAGATCAGGATCAGCTAGAAAGAAGCAGGTTCCACCTATAACCAGTACTCACTTTAACTTTGCTACACAACCTATAATACCACCAACTTCTTCACTGTCAATGGCATCGAAAGCATATAGATGTGATTAACAAAACTGACAGAATAAACACCATTAACGTTTCACCATAAATATAGCCCTTGCTGCTAACACAGCATTAACCCATTAACAATCAACCAACCAATCGTCATCACCTTTTAATTATAAATTATATTTCACAATGATAATCTAACCCCTCTCCACAAGCCATCATTCCACCCACATATGGGTCATTCTCAGAAACGGTGACCGACCCACTTGGGGTAGTCTATTTGAAATCTGTATTTCAAAGCAACCTGTCATTGCAATCTCAATATTTTGATTTCATTTTGTAGCCAATTGATGTGAGAGATAATGAAGATGAAATTGAGTGCCAGTATTGTGTATTATGTACGTTATTGGGATGGATGTGACTGAATCAACAGAGAATTATACCACCAATTTGTGACATTGTCAACACGATTGAGAATAAAGTGTCACAAACTTAATTAAAAGTCCCTGAACAACAAGACATTTAATTTCAAAATGTCATATTCAACATCCTCGTTAGTTGGAGAATTCTTTTGCTTTTAAATAGTATAAAAATAAGGAAATAAACTATTTCTGGAGTCATTAGCACAGTAGCATTTCGATTCCACTTGCCCACACTGTGAAACTACCCATCAAGCACTGAGTATAAACAGAACATGTGAACTACTTTCACTATTTGACCCATGCCACATTGACCTGATTATGGAATAGTTCGAGTTAAATCCTGAAGTTGCCTGTGAACAGTGAAATTTGAGCTCAATGTCTGTAAAATAGTTGATTCCCATTTGGAACATTAGCATGCGAATTCAAATCACACCATAAAATTAATTCAGAATAGAATAGTGGCCTACTTTCATGTAAATCACTAAGCACAAACTGTGGGAAAGGCAAATGAGCAAGAGTGAGCAAGAGTGAGCAAGAGTGAGCAGTTCATCGCGTCCGTTATTTGGTCAAAGGGTGATTTTCTATTTTGTTTCTTCTGTGTCACATATGGTTGTATGTTAATAGGTATTCCAAACTGATTTGTTCTTTTCATGAAGTTAATTTGCAAATTAATTTGCAGTTAGAAAGATCTGATCAGTCTGATCACGAATATATATAATAACAGTAAATTGGTCTATTAGTCCCTAAGTTGTGATTTCTTTAATATTTAATTTGTGCCCTTAATTTTACACACATTTTTTATGATTCTGCAAATGCTTAAATCATGATGTTTGAGGCTGCCTGCTGAATGCAAAATACATTTTAATCACATCGTTATTTTTGTAACTTATTATTTCTACATTCTAGTACAAATTCTAATCTCAATTTTGTTTTTAAATTGCATTTTCATGTTTTGTGTGTGTTTGATTCAATTTGTGTAAGTTTGTACTTTGATTTCCATGTTACATGATTAATCAAATCATAAAATTAATTTATTCAAGGTCAAAACAAATCATATGTTCAATTTTTCTAAACATCCATGGCACTATCTTATCCTGTACAATTGTAATACTATTTAAAAAAAAAAAATTTACACATGTAGAGTAGGCCTACTTTGCACACAAAAAATCACATTTTTAACATCATGTAAAGCACTAGTTTAAATCTGATAAAATAACACACCAAAAGATAGTCTTAGGTTTCAAGTTGTTACTCTTGCTGCTTATAAAGCAAGTGGCATGTAATATGCCCTAAACATGTCAAGCTGTGTGAGGAAAATATACAGTTTTGGAGTAAGTTTGGTTCCCATGTTACACTGCTAATTATTGGTAGGGCTCGTCATTTGACCTACTTAAATATTGCAAAAAATGGTAGTTTATAAAAAAATTATCAGATGCAATAAAATATAAACATTGAGGAAACTTGCAAATCAGGAG
Organism: Branchipolynoe longqiensis; assembly: GCA_030323885.1. NCBI lineage: Eukaryota > Metazoa > Annelida > Polychaeta > Phyllodocida > Polynoidae > Branchipolynoe > Branchipolynoe longqiensis. Next base: position 15,823,700 of record CM059189.1, on the reverse strand, counting down.
TTTTAAAGCATTTAGGTTTTTTTATACTGATGTCATGATTTTGGTACACAGTTTCTGAAAACAACCCATATCGCTTTGTTCATTTAATTCTTTAAATTATACAATTTTCATAATTATAATCTACTTTAACTTAGTTTGAAATACCGTTATACTCGGGACAAATATTTGATGTGAAAACAGCCTAAATTAATTTTGACATGTACATACATCCAAATGCTGAACAACACCCTACACTTCAGCAGTGACAGATTCTATTAAATCAACTTAGTATCCCTCTATGTAGCAATAAATGAGTAATGTGTGTACCAGTATCTAAGTTGCATATTTAGAATCAGAAAATCAATTTCTATTTTCTTGATTAGCATCATCATTGTTACTAAAGGTGGAATTTTACTTTGCACAGATTAGAGAACTAGTAAACTACTAAACCAAAAATACTACTACACTGTAGTAGCATTTCTGACCACACTAGCAAACTGATAGAAGCCACTCACCGTCATTTCAACCTGCGAGTAGATTTCTGAATAGAAGCCAAAGTTGCTCTTGTCGAGTTGGTAAAGACGCGCCTTGTCAAAGGTGTCCTGGTCGAGCACTGCCTCGAGTTCCTTCGGCACCTTGTGCACATTTTTGTAGATCTGACGCTGTAATTAAAAGTCATCAAAATGAGTGGGGCCTGTCGACTTACTAATAAAGGAAATGACAAATGAATTGAATGACCACTTGCATATATGGCATTGTCATGGAATTCGAACCCCAGTGGTCGAATCAAACCAATTGATTAAGGATGTATACGTGTCACGACATAGCCTGCTGCTTGGCATTACTAGCATAGGGCAAGGAGCAATGAAATGAGGAAGATCAATTGAATGTCGTTAAAATTTCTCCTGTCTAATCAATGAATACAAGAATAAAACCCCAAAAAACTTAATTTGGAAACTGATTAGTAAACTTGTGCCCATTTAGTTTACAATGAGCTTACAATGAATCCACCAGGAATTTGCTAGTATAAATTGTGCTGTCTGCTGGTGGTCTTCGATAGCGGGGCAGGAAGCCATCTTTGGCTTATAAAGTGCTCCCCTCTTCTCTTTAGCACAGGGTCTAGTCTGATCTGAAAAATGATCAGTCTTACTGAAGCGCCTGTCACACCTTACCGGATTGAGCAACGGACATGAACCGGACAAAGAATTGTCTAGTCCGGTGGTGTCCGTTGATAAAATGTATCGAAATGTACCAAAATGGAGCGTAATTGGGTCAATTGCCAGCGGGCGACCGGACAAGTACCGTACATATACCGGACATGTAACAGATGGGTACCAGACAAACCGGACACCAACGGATGGGTACCGGACACCAACCAGACACGTCAGTCCAGCGGTGTCTGGTAGAAGTTTTGTGCATGTTCAAAACTTGTACCGGACATCTCCGGATGGGTACCGGACATGTACCGGACATCGCCGTACAGTCCCGGACAGTGTCCGGTCCTCGTCCGGTTCCCCAGTCCAGTAAGGTGTGACTGGGCCTTGACGGTAAACTGTTCCACTCATCCAGCACTCTTTGTGAAAAAAAAGAATTTTCTTGTAACGAGCCTAGCTCTTAAAAAAAAACGTCCTCCTTCTTCAAACCCTCTAAGTTATGCATAATTTTGTAAACCTGCAGTAAGTCTGCCCTCAGTATTCGCAGCTCTCCAATGTCATTAAAGTTGCATGGTCCGATAGCGTTTGAATATTTGTCTTATTTTTTAGATAAATATATCAAATTGATTGTTATGAGCTACTAATCATTATTCTGGAGTCATTTTGATGAAAAATGACTAGTTTTGAAGCAATTTGAGCTGAAAGAACCCAAAATAATTTTGACAAGCTTGCCAAAAGTCATGTGGCTATGACCCAGATGGTCATCTCGCGGTGACCACGTGATGTGAGATGACTTACTAATCCTGGAACCTCACAGGTCTGTAGGTAGGTATTTCAGTTTGGGTTTTGAACATTCTGGAAACGGATTGGTGCCATAGGCCCGTGGCTCTAGGGTTTTTAACAAAATATTATTTTGTAGAAAGGTTAATTTGATTTATATCTATCGAATTGAGCAAGTAGCATCGAATATCCAACATCAAATACACATCGGTATATGATTGACATCGTCCCAATGGCAGAAATTTCAAAAGAAACTATGCAACCACCCACCAAACTGCACATTCTATAATTCAGCCGGGCCTGAGCATTAATGGTTTGATGGAATCCGCCGCAATAGCGCAGGTTTCTGGGTTTAATGCTATGATTTCAATAGCCATTCTGGTCGTGCCTATGTGTTATCGTTTGGACGGGATCCATCGCAAATGGGCTGTTCTACAGCGTATGGACGGAGGATGGCATGGGGTCGTAGCGCCATATCAGTTTGTACACTCATCTATGACGAACTGCATGCTCTGCGATCCTGAGCCGTCCCCCTACGCTGACGCTGCGGCATGGCTGCTGCCGTCATAGTGTTAAGCCCAGAACACGGCGCATTTGCGATGGATCCCATCCAAACGATAATGCATGACCAGAACAGTTGCTGTCATCATAGCATTAAACCTGGAGATCTACGCATTAAACCTGGAGATCTACGGCCTTAAACCTGGAGATCTAAGGATTTGTGGCGGATCCCATCAAGCCATTAATGCTGAGGGCCGACTGGATGGTATATGGCTGCTGCCATCATAGCATTAAGCGCAGAACCCGGGCATTTGCGATGGATCCGGTCCAAATGATACTGCATAGGCACAACCAGAATGGCTGCTGCCATCATAACTGGAAACCTGTGTATTTGCGGCAGATCCCATCAAACTATTAATGCTCAGGCCCAGCTTATGTGGCCAGCATGGAACAGCTGCTGCATTAGCTAATGGGTTATTCGTCAGTGCTGGTCCTAATTAGTTGGTCCCTCACATTGTAACTGTTTTCTTCTACATTAATTCTCCTTTTCATACCAAATGAAGAAAATTCCTTTCCTTATACCCAAAAGAAGCAATGACAGCAATCCAGTGTGAAAAAAATGTTTGGTTTATTTTTTATTGCAAAAATAACTATTCATTTGTCACACAAATATGACAGCTAAAAATGGGAATGGTGAAACTGTACTGCTTGTGTTGGAAACTACTTCACTGTTGACCAAAATATTCAAACATAGCTAATTTATTTGCAAAGTTGTAACATGCAAAAATGTCAGAAAACTAATTTTAGGACGGTTGAGTGTCTGTGTGTAAAACAACGATGCTTGAAAGTGAGCATAACGCATGTTTCATGAGATGTTATGTCATGAAACACACGTTCACCTTCAATTTTCACAATATCCAACCATGCAAGCCAGGAAAGACCCTGCTGCTATAAATAGTGTAGCATCATAGATGCCTAGTTCTGAACACAAAAGTTATAATATTATTTCCTAAAATGCATTAAAAGTGAAATAAAAACTTTGTGTCATGGGTGAAACACGGGTTATGACGAAAGTTTATTTCGCGATACAAAATCCAACAATGGATCAAATCTCTTCTCACCATGATTTCCAAATATACCATGGGCATCTACACACCTACTGATCATGTGGTGTCAAGTCATAAACAGGATGCTGCGCTATGATGCTATTACTGTGGCCTGTCACACATCGATGAAGACGAAACACGCGTTCAACTGTTGTCATCTTCATCCTCTAAGTCATCACAATATCTTTTTCTACATAAGAAAACTTATAACACTCAAAAGAAATATTTGCATACATGTAATGTGTACAAATAATGCCCTGAACAAATATATTGTTTGCATGCTATTAGCAGTGTCTAACCTAAGTCATTATTGAGTGTCACATGAAACATGCGTTACATGTTACATAAAACATGTGTTACAATTCCAAGAACATCAGAAGTTAGGGAAGTGTTCCAAAATCACTTTGAAATATGTCCACAGCATCAAACACTAATAAGCATAAATACTTTTTCATCATCTGTGGTGCTTGTTTCATCATGAAGGAAAAACTTTTCCTTTCCATTTAACGCATGTTTCAGGGTCACAATTTTATATGTTCTCTGTTCTACTCTCAAGTGGACGAACACTCATAAAATTGCACTTAGTTACTCCTAGTGACTGCTGTTCAAAACCTAACTAGGAAATAATAAGGGTCTTGTTCTAAATATTACATAATGAGGGTTTTTGTGTCAGGCTGAAACACGCGTAACATTCTCCACTTGGTCATGTTCGAAGTCACCCTGACTTGTAGTCGGGGTCCAAAATGCTTTTTTTTAAATTGTGTCTTAAAATTAGATGTATGTGGAACACAACAAACCTAATTGGGATAGGCTGTAACATATTTCAGTTTTGACCTCCGATCCCCCTTTTTAGGACCAGCACTGAAAAACCCTGATACAAAAGATCTGAAAGTCAAAACCTTTCAAATGTACATATCTCACTCCATATGGTTCACTCCTTTTTACATTTGACAAAATTCTTTTTCCCTTTTATAATTATATACAGTGTAACTGACAAATTTCAAATGGATGCGTGCAAAACACATGGTTGCGCATCCTCACATATATTTAGAGCGCCAAGGATATGCTTGCATTTCTCATGTACATATTATTGCTCTGTTATTATTTACTGTTATTTCATCCATGTCTCATCCTCACTCATACCATACAGTCCTGATGGTAGATGCAATTTTAATTGACAAATGTAAAATTTTCTAAATTTAAATCACCCAAATTGATTAATTATATTTATAGAATTGACCAAACAGCATTGAATATCCAACATGGAGGGGAGGGGTAACATCCACCTCATTTCCCCTTCCCCTCTATGGCCCTGCACAGTAGGCCTACTTGGTTGGGAGGCTAATGAGGTCACAAGATTTGCCTAATTGGTTAATGGACTCCCTGCATAATGAGTGTTTCAAAGTGAGCGTCCAAAGGGGTGAGGTTATAAATTCACGGGTTATTCTGTATATGCTGTCCCAAATCATTAGCTAATGCACCAGTATCTAAGTTGGATATATAGGATCAAATGTAAGTCGTTGTTTTAATTTTGACAAAATTATATTTCATTGGACCATGCAACTTTAACATTGTTCTTACTAATCTTTGTTCATATGATAGCTGACCAAGTCCGTTTATCATTTTGGTTGCCCTCTTCTGCACTTTTTCTATATTGTCAACAAATTTTTGAAGATAAGGCCTCCACGCTTGTACACACTACTCTAAATGGGATCTATCTAATGCGATCTATCTAATGATTTGTAGAGCTGCACAATATTGTCCATTGATTTGTCACCATATGTTCTTTTTTCACAATTATACCGCTTTTAGATGCCATGTGTTTTAATATATATTACGCAACGACCCGCGTAACTTCTATTGCTATTTGCAACACGAATCTAAACAAAACGCTAACAGTAAGTGAGTAACATAGTGTATCGATTCACGATCAACCTCACCTGGAAATGACCACCTTCAGATACACTAATGACCACTAAAGCGAATGCATAGCAAGGCCCGGAATGGTACGTTCATAGCGATTTAGCATAGTTTTTAAGGGTCATTTCCATCAACATTTTCAATGGTAAGTACCCTCCATCAATTTTTATAGGGGTCCAAGCATAACAATTATAATTTCACTGGAAGCTCTAATGATTCAAAAGCAATATTTAACAAATATTCCAAAATTTGAGTGGGATATATGCATTTGAAAGTCTTTGACTTAGGTACTTCAGTAGGGCTTAATATCGACAAACTGGCCACAGCAAATAAGTATAAGCAAAATCCTAAGAGACTCTGGCATGAACTGCAACAAATTAACCCGGAAGCAAAATCTATTATCAGCAATCTTAGTAATGAGGACAACGGGGAGAGAATACTAGATAGCCTCCTGGCAGAAGAGATTAACAACTACTTTATTGATGTAGGTGAGAATCTTGCCAGAAAGTTTGACCAGGTTGTAGATAGCCAGGACACCTACCCAGTCACCACCAATGATCAGACGTATGATTTGACTGAGATAACACAGGAGCAAATCCTCAGAAAGGTCAATGCTGCATCAGCATAGAAGTCATCTGGCATTAAAGACATCAGCTCAGCCCTAATGAAGGTTTCAATTACTGCACTTATAAATGAATTTACTCACCTGTATAACCTAGTGGTCAACACTGGTATTTTTCCAGAAAGCTGGAAACTAGCTACAGTTTCACCCATCCCAAAGACCAATAACCCAAGATACTGTAGTGAGCTGCGCCCAATATCTATTCTCCCTCTTCCTGGCAAAATCATAGAACAAATAATACATGATGAGATAAAAACATTTTTAGAGTCTTCAAAATACCTAACCACCCAACAAAATGGATTTAGAAAAGACAGATCAACAACTAGGGCATTGGCCTCTCTTATGGATGAGTTATTGACCAACATGGACAAAGGTGAACTTACAATTGCAGTATACCTCGACTTCAAAAAAGCTTTCGATACAATTGACCATAGAATACTATTGCAGAAAATCCAGAAAGCAGGATTGGGGAAGAAAACCTGTACATTGATGGCCAACTACTTAACTAATAGGAAACAATACACAAAACTTAATGACACTGAGTCAACCATCAGGACTATTAAAACTGGAGTTCCGCAGGGTTCAACCCTGGGCCCCCTTCTGTTTTTAATCTTTATAAATGATTTACCCCAAGTATCAGAGGATGCAACATTCACATTATTTGCAGACGATGCAGCACTCACAGTACACAATAAAGATTTCCAAATAGCAACCGATCAGGTTCGGACAGTGCTGACCAGGGTTAACCTGTGGTGTAGTGAAAACAAACTATCCCTTAACACCAATAAAACCGAGTTTGTCATTTATGGCACCAAAGCAAGGAAGGCAAGGGCACAACCCATAACACTGCAAATTGGCGGAAATCAAATTAAGGAGGCAAGTGCATACAGGTACTTAGGAACAGTGATTGATTCTACCTTAAATGGGAATCAACAGCTGGCTAGACTAACTCAATCATTGGCACTAAAAATGACTACAATCAGGAAGATGCGGAGCTTCATAAGTGAAAACACTGCCCTACTGCTGTATAAATCAACAGTTCTACCAATAATAGACTATAATGATATAATTTATGGATTGCTCACAAAGCAGCAACTGACTAAGCTACAAAGGATCCAAAACCGGGCGTTAAGAACAATTTATTGGGGCAAAACACTAAGTGTACAGGAAATGCATGACAAAGCAAACCTAGATTACCTAATGGTTAGAAGAGATTCACATCTCCTATCACTTATGTACAGAAGAGCCAGAGATACCCAATATATAGAAAACACAAAAAGGAATACTAGACGGGCTGATTCCACTCTACTCAAAGTCCCCAAGCCTTCCACAAACAAACTAATTAAAGCACCAATTTACAAAGGCAGCATGATGTGGAACAACCTACCAACCAGAACCAGGGCAGCGTCCTCTTACCTAGAATTTAAAAACTCACTAAGAGTACATCGGATTGGGCAGGCCCTTATGCAGTTGCAGTAAAGTATGTTCCATGGCGTCACCATACCGTAAGTGGCAGACCACCAAACCCTCAGCCTCGGTTTCTCCCCCCCCGCCCCCACTTTTTTAATTTGTTGCTGTTCCTCTGTTATCTCCAGTCAACCATATACGATGACAGAGACAGCCCAGGTAAAAATGTAAAATTTAAGACCTAAATGCACTGGGATTGGTCCCACTGCTTCACTGGTCACAGATGGTCCAGTGTATTATTAACAACCCCACCCCAACAACATAATTCATAAACTCACATAACTAGCTACATTAGAGTTACACTAGAATTTTCCTAACAAACCAACATTTATATACCGCTTGCCTAACTGCAACTGAACATTCAAACTTAGTACAAATTTACCAACTGAATACAGAAGATAACTTCTGCTTACATTCTAAATACTATGTAAATACTCACATTGATTTGACTAATATTGATCTAGTTATATGACACTACTGTACCATATTGTTATAGAACTTTTGGGTTTCAGAATTTCATTGTGTTACATGCTGCAAATTGTCTATTCAACAAGTATTGTACACCTTATTCTATATACCTTTTCTGTAAATAACCCTGACTTGAAAAATGGCTGGAAGACCAGTGCTTCGGCACTGACAAAAGACTTATTCAGCAGAATAAACATATTTACCAAAAATCCTGCTACCACCATTCACCACCGAGAGCACGTCCCACGAATAAAGATCATACCTCTGCTCGAAAATCCCTTGAGATAAATGGTGGAAGGACATGCTGAAGAAGTAGGTACTCCAAACTGATTTTTTAAATGTATGTTTGTATTTCACTTTTGTGGTAATTAGATAGAACTTTATACACTGATTTCAGTGGTATGAAATTTATCTTGATGTGATGATCGGTGCAAAAGTTATGAGCATTTTTAAATATAATTTTTAGGGGTTTCTCATCCAAAAACGAAATTGGCCAAATTAGCAAATTCACACAGCCATAGAACATGTGCATATACTTGGAAACCAAAACTAAGGACATAATCAAGTTTCATATATTATAATAGATTGCATTTTTTTTAAAGGAAGAAAAACAAAACAATTACACGGATATATACCACTTTTAAAACAGCTAAAATATCAATTTGGTCCTGTCGTAAAGTTAACAGTACCTATTTAAATTTCAAAAGGCCATATCTCAACTTCTAATTAAGATACAGAGATAAATTTGGTATCACTAGAACCAGCAGAACCGTATCTATAACATGTGTGTACTTAAGAAATTTAGACAAATGAACACTAAAATTGTGTTCCAACTACTATTCATATAAGTGTTCACACTTCCTGTCTACCATTCGCTATAACAAATGAAATTCAGTTGTACGCCTCCACAATGTCTTCAATACACTCCACATAACAAACACAGCATTCACTGCTCACAGACAACGTTATTATGTCCTAGGAATCAGTTCCAGCAACATCAACCACTTTGGAGCATTTGAAATCATGTTTTTAGCTCGCCGGTTGCCAAATTGGCCTCACTTCTTCAGCTTCTTGATTTGCGTGCCATGAATGAACTCACTATTTTTATACTGATTTAATAGCAAAAAGCTTGCTCTTCAAGATGATAGGTGTTGAACCTGAAATTTGTCACTGTGAAATCTTCTCTTCGACTTTTCCTTTTGAATTTTCCCTCACTTCTATCACATGTATCCTGACAGGTTTGGTCTCAAAATGAGGCTCAAACTCTCTTCTGTTCTGCCAATGTTAGATATTTTTAGTAACTGTTTAACACGCCAATCACTGCCAAACAAAAGACATGGGGGTTCAGTGCCAACTCTTGCCAGGTTTCATGCAGCCTGGCTGAGTCACTGATGGCAGCCTGTTTGGAGTAGCTACTTTCAGATCTTTTGTCTTTTCTAATGTAGGTACCCTCCTTAAATGTTCAAAGTGGTCCAAACATTAAAATTATAATTTCAGTAGAAACTCAAAAGAATAAAGAGCAATATGCTTTTTGAACTGCTTATCTAGCTGGTCTCCATGGTGTGAATGAACAAGTGATGACAATAACAGATGATTAAACTTAAGCTACATTTTTAACTAATAGTTATGATGAGATACTGATGCATCTCTTCACAGGTAGAACAAAGCAAAGTAATGATAGGAATATTACATGTATATTGTGTCATGGATTCATGTACTTACATGCAGTATCAGTAGTTATTTTGCACATCTGTTAATAGGGGTAAATTTTATGTTCTTTGCCATAGCCACTTGATATTTTAAATTATGCGACTAGCTAATGACAACTATGTCCTATTATATATATATTCTTTACTGGTAATTGATTTAGTATGCATTGAGATAGCCTATGTAAGTTTTTCACAGAAGTTTTTCATAGTTTTAGGGTTTCTAATTTCTACTGGTATTGTTACTGTGATTATTGTATTCAAGTATTGAGTTGCAGATATTCATCATATTGGTTCCTTGGTTTTCAGTTGTTATTTTGCCATAGTTTGCCATACGGTATGCACAATACTCTATAGTACATATCCGATATCGACCCCAGCTTGCTTTGGTCCCATGCATGAGAAAGGTAAGCAGTCCAAATTGGCCCGTGCATGATTATTTCGATATTTGACCAAATTTGTCATAAGTAATTAAATTGGATAACTTGTCTTGGGCAAGTTGGGGCGATAATAGATGCCCCAGCAAAATGGTAGATAAACAAAGAGATTCTATTCATTACTTTTCCAATATAAATGTCTAGGATATTAACAAATATACATTTCCTCACCTGTCGATATGACAGATAGGACTCCCATATATAGACAATCCAAATAAATATGAGAACTGCTTGGAGAATCGCTGGTATGTCCACGTCCATGATGCCGGTACTGTTTTATATTCTTTTCACAAGGCGGCGCCACTGTAGTCGGCCCCCCTAACGGATTCAATGGGAACTACTGTTGACCTGAATCAAGTTTGCTGAATCGTTTCGAGTGGGAGGGGAAAAGTGTGTACTAAATATCTGGAGGATTACTAATACTAGGCTTTCGCCCACGGTGGGACGACGGAAACAGTCTAAGGACACTCATGTAAGTATTTACTTAACACCAATCTACTTTATTAGCGAAATCTTCGTTGTAAGGGACAGTTAAGAGAATGTCAGGAACTGTTCTGCAATGGTAGGCCTACTCACTATTCTATCTCAGTAACTGCTGAATCAGTGAATGGCAGCCACCACTCGGGTCTCGACATAGAATAATCACGTAACGGACCATTACGGAAAGAAAATAAACACCAGTGGATAACAAATTCCTTTTTTGACTGTAAATACTTAAAATAGTGTAATGCATTTAGTATCTTAATATTAATTGGTGATTCGCCGTCGATTAATTTTTCGTAGCTGTTATTAATATTATAGCATTATAGAGGGGGTGTAATGACGTCACGCGACAACTTCCGGTGGCCATATTGGATTACATATGAAAGGCTTGGAAGTGCTTACATTGTGTTTATTTACCGATTTGGTGGTTTATTTGCCACTGTTTTGAGCAGTTTTCCCTCAAAAGCTGGGGGAAAAGGGTTTTTTGATGGAGGCCAGGAGGGGAAGTATTTGATTAATCATGTCACCTCATAAGAGCAGTTTGTTGACACTTTGGATGCTCTGTCAAAGAATTAGGCAGGTTCAGGCAGTACCTGCTAGGTGGTGCCACATACTTCAGCAGCCCTGACTACAGGTAGGCCCAGTGGTGGACGTAGTGTTCTTGGTATAAGACAGGGGGCGCCATAGGTGGTATTAAGTGTAATCCAAGATGGCTAACTGCTGAGTGATGACGTCACGTGCACTCCCTCTATAGATCTGCTTATACTGACTACTTTTAGTACTCGTCTACTGTACCAAAGACCCTATAAAGCCGTGTTTACACAGGGAATTGTGAAACGTTCTAGACAAGGCGATTTATATGAAGCGTTTTAGAGGCATGTTTACACGCCGGAGTTGGAAAGTGTGTTGGTGCCGGGAACCAGCAGGCGCCTGTAGCCGGCAAGCACTGCTATTTGTTTAGTTTACACACGTCGATTGGACGCAGATGTAGCTGCTACGTTAATATCGCTTGGAATTTAAGGTTAATTTAATTAAATTTCATTATTTGAGTCTGTAATTCTGTTAAATATGATCGCATTCACTAGATTTCGGCGTAATCGGGCCCTAACACTGCCGGGCACCAGCGATTAGTTACTGCTTCTCCTGTAGCTGGCAAGCACTACTATTTTATACTATCACCGCCCAGGAACCAGCTGAATCGCTTCATATAAACCACCTCCCGAGGTGGTATAGATGAACCGTTTCATATGAAGCGATTCAGCCCTAAAACGCCTCAGTCGCGTTTACACACCAAATGTGTGTCGATCTAGGCAAGTGGTTTCATATGAAACGTTTTAAATCGCCCGTGTAAACACGGCTTAACACTAAGACGGCTCACTCCCTATCTCTCCCATGGTAATGTAAATTTTGCAGTGCCATCTTGTGGTGGATTTGATCAGCCCAGCTGCTGGCTGGTGTTTCACATGTAAACACATACATTATACAAGGCGAGAGGGTGAATTTAAAATAAAAAAAGATTGCCTGTCATTTGGATGCCAATGTTTCACCTACTGCCTGGTCCCCACAGCCCTCTGCCCCACCCTCCCTCATTCCCCTGCCCTCCCTCATTCCCTCGCGCTCTCCCCCCCCCCCCCCCCCTCCTTCCCCCCTCCCACCCTACGCTCCGTCCAACCCTCACTCCCCTTTCATCCCCTCCACACCCCTTCCTCTCTGTCTCCCCCTCTCCCTCCCTCCCGCACATTCCCTCTCCCCCTCCTCCCCCCCCTCCTCACCCACCTCACTCGGTGCTCTCACACCACACCGCCCTCCCCGTCCCCCTTCCCCCCTCCCTCTCTGCCTCCTCCTCCTCCCCTTCCCCTCTTCCTCCTCCCTTCCCCTCTCCCTTCCCCCTTCTTCCCCCCCCCACTTCTTCCCCCCACACTCCCTCTTCCTCCCCCTTCTCCCTCTCTGCATCCTCCCTCCGCTCCCCCTTCCTCCTCAAACCCTCCCTCTTCCGCCCCCGCACTTCCTCTCCCCCTCCCCCTCCTCACCCACCTCAGTTGCCACTCTCACACCGCACCTCACGATCCCCTCCCTGATGTAAGCTCAGGGGGGAGGTCCCCACTGGTTGCATGTTGCTACTCCTAGCTTGTTGCCACCATCACTGCTACCCACCCTGCCCCTCCACCCCCACCCCACCCACCCCTGCCACCACACACACATTCCCCCAGCATCCTTCTTCCAGCACACTGACACACGCTCAAGCACACACAGCATTCGCACAACCCATTAAACCACTATCAAAATGATCAAATCCACCACCTGGTGTGCTGGCTGTTCTCTTGGTTACACAGTACAGGCTGAGTGAGCTGTCTTAATGTTATAGGGTCTTTGATTGTACTGACAAGTCTACTGACCAACTGAGTCTGAGTGAATCAGTGATACTCGCACTCTTTTTATGGGGGGAGTATCCGTGATTTACACACAGTTTATATATATATATATCATTATACAACTTTACACGACTTCTATTAGTTTAATGCGGTTTAATATTTTCTTCATCATCTGATATGGTATCCAGTACAGGGGTGAACCCTAACATAGTCTAGTGACTCTAATTTCTAAATACAGCCGAAAATAGTTTTAGTATGGAACAGGAACTAGAAACTGTGGTTCCAGGAACAAATGGCTACATATATCGGCGCAGAGTTGGAGAAATGACGAGAATGCACTAAGACAAGATGGCAGCGATAAAATGCCGTCGGTTTTATTTTTAAAGTTCCTTAAGCTACATGCTTTATTATATTTTTCATATCAGAAGTAGCGGGTAAATATGAATAATATATGTATGTGGAGAATATATTTTTCTTCTTAAATTAACAATTTATCCGCTCATTTCATTTCCCTGCCATATCGAAATTCTTTGCCCGTTTTTCTAATGTGTTGGTTTTCACCCCTGTGCTATAATATAAGTACGGGGTGAATCTGTTATCTACCTTACACAATCTAGTAGACAGGACCTACTTGGTAAACTCTATGCCTATGGTGAAAGTTCACAGTTATGTGCATGATCATGATGATACCTAGATGATACCCCATGTGTGATACATTATTACTACATGATGATACAAAAATCTACCAAACTTATATAGTAGCTACAGTCAAGCTTTAATATAAGCAAATACAAATGTTCATCTTGATTCACTGCCGCTCATTTTCTCAATGATAATTAAGGTACATTATTTACATGTATATATTTGTCCAAATATAAACAACGTTGTAAAAAGTAATGTGATGACTGCAAAACCTACCTCAAGATTTGAAGATAAGCCTTGGATTCCAAGACTTATGAGTTATGTTGGATACTGGCCTGGAAGTAAATCGATACTAATTACTAAATGGGGTGCAACACACTCCAAGCCATAGAGATGAAGCATCACATATTATTGAATGTCATAATATATGGCTGTAATGGGAACAACTGGGCGGAGCGGGACATAGCTCACGCAGTAGAGTAACAGTGTCCACCTGTGAAGGTGTTGTTCTTCCTATCGATCCTGCTCAGTGAACCCATTTGCAGTTTGGGCTATTTTCTGTTCCAACCAGTGGTTCACAACGGGTTCATCAAAGGGTGTGGTATGTACTGTCCTGTATGTGGGAAAGTGCTGTTAATCGGAAAGAACCTATGTGATAGCAGCACATTTCCTCCAAAGAAATATGTCAGAATGACCATATGCTTGACATCCAATAGCCAGTGATGAAAATCAATGTCCTATAGAGGCGTCATTAAATAAAACAAGCTTAATGGAACAACTGTGGTTGTATCTGCAGAAATTTGTTGCATGTACTCGATGACGATGCAATAATTAGATTACCTTTTGGCTCAATTTCGAAATGGCAATGAAGAGTAAATTAGAAAAAAAGGTTACATCAATTACTAATTAATTGTGTACTAATAATAGTAATAGTAATGTAGAGTAGATGGCAGCCATCCACACAGTGTAGACCTACTAGTACTAACAAGTTTGCTGTTGGGATTGTAAATTTCTGCATAGGTGAAGAATTGTAGATAACAAGAATTGTAGATATTCCTATGTAAATAGTGCGTCTATTAATAGTATTATGATGTTTTAGACTTTCTTCCTTGCTGTGAAACCCCCACTTTTGATACTTTCTCTTATTCCAAGTTATGAGCTTCAGGTAATTTGAAAACTCCCTTAGTCAGAAGTCAGTGGTCTGGACTGCTCAATTATATCAGTGATCAGTCGGCTTACCCAGGGTTGGTCATTACCCGGATACATGACAGGAAAGTTTACCTAAGGATGTCACCAAATTTGGAGGGGGAAACTCAGAGGTTTTATGCATGTGGCTCCCTCCCCCTTTATATATTAAACACCTTTGTCTATTCCTTGGAAGATATTTACTGCCTATCATGGATAAGGTCTGAATAGACTCATTTGACCGTGCCTCAAATGACAGAGCACCTGCCATGTCAGGACAACTTCACCGTGAATGTTATACTATACTATTTATAGTGTTAATAGTAGAAAATACACCTACTGTAACTAAAGCGCCTTTACCATTGTAGTGAACATGTGTGCTTGTTCTGAAAGAAGTGTGGATTATTATTTTTTCAAAACTGTGGCTTTGTTGTTAGGGTTATTTTGTGTGTGTATGTGTGATGTGAGGTATAAAACCTTATACAAATATTTTTGTGATGGAACCTTCCTTTCTATGTGTCTGGGGGGGGGATTCGAACCTCCTACCCCCACGCTCAGGGGGAGGCCGTGAGCGTGGGGGTGACTCTTGTGCTGATGCTGTACTGAAAATTGACCCAATGCCTTCCGCCTTAGATGCGGTGGAAGTTGTGAACACAAGCAGTAATTATATGGATGTACTCAGTGCGGACAATGCCGCCGGTCTAGGTGAGCGGGGCAAACCGCAGGGCGAGGTAGAGGTGGGCTTTGCCAGGCCTCCATCATCAAACATTGATGACGCAACGGTCAACCTTGCGGGTCCAGCTTCGCCGGGCATGAACAATGGTAGTGCCAACTGGTGGAGGGTGATCGGGCCAGATAAGGCAAACCCACTGGAAGATGACCGGCACTGTACTTTGTGGGTTTGGGACGAGTATGGTGATAACTGTTCAAAGAAATGTATTGACGTTTTCGCTAGTTGTTTGCAAGGCACCTGTGATTGTAAGCATGAAATTGGTGGTGCCTGCGCACAGTTAAAGCCGTGTCGAATTTATGCTGAGGCGATGTGCCGAGGCGACACGGATCCCGACTGGGAGTACATCCTCAGGGGTTCATGTTTTGGTTACCGGGTAATCGACCCGGATTGTGTTAGTTCTTACTTTCAAGGTAACTACTCATCTATAACAAATAATACTACTGGTGAGTTGATGAGCGATAGGCTCCGGCTCGAGATATCTGCAGGCCTGGTGTCCAGAGTAGATGAGCCATGTTTGTGTGTTCACCCGATGGGGGCCGTGCCAAAGGGGCACGATGATTTTAGGGCGATCGTGGATTGCTCTAGCCCAACTGGTTTCTGTGTGAACGACCACACCAGGGCCTGCAGAGCGAATTTTAGCTATAATTCTGTCGAGAATGTCACACAGTTGCTGCAGCAGGGGGACTATATGTCAACGATAGATATATCCAACGCCTATAGGGCAGTCAATATTCACCCAGTCAGCAGGGAACGCCAGGGCTTAAGCTGGGACTTTGGTGAGGGTCTGGTAAATCTCCGAGACAATCGCTTATGCATGGGGCTCAGCAGTAGGCCTTTCGTATTCTCAAAGATCAGTGACTTCATTGTCCGCTGCATGGTCCGGGAGGGTTATGAAGAATGTGTAAATTACCTAGACGACTTTTGTGTCGTCAGTCGTACTATACAAGGCTGTATTGAGGCGCAGCGGGCACTGGTAGCTATCCTGAGACGGATGGGGTTTTATGTAAGTTTCCGGAAAGTTGGCTAAGTTAGTATCGCAACTAAACTGGTTCTTGCAAAAAAGGAAGGCGACGAGGCTGGAGTTGGAAGGCCTCGGGGGGGTCCTAGCACACTGCTGTAAAGTGGTGCATGGTGGTAGGACCTTTTCGAGGAGAGTCTACGACTTGATAGCCTCTGCTAAGAAAGCCACCCATAAGGTCAGACTAAATGAGGACTTCAGGTTGGACCTGAAATGGTGGCTAGAATTTGCATCCACTTTCAACGGAAAAGCGAGTATCATCCCCTCGGCAGACCCGGTAATCTCGGTGTAAAGCGATTCCTCCAAATTCGGGTTTGGAGCGCTGCATGGTGAGGACTGGGTGGCTGGCGCCTTTGATTTCGAGGCGGCCAATGAGCTAAGAGAATGGTTGGGCCATCATTTTGTCTGCGCGGATGATGTGGGGTGTAGGTCAGACAACATAAATGTGTTGGAAATGTGGCCCGTGTTGGTGGGCGTGAGGCGCTGGGGGGAGACATGGAGGAATCGGACTGTGGTTTTTGTCACCGACAATACGCAGGTGATGGCCGCCTTAAACTCAGGCCGGAGTAAAAACAAAATTACGATGACCTGGTTGCGCCTAATATTTTGGGCCTCTATTACTTTTAATTTTGATGTACAATCGGTATATGTGAACACCAAGTATTATGTGATATGTGACAGCCTAAGTCGTCTGGATAAGTTTCAGAGTATCGCACGCATCAGAGATGCCGATCAAGTTGATGCAATGTGTTGTCACAAATTATTCAGTTGTTAAAAATCTTGCTTCAGATTGGGAAAAACTCCTGGAGGAGCGTCGTAACTACGACAGAAATCACTACGCCAGTTCGACTCTTGCGGTTCGGTCTGTACAGGTGAATTCCTATATCACCTTCTGCGAAGTTTTCGCAGGCCAATTATCCCCTTACCCCTGTGATTCCGACCAAGTATGTCTATATATGTCATATCTAGCGCGTAGGCTATGCTATTCGTCCATTAGGAATTACCTCAGCGGCCTGAACAATCATCTGAAAGATTTAGGTTGTCCACCGATAAACTATTCTGATCACTATATAAAGAAATGTTTGGCGGGCATCCACAGGTTAAAAGGTGATGAGGTGAAGCAAGCAGCACCAATCTTGCCATATGAGTTACTAAAATTGTTTGCGGTTTTGTTCCCTACCAGGGGCCATACAGCGTTTAGGGCAGCCATGTTGCTCTCTTTCAGAGCTCTACTACGCAAAGCACATGTCACTAATTCAGATGCTGCCCTTCTCCGTCAAGATCTGGAGTTCTACCCATGGGGGATGCTTGTGTCTGTGCGGAAATCTAAGACGAATCAGTTCAGAGAACGGGTCCATAAAATCCCGGTTGCTAGAGTTGCGAACAGAGAATTGTGCGCGGTTTATTGGGTTAAGAGACATTTGCAACAGTGCCCAGCCCCGCGGGATGCGCAGGTATTTAGGATACCTAGAGCAGGACACTCCGTCCCACTGACATATGCTTACTATACCGCAGTATTGAAGGCGGCATGTTCCGTGGCTGGTCTACCTCCGTCTGAATTCTCGTCTCATAGTCTCAGGCGGGGTGGGGCGACCTTCCTCTGCCTATCAGGGGCTTCGGAGGAGGAGATCAAGGAGAGAGGCGATTGGCGATCGGATTGTGTCCGTCAATACCTGAAGGCGTCGCTGGTGGAGCGCCTGACTCTCGACATGCGAGTGGCCGTGATCCTGGGTATGCTAAACTGACTTCCCCAGCCTCCCGCTTAGCTCCTCTGGTTGGGGATGATTTGGGTCTTTTGTGGCAAGCCAGAGTACCTACTCAATCCATTCATGTATCCTGTTATGTGTAATGAATAACAATGTGTGGTATAAAACCTTATACAAATATTATTGTGATGGAACCTTCCTTTCTATGTGTCTGGGGGGGGATTCGAACCTCCTACCCCCACGCTCACAGGGAGGCCGGTGGCAAGTCTAGCCTCCCCCATCAGGCGCTTCCTACCCTCCAGCTCCTGCGGGGGGGGGGCGGGGGCAAGTCTACTGACTAAGGAGCCAGGCGCATGCGCGGCCGGCCTCCCCCAACGGCAAGTCCTGTGTTCTGCCCATTTGAATCCGATTTCTAGCTTTAGGTTTAGTTTTAGGTTTCTTTTTATTACAAGTGTCTTATGTTCTTTCTTATGCTATGCTGTTATGTTCTTTATGCTATGATGTTTAATAAACGGTAGGTCTTTTGTGGCCAGCCAGAGTACCTACTCAATCCATTCATGTATCCTGTTATGTGTAATGAATAATAATATTTTTCTAAATATATTTGACTAGTTTGGCTGGGATGAGTGAGCAGTTGAAATAAACAAGTAGAAGGTGGGTGATTTGATAAACAAACAAAAATTGCGGGTGATGTGCCTTGGCCTTGGCTGGGGCGGGGGTGAGGGTATTCCGCGGATGACAACATGGCAATCAGACATTGAGATTGAGGCTATAAAAGTAGTAGAAGTCCCCGCCCACTCATCATTACCTGCTTAGTACAGGAGTGGTGGTGGTGGTTGCGGAGTGACTAGTTAGTTATACGCAGACACTGACCCAGATCCATCCACCGCCCCCCAAGTCCACCGCACATATATATATATATATATAATATATATACATATATATGTGTATAGTTATAATACAAATCTTACCTGGGTACAGATGATGGATAACTGTTGTTTTCCCGAGGTACGAGCCTCTGACTACGAGTAGCCAGAGGCGTAGTACTGAGGTTATATATATATATACATATATATTATAATAATTATACTAAATATATATATATATATATATATTTTACCTCGGTATACAGCCTCAGGCTATGGAGAGGGAAGCACATCCGGTCCAGCAATTAGCATAAAAAACTCACGGCCGGAGGACGCTCATGAGTTGCTCCAGTTGGATTTATCTACAAGCTCATACCTGTAAGTAATCGTGATTATTTTGGTTAAGCTTGTTTATGATGCAAGTTAGCATCTAGATTGGAAAGTTCAGAACTTTCGTATGTCCAGTTTGGACTAGATTAGCGTTGAAATATTGAAACGGATAGAACAAAGGATTGCTTTGTGCTTTATGGATTCCATGGTTCTATCGACCCGCTTTGATACGGGTAGAGATGTTGGCACGGTCACATCTCCTGTGGAGATTCCTTCGGACCCTAATAGAGGGTGTTGTTGGGGATGATCCTAGGTTTCTTTTATAGATTCCCCTTTTGAATGAGGCGTTTCTCCGAGTTTCGTAGCATTTTCTCCAACTTGCTGGCGGAGAAGTGTACGCGACAGAGAGATGGGATGTTCTAGAAGCCTGCCCCATGTATGGTTGGTTTCGATACCTAAAACCTACGATAAAACTTAGCTTACCACGCCTGTACTGAGAACGGTGTAAATACGTTACTCAATACCACATAATCCTCAACCCAGGTATACCTGGCGTCACTTCGGTGTTCAGTTGAGTTGATACCGGTTTAATAAGTATCCTTTTTTGGTTACAGACTACCGATGGCTACAAAGCGAAACAAACCGCCGCCCGCTGCTGCGGAGGGACACGTGCCTACCGGCTACGATACGTCACCTGATCGGACAGCTCCCCCGTCACCACAGCCGGGGGCCGACGTACTCTCAGACCGAGAGAGTGACGATGGAGTGGTCTACCTGGATGACCTAACAGCAGGTCAACCGGTTGGTAGAGCAGAAAATGAGAGGGAAAACTCCACGGTAAAGACCCAATCCATCAATTCCCACCGATTGATTCAGATTGGCAAGATGTCTCTGACTTTGAGGAGACAGATTCGGCAATGGAAGTCCCGCGTCCTAAGACTAAGAAGCGGAAGTGCCCAGTGAGCTCGTCAGGTGATGAGTTCACCAAAGCCACAAAGGGCAAGAAGGTCAAGAAACCTAAGAAGAAAAGTAAGAAGAAGAAGAAGGATTCGTCTTCTGATTCTTCGTCCGACTCATCTTCCACTGAGTCGGACTCTGACACAGAAAGAGCAGGCATTTATGCCAAGATTGGCGGCAAGGTCCGTAAATGGTGCCAGCTCCAAAAGGCCAAGAAAGTCAAGACAACTACCATGATTCGGGAGACCATTAAAGGTCATTTCAACACGTTCAAGCCAGCAGAAGTGATAAATAAAATAACTGAACAAATTTCCGGCATTAAAGGGATCCCAGACAGTGTAATAAAAGAGATGGATGCAGGTATTCACCTTAATGAAGAGAAGAAAAGGTTTGAGTCTGCGCTCTTCACAGTCCATAAGGCAGTTTTAGGTGTCTTAGCTACGGTCGTCCCAGTCGCGAACCGGATGCAGACCGAGAACAAGTTCTCGTCACTAGCTAGAGGCATGGACAAAGGCATGGCCTTGCTCACCGCTGCCAGTAACTTCTTGAGTTACAGAAGGTATGAAAATGTCTTTAAGGCAGTTACCACCCAGGCTGGAAAGGAAGTTGCGAGATCCAAGAAAGTCATGGATAACGATGGCAAAGAGTACACACTCTTTTTGCCTCCCAAACCCATCAAAGGGAAACCCTTAGATAAGGGAAAGATGTTCGGTGGACAGCTCCCCTACCTCTTCAAAGAAGTGGAGGCTGAATCTAAGAGTAGACGGAACCTGGAACCAGCCAGGAAAGCCGACACCTCCCGTTATCGTCGACCAAGAGGGGATTTTCGTCCCCGACACGGGGCCAGAGCTGGCAGGTCCGGCCCCTCCTACAGCTATGTGCCACGAGGAAGAGGTCGGGGTGACAGGCAAGGCTGGAACGACGGCAACCGCCCATGCCGGAAGGAGTTTGCCCCAAAGCAACCCTTCCCGCGCCCAGGCAGCAAGTGAATACGGCTACCCAAACAACTGGGATAACAGACATGGTGGCAGAATCGACACAAACAGATGTAAGAAACTTTTGTGCCGGAAACATTTTTAACTGTTTCTCTAATTGGTGTGAAATTACTAGTGATGTAAACATTCTAGATATAGTAACAGGTGTTAAGATTCCCTTTATTGAAGTCCCAGTGCAAGAACGGATACCTTTCCCGTATAAATTTGATGATTTAGAAAAGCAAGCATTATCTGATCAAGTTTCACTTTTTCAGTCAAAAGGCATTATTGAACAGGTGCTCCACACTCCAGGAGAATTTATTTCTAATATATTTTCTAGACCTAAACCTAATGGAGATATTCGGATGATTTTAGA
The DNA here is from genome assembly GCA_030323885.1 of Branchipolynoe longqiensis. Taxonomy (NCBI): domain Eukaryota; kingdom Metazoa; phylum Annelida; class Polychaeta; order Phyllodocida; family Polynoidae; genus Branchipolynoe; species Branchipolynoe longqiensis. The sequence continues at coordinate 15,801,918 of CM059189.1, read as the reverse complement.
TTTAACTAAGTTAAATGATCTTGTAGAATATCAACATTTTAAAATGTTTTCCCTTGACACTGCCACGGACTTAGTTACACCTGAGTCCTGGATGGCCAGTGTAGATTTACAAGATGCCTATTATACGGTTCCAATTTTCAAAGAACACCGGAAATTCTTAAGATTCATTTGGAATGATACACTTTTCCAATTCACTTGTATGCCAAATGGTTTAGCGTGTGCTCCACGTCTATTTACTAAACTACTGAAGCCTATATTTTCGGCCATGGCTAAGACGGGTCACACTATGTTCCCATATATTGATGATTCTTTTATTGTTTCACAATCGTTTAATGACTGTCAGCAAGCTGTCGATGACCTATGTTCCCTTTTGACAAGGCTAGGATTTTATTTAAATCATAAGAAGTCGGTTTTCGTACCGACAACCAAACTTAAATGTTTGGGATTTATTATTAGCACACGTTTAATGACTGTTTCACTCCCTGATAACAAACTTATAAAGTTTCATGATACAGCGACCCGCTTGGTGGCGTTAAATAGGCCAAAGATAAGACAGGTCGCCGTGCTAGTTGGCCTACTGATAGCATATGCCCCAACTATTCTATATGGCAAAGCACACATAAAGTCTTTGGAAATAGATAAAAACTTATGGTTGGCTCGCACAAAAGGTAATTTCGAAAGGAAAATGTTTATTTCGGAAGATGGAATGAATGATATTAACTGGTGGTTTAATAATATTCAAAATTCTCCTAATCCCATACGGATGAATGAACCCAATGCAGTGGTTACTACTGATGCATCACTAGAAGGTTGTGGAGCACATTGTAATACAGTGCTAACAGGTGGACGATGGTTGCAAAATGAAAGTTCAGACCATATCAATGTCTTGGAACTGAGGGCCATTTATTTAGGCCTTGCTAGCCTTGTTAAGGTACCACATAAACACGTTCGTATTTTGACGCAATGGCGTATGTACGGAATATGGTAGGGACAAAGTCCAAACCATGCAATGAAATAGCAAGACAAATTTGGGATTGGGCGCAACTACATAAAGTTTGGTTAACTGTTGCATTTATCCCAGGCACTCAAAATACATTAGCTGATCACAAAAGTAGGAATTTCCATGACCATTTAGAATGGTCCCTCAATCCACGAATATTTACAGTGTGTCAGAAATGAGGCCAACCTGAAGTTGATTTATTTGCTTCCCGTAATAATTTTAAAATTGACAAATATGTGTCATGGCATCCAGAGCCAGATGCTTGGCAAATAGATGCATTTTCGCTAGCATGGGGGAATAAGTTTGACTATATTTTCCCTCCATTCAGCATGATCAGCCGAGTAACCCGAAAGATAAAGATGGAGAAAGCACACGCAATATTAATCGTTCCCGACTGGGACACACAGCCTTGGCTACCGGGCATAGTGGCGACCGCCACAGATTGCCTCTGATTCCGAAGATCACCAGGGAATCTGACACACCAAGGCCCCCTAAAACAATGTGGGGACGTGTCCACGACCCCGTTGCTGGCATTCCTTTTTAAAATAAATATTTAGAACAATTTGGTTTAGACAAAATTACACAGCAGAGAATAGTTTCCCATGCATGGCATAAAGGCACTCTTAAAATGTATACTACATATTTGAAAAAGTGGGGTGTTCATTGCCTAATCAAGAAAGTCAAACCCATGAAGCCGACCATTTCCCAGGTCGGCAGATTTCTGCGCATGTTAGAAGACGACGGTTTGGGGTTTGGATCAATTAATGCTGCTAGGTGTGCTTTATCCGTTATCCTTCCACGGATACATAATGAAACGGTAGAGAAACACCATGTTATTCATTGGATTCTGAGATCAATTTATGAAAGGAATCCGCCCAAACCAAAGTATAGTCGGTTTTGGGATGTGTCAGTTGTCTTCGATCTCCTTAAACAATGGCCTCATAACAGGCATTTAAATCTGAGAAAATTAGGTTTTAAGGTAGCGTTGCTTTTATTATTAGTAACAGGACATAGAGGACAGACTATTGTCGCCCTGTCACTGGATGGCCTAGAAATTGATAAGAAAGAGGCCACATTTGATTCATCAAAACTATTAAAATCAAACAGATTAGGAGACCCATTGTCTACAATTAATGTTACAAGTTTCACAGAAGACCCAAAGCTTTGTGTAGTTTCAGCCATTAGGGCATATATATCCAAGACCAAGGACTTAAGAACGTCAAGACAGCTTTTAGTAAGCTTTATTAGGCTACACAAGGGCATTTCACGAGATACGCTGGCACGGTGGACCATTACAATGTTGAAACTGGCAGGCATAGATACGGACAAATATGCCTCACACTCAACACGAGGTGCTATGGTATCCAAAGCACGACTGCTGGTCATTTCCGTTAAACGGATCATAGCCCATGCAGGATGGAAAACAGCACGATCGTTTGCAACACACTATAACAAACGAGTGGAAAAGTCGAGCACACTGGCCCGACAGCTACTGAAAGACTAGATCTACAAGAGGTGAATACACTTTGTTTTCGCCAATTATCTTGTCGATTGATGATAAATGTATGTTAAATTGTTATTAATACTTAACATGAGATACAGGATAAATGATTTTACGTAAACCTCTCCCTAGCCTGAGGCTGTATACCGAGGTAAAATAGATTAGTTAGACGATTCTTACCTTGGTATAGATGATGGATAACTGTTGTTTTACCGAGGTATAAGCCTCGGATAGACGTGGGCTAGGGCCCGCCCACCACACCCTTCCACGTCTATTCGTTTGCTTATACCAAGTAAACTTCACAGTTTTATACCATTGTCATTATTATTATTAGATATTGTGTTTTATTAGATCATTTATCCTGAATAAGTAGGTAAAGATTGCTGGACCGGATGTGCTTCCCTCTCCCTAGCCCACGTCTATCCGAGGCTTATACCTCGGTAAAACAACAGTTATCCATCATCTATACCAAGGTAAGAATCATCTAACTAATCTATCTATATATATATATATATATATATATTTTACCTCCGTATGCCGCCTCTGGCTAGCCGTAGGTTAGGAGAAGGAAGCACTTACGGGTCCAGGCAATTAGCATATGTAAACTCACAACGGGAGGACGTTTGTGTGAGTTGCTCCACAGGATTTATTTACTATGCTTATATATCAAAAAGTAGTACTGTTTTTCTCGCTACTTTGTTTGTGTACAAGCTACTATAGCTCTTTATATGAAAGGTTGTGCATGTAGTCTCGCTTTCTTCAGTCCTGTTTGGATTTGTACGTTTTTTAACTTACGGATAGAAAATTAGCGTTACCGTGGCACAAACGAAACCGATACTGAGTTCTATCGACACTGTTTTTCAGACAGGGAGAAATGGCAACTCGAGTTGCTCATTTCCTAAGAAAAGTTCTCCTCGGATCCTAATAGAGGATGATGTTGGGGATGCTTCTGGGTGTGTTTTATAAACACCCCTGGACCGGTTTAAGGGAACCTCCGAGTTTCGTAAATATTTTCTCAAACTTGTTGGCGCTGTAGTCCACAGGTGGAGAAAGTGTTACGAACAGAGATGAGGGGCCGATCTCACAGATCGATGCCCTCCGTTTGGTTGGTTCGTTACCACACACCTACGGCAAAGATTTAGCTTCACGCCTGTACTGACACGTTGCTAACACACGTTCTGTTGTACATGTTCCTCGCAACAGTATTTCTGGTCTTACACTTGTGTAGTTGAGATGATTTCCGGGTTAGGAAAGCTTTGGTGTTTCGATACAGTTCCCGCATGGGCCACTCGCCGGAATATGCGCCGCTGCAGCGGTGGGGGTCCCACCGACGGATTACGGATTCGTCTCCACCGCTTCGGCTCGCCGTCCACATCCGGGGCTCATGCCTCGGATGCAAGTAACAGTGAATCCGACCCCTCAACCAGGGGGGTGGGAGGCGAAAATAATGGCGGAGATGATGGATGGAGAAGATGCGCCGTGTTCAGGCGCGACCTTCCAGATCCTTCCCAAATCCTTGATGAGGTGGAATGAATTTTGTCTGAGGACGAAGATTGTACACGCTTTTGGCACCTGAGGTTCCGAAAACCGAAAAGCTACCCCCCGGGGCAAAGACGCCGCCCAGTGAGCAGTTCTGGTGACGAGTTCACAAGGAAAGCGCAACTCTGAGAAGACGCTCCAAAAAGTCCAAAAAGGAAGAAGAAGAAGGAAGAAAAAGAAGGACTCTTCTTCAGACTCGTCGTCCGACTCTTACTTCCACCGAGTCGGATTCCGACACGGACACGAGCGGGTGTCTTACGCCAATAAATAGGCGTTAAAGCTGGCAAGGAAAAATTGTCAAAAAGAAAGTCGTGGAAAGTGCGCACCACCTACCATGATGCGCAAAACGGATGAATAGCACATTTCACTAGATTTTGTAAACCCGATCGAAGTCATCAAACAAGTTGATCTGAGAGATTTCAGGAGTTAAGGGCATTCCTGCTTCGGTTTTAAAGTGATGGATTGCGGCCACAATTCGTCTTTCGACGGAACGCGTCGTTATGAAACTTCCCTCTGCCTTATCCATAGGCAGTTTTTTTTTGTTTTTTAGGTGCCTTGACGTTGTTATCCTGTGGCTAACAGGATGCTGACCCGGAGAACAAGTTCTCGTCTTTGGCGCGGGTTATGGACCGGGGATAGCTTTGTTAGCAGCGCTAGTAACTACATGACCCTGGAATTTGAAAACGTTTTCAATCGGACACCACAGATGCCGTGAAAAGAGGCTTGCCCGCTCGAACTAGGTAAGGTCCATGATGGTAAGGAAATACCACCATGTATGTTCGGGACCTACCTCTATCAGGAGCAAAACCGCTAGGATAAAATCCAAGAATGTTATGGGGGTCAAGCTATTACTGTACAAACAGGGTTTGAGGTCGCCTACTTAGAGTGCCCTAAATCACTGAAGCAAAGAGTCGTCGCTTCCGCGAAATGCCAGCAGGGTTTCAGAAAGTTAGGACGATTTTCGATTCTCCGCAGAGGGAGGACGGCCGTTCAGTGCGGACCGTCCTTCCAGTTCAACCAGCGAGGAAGGGGCCGGAGGCGACAGGGTCCGGCCTCAATCGGAAAAACGACAACGCGGCTACAAGAGGGGATTTTCGTTCACCAAGCCCAGTTCCCGCAAACAAGGGAACAAGTAGAGATTTTCCACACCAAACTGTCGCAGCCTCCTGTACCCTACAATGGTCACGGAGGAAACTCAAACTGGAAGTAAGCCTTTGTTCAAGCAGGGAATGTTTCTAATTGTTTACATCCAAATGGAAACAGTTAACTCACTAATTCAGAGGTTCCTGAATATTGTTAAGGGCATCTCCACATCCCTTTCAAAACAATTGCTATACAAAAGAGAGCGCTTTTCCGTATCAGTTTAATTCATAGAAAAATCTCAGCTAGATCAGTCCAGGTTCTTACGTTTGAGTCTAAGGGCAGTTGTCAACAGAGTTGAACATACTGAAGGGGAATATATTTCCAATATTTCTTACGAGCTCGTACTTAAATCCTGATGGTTCAATTCCGCGAATGATTTTAGATTTAACATTCAGGTTGAATGAATTCTCTTGAATACAAACATTTCAAATGTTCTTTATTATTTAGAAACAGATCGTGAATTTTAATTACCCAGGGTGTCGGCTAGCGAGTGTAGATTTAAGGGATGCGTACTACACCGTTCCTATTCACAGAAGATCGGAAATACCTCAAGTTTTTTGGATTGGCCAACTTTTTGAATGTACATGTTTACCTAATGGTTTGGCTTGTAGCGCACACGGTCTATGTTACTAAGTTGTTGCAAACCATTTTGTGCTCACATGAGCAAATTGGGGCATTGGTATGCGTACTACACCGTTCCTATTCACCAGACAGATCGGAAATACCTACGTTTTCTCTGGAATGGCCAACTTTTTGAATTTACATGTTTACCTAATGGTTTGGCCTGCGCACCGCGTCTGTTTACTAAGTTGTTGAAACCAATTTTTGCACACATGGCAAAATTGGGGCATTGTATGTTTCCATACATAGATGATTCTTTTATTATGGGCCAATCTTTCACGCAATGTGAACTCGCTGTTAAAGATTTATGCAACATTTTCACCAAATTGGGTTTCTTCATACATAACAAGAAATCGGTTTTTTCTCCTACTCAGGAGCTTAAGTGTCTCGGGTTCATTCTGAACACCACGGCTATGACCGTTTCGCTTACACGCCAAAAGAAAGATAAGCTTTACCGCACAGCGATACAGCTGTTAGACACTTCTAGGCCAAAGATTAGACAGGTCGCGGTCCTTATCGGGGTCATGGTTTCGTATAGTCCAGCTATTCTATACGGAGCGGCACACATAAAATCCCTCGAAATTGATAAAAATTTGGCGCTGGCCCGCGCAAAGGGAAACTTTGAAAAGACCATGTTTATTTCGGAGAACGGCCTAGCCGACATTGATTGGTGGCTAAACCACTTTGACCATTCCCCCAATCCCATTAGAATGGGAGAGCCTGACACTACCGTTACCACTGACGCGTCTCTCCAAGGGTGGGGAGCACATCAAAATGATGTAGCAACGGGAGGAAGATGGCTAGAATCGGAACTCCCCGATCATATTAACGTTCTAGAACTAAGGGCCATTTACTTGGGATTAACCAGTCTAGTAAAAATACCCAAAAATAATGTACGTATCCTCACGGATAACACCACAGCTATGGCTTATGTCAGAAATATGGGAGGTACAAAATCGATTAAATGTAATGCAATGGCACTTCTCATTTGGAACTGGGCTCAAACCTTTGATGTCTGGTTAACTGTTAATCACATTCCAGGCACACAAAATTGTCTAGCTGACAAGATGAGTCGCCAGTTCCATGATCACTTAGAGTGGTCACTTAATCCATCCATTTTCAAACACATTTGTCACACATGGGGTTCACCTCAGATCGATTTGTTCGCTTCGCGTAATAACTTTAAAATTCCAAAATATGTTTCGTGGCACCCGGAACCCAATGCTTGGCACATTGATGCCTTCTCCCTAAAGTGGCGACATCATTTCTTTTACATTTTCCCCCCCTTTACTATCATTAGCAAAGTCGCCAGAAAGATTCAAATGGAGGGGACACACGCCATACTCATCGTCCCCGAGTGGCACACGCAACCGTGGCTACCGACGTTACTAGCCACAGCCAAAAGCAGCCTTCGCTTCCCAAGATTCCGAGGAAACCTCAAACATCAGGGACCACTAGAACGCCACGGAAACGTGTCGACAACTCCGTTAGTGGCATTCCTTTTTTAAATAAATATTTAGAACAGTTTGGCTTAGACAAAATTACACAACAGCGTTTGGTTGATGATGCGTGGAGAAAAGGAACGGTGAAAATGTATACTACGTATTTAAAGAAATGGGGTATTTATTGCCTGCTTAAGAAAGTCAAGCCAATGACTCCCACAGTATCCCAGGTAGGACTCTTCCTACGTTACCTAGAGGACGAAGGCCTAGGATATGGCGCTATTAACGCTGCCAGATGTGCTCTGTCGATAATCCTACCGCGGGTTAATGGACAAACAATGGGTAAACACCATGTTATTTGTTGGATCATACGATCAATTTATCAGAGGAATCCGCCTAAACCCAAATATAATAGGTTTTGGGATGTTTCTCTAGTGTTCAACCTCTTCAAGAAATGGCCAGAAAATAAGTTTCTGGACGTTAAACTTTTAGGTTTCAAAGTCGCAGTTTTGCTTCTCCTGGTCACTGGACACAGAGGCCAAACTATAGTTGCCCTGTCGCTGAATGGTCTAGAAATTGACAGTAAAGAGGCCACGTTTGATTTATCAACTTTATTAAAATCAAACCGATTAGGTGACCCCCTTTCTACGATAGGGGTGTCCAGTTTCACTCAGGATCGCAAGTTATGTGTCGTATCTGCGATACGAAATTATATATCCAAGACAAGATTAATAAGAAACTCAAGACAGCTATTGGTCAGCTTTATTAAGCCACACAAGGCCATTTCCAGGGATACCCTCGCCCGATGGACAATGAATGTGTTAAAACTGGCGGGAGTAAATACAGACAGGTACTCATCGCACTCTACACGTGGTGCAATGGTGTCCAAGGCAAGATTGCTAGGCATCTCCGTTAAACGGATCCTAGCTCACGCGGGATGGAAAACCGCTACTTCGTTTGCTAGACATTACCACAAACGACTAGAGAAGCCTCAGCCGATAGCGCACAGGCTACTCACCAACTGAAAGAGAGAGGTAAGAAAAACATTGGTTTTTCCTCTTTTTTGCCATACAAATCGCTTTTCCATTGTTGCATACATAAGACATAATCACTAAAGAATAATAACAAAACAAGAATATCAGGATAAAAATTATTTTACGTAAAGGTCTCCCTAGCCTACGGCTAGCCAGAGGCGGCATACCGAGGTAAAATAGATTAGTTAGACGAATCTTACCTGGGTATAGATGATGGATAACTATTGTTTTACCGAGGTAGAAGCCTCGGTTAGACGTGGGCGAGGGCCCACCCACCACGCCCTGCCACGTCTAGTCAATCACTCAATTTAGCATGAGGTCACTTGACCTTAGGTTGTTTTTTAGAATCATTTTTATCCTGAATTAGTAGGTAAAGATTGCTGGACCCGGATGTGCTTCCTTCTCCCTCGCCCACGTCTAACCGAGGCTTCTACCTCGGTAAAACAATAGTTATCCATCATCTATACCCAGGTAAGATTCGTCTAACTAATCTATATATATATATATATATATATATATGCACTGCGTGCAAACAAGCAGTAGTTTTGTATAACGTTAAACCATTGCTAACTCTTCACCGTGAATGTTCTATAGAAATATTAACACTGTCACTGTTCTCCTATCTTCAACCGGAAGCTTATATCTCAGGTTTAGACAAATAAAGTTTTTCTCTGAAAAACTGAATAGAAGCACTGCAAACAAATTGGTCCTACTTTTAGCATTTTAAAATTTGATTATCTACTTTGACAAGACAGCGCACGCTTAAAAAAAACACCAAAAAAAACAAACAAACAAAAAACACCAGTGTGTATATGTGCCCCTGGTCCAAGGCCTGGAGTTTACAGTGGTGACCTGGAGGACTGCCAAACCACAGCAAGCAGCAGACGTGATCTGCTTACACGACGACGACACAGGAGGGCCCAAGGTGGCAGGCATCGGATGAGGCCACAACCATTGACATGGGGTGAGCCCATAGACATGCGGTGAGGACTGAGACATGGGGTGGGCTCATACTCATAGACATGTTATTCCCACCCGTATCTCTAAACATGGGAGGAGAGCCTCTCATATATGTCGGATACGTCTGCATACGTGGGTATTGGATGAGCCTCCCTATATATAGTAATTGTTATCTTCAAAATAATAGTCGGCATGTGTTGTCCTGACATGGCAGGTGCTCTGTCATTTGAGGCACGGTCAATTGAGTAATTTTTACATTGAAAACATGTCCTCACATCTCATGTGATTGCAAATCGTAGGGTCGCTGAAGACAGGCTGTGTCCATATCATGATCCCATACGACATAGACAGGGGATGGGCCTACTTATATGGGATTGGGCAAATAATCCCGCTCTACTTACTGCCTAGGAAATGCGGGGGAAACACCCGATGGGTTGTATCTGCCACATCCCTTTTAATAACTATGTTAAGTGGATTTATTTTTTATAAGGCTTATCTTTGGAGATATTTAAAGTGAAAATATGCACAATTAATTTTGGCGTGCAAGTCTAAATACTGGACACCATATGTTTCAACAATGATAGCTTTTGTTCTAAAGGCCCTGTCAGACTACGACACTTCTCACTGGCGTGCCGGCAACTCGCAAAATATTTGCAACCCGTCGACACACGTCCAACTCTTCGGTGTTTTGGGAGAAAGTTTGACGCGGCGCAGCGTGTTAGTGGCGTATTTTTGGCACGCGGCCAACGCGTTTTGACGTGCGTCGGAACAACATGTCAACGTCCAGCCAGCGGGTTCCCAGCGTGCCATCGGCGCGTTGGTGTCGCGTTAGTACGGTGTCAACGTGTACATACCCGCCAGCAACACGTTAGGATGTGACCGCAGCGCGTCCAGACCCGCCGCCAACGCATCCAGGCACGCCGGCAACACGTCAAACGCGCTGAGAAACGCTGGAACAACGCCAATATTGCGCCGACTACCCGTCGATCAGAGGTGACGGATGCGCCGACGGAACGGTCGCATTTGGGGGGGGGGGGGGGGGGGGGGAAGCCAAAGTTAACCGACGTTGATCAGCATTCTGCCAGCGTTCCTACGGCGTGCCGCCAACGTGTCCATAACGGCCCCTCCAACCCGTCGGCGCGCGTCGGTCCATGCCGGAAGTTTTGTGCAAGCACAAAACAATTGGCGCGCCCCGACGTGCGCGTACGGCCGCCGACGCGTGCATTCACACGTTGCTATCACGCAACGTGTACCGACGTGCAGGTAACGCGTCGGTAACGTACCGGACGTGTACCGACGTTTCGAACAAAAACCCAACACGTCGAAGCGCATTTGTGAGAAACGTCTTAGTGTGACAGGGCCTTAAGATTAACTTAAGATTCCTTCTATGAAGCAATAAATTGGATATGTAGGATCAGATGTAGCTAAGTGTTTGGGTTTCGAAACTGTTATGCTCTCATTGGACCATCTAGCTTTAAAGTTGCATAGTCCGTTGGTTTCTTTCATTTTTGGAGATATTTGTGTTCAACATGGAAAATCACTTTTTATGTGTACCATCAAAGCTCTGACACCACACGCTTCAGCAATAACATCTTCTATTTAATTGACTTCATATTTCTTTCTATGAAGCAACACCTGCATAATAAGCGCATCAGTATCTAAGTTAGATATGTAGAATAAAATCTATATAGGTGGTTTGGTTTAGAAAATGTGATGATTTCATCGGACTATGCACCTTTAACCACTTGACAAAGGCGGGAACAAGAGGCGCGTTGAATTCTGACCTGGGATGTCCTGGACATATCTGCGGTCACCGCTCCCTGTCACATTCAGGGAAGCGTGAGTCACACACAGCCTGTTGGGATCTAACACGGATCTGGCCAGGGATGTTTGTATCACCCACCACCAGGCAATGGTGGATAGAGGGGATAGAATAAGCAAGGCGCTGCTGATGTGTGGGTGAAGTCCGTATTGGGCCGGCTTCTTTCTGTACTGGGTGTGATGGTGGGTGGGAGGATGTGGTATGCAAATCAGTGAATAGTTAGGTCTGTCCAGATTCAGGCGAACCAGGATTGGGAAGAAGCAGTAAGTGAACTGTTCATAGGTGGACACGCGGGAGCACGAGTTACACAGTTAATGAGTTAAATACTCACTGGTATGTTTGCAAGGCTGTGTGTGTAGGGATTTGTACGCGTGTATATTCATTAGGCTTCACCGAGTCTTGAGTGGCGTGAACGACACCGTAACCGCGGGATAAGTGAGACCCAGGTGAGTCATACTGTTTACTGACCGCATTCATTAATCCTTGCGGTCTGGAGTGCCAATGTAGGGACTGTGTGTATGTGTGAGACGGGGACTGTGTGTATGTCTGAGACTGTGTTGTTGTGGGAGACGGGGTCAACCTGGGTTGAGGGCAATGCATGGCTTTAACTGCAGCGATAAGACAAGCATGATAGTGCAGGTTAGGGTGGGTGAGATTGGGTTCAATCTGGACTTACGGCAATACTTACTACTTAGTCAACTGCACCAATAACACAATCCTGTTAGTGTTGGTGATCAGGTTAGTGTGGATGAGATGGAGTTGAATCTGGGCTGAAGGCAATACCTGGCTTTAACTGCACCAGTTTAGTGTGGGTGACCTCCGGGTGATAGGGGATCGGGTTAGTGTGGATGAGATGGAGTTGAATCTGGGCTCAATCTGGACTGAGGGCAATGCCTGACTTTAACTACACCGATAAGAGCATCATGTTAGTGTTGTTGACCTCTGGATGATGGGGGATCTGGTTAGTGTGGGCGAGATTGGGTTCAGCCTGGGCTGACTATAATGCTTGGCTTTAACTGTTCCGAAAAGATAATCTCTGGTCAGTGTGAGTGACCTGTGTGTGATGGGGGGCGGGGGGGGGGGGGGGGTAAGGGTGATATGGGCTTCTGGGTTTAGGGCAATGGCCGACTTTAGCTGTGCCAATAAGACGATCTTGTCAATGTGAGTGACCTATGGGTGGGATAAGGCGAGGGTGGGGCCGGAATGAGTGGTTTTAACTGCACCGACATAAGATGATCAGGATAGTGTGAGTGGCCTGTGGGTGCGATACGGGTCAAGTTAGTGTGACGGCACTAATTGGTTAGTGTGAGGGCACTAATTGGTTAGTGTGCATGACATGTCGGCAAGATTCGGGTGGGGTCAACCGCGGTTGAGGGTAATGCCTGGCGATAACTGTGCTGACAGTCCAATAAGACAGGTCAGTTTGCAACTGTGCAACTTGCTGAAGTCTAACTCTAAGCAGAAGGTTCATAGTTTCTTCCTCCAGATGTGAATAATTTCTCCACTTTTGTTGATTTCTACGGTTTTTAGCTCAATGATAAAGAATTCCACATAGACTTGGCACTGCTACTTTGTTTTCGTTGATTTCTTAACGAAAATGTAATCAATTCCTCATAGACTTGGCACTGCTACTTTGCTAGAGAATCTTATACCAATTTATTAAAAGTTAGATGTCTGCTTCTTTAAAACACTTCTTGTTCTTAATTCATTGACGGTTTCTTCAGTCCATGATTAAATCAATTAGAATTGATCAGGTGGTCGTCTGGTGTAATCGGCCTGGCTAGCGCCTGGCATTAAGCGGACTCATGGTGATGGATCTCGGTGATAGATTAACCGTGGAATGGGGTCAGGAATGTACAGAATGTTTAATTTTACCCATACCTACAACTACAAGGGTCAGGGCGGGTTAACACCTGGTTTGAATTGCGGTGTATTGTTGCATGTTGAGGTTTTGCGTCCTGGCAACATCTAAGGTTATATTAGAACAGGTACTGACTTGTGATGGTGCACACTGGTGGCAACTTTGTCTTTATAACTCTGCCCCACTGGGAGACCGATTTCCCACTACTGCACTAGTCACAATATCCGGATATCCAAACAACCAGCCCTCATCCTTTACTATTCATGGCCAGAGCTTCTGAATCTGATTTCCGATTTCATAGAACTTAGAAGTCTGAGAAAGAGGGGAGATTTGTGGAGAATCGATCCTTAATACTTACATCCCTGACAAACCATCAACATGATTACCAGACGGGATGGCCGAATAAGTTAGAGCGTCCATCTCCTGTGTTGGTAGGGCGTGGGTTCGAACTCTAGTCGAGTCAAAGCAATGACTTAAAAATTGGTACTTGGCGCTTCCTAGCCTGCCACTTGGCATTATTAGGATAGGGCAAGGACTGGTCGGCTCAGTGTGAGGATAATGTGACTGAGTGGGATATCAGGTCATTGTGCTGACGACATGGTCTTCCAGTGGGGCAGCACTATAAAGTTGCCATGAGTGCGCACTGTCACAAGTCGGTACCCGTCCTGATATGACTTTAGATGTTGCTAGGATGGGAAAAAAAACAACAAACAAACAAAACCAACATGATTGTATTCCTGTATGTACATGAAACGCATTGTCTTCACATCTTATAGAGGTTGTCCATTTTTCTTGCTGTAGACCTGACAAAATATTTATCTCCTCATTTCTGAAAGTTGCCTAGTCCAATCGTTTTGAGTTTCTGTCATTTTTAAGGCTATATTTATAAATGTATTAGGAAGGTAGTTATAATCTACCTTATTTTAATTTGAAGTAACTTAATTTAAATGGCCAACCTTTGAGATATTTGATGTGCAAACATGCAACATTAAGCCATCAAGTATTATATCTATTTTATATCATTTGTTTTTTTCCTCTTTACTTTTTAAGACTGGAATCCGCTCCACTTAGGAATGGCCTTCCCACGTGGGGTACAGCAAAGGTTATTTCTGGCATCTGAGTGGGTTGTGTGAGGGGGGGGGGGGGGGGGGGGGTCAGGGAGAGAGCTGGCAGCCCTCATTCAGTAGCTCAGTAAGTAGGAAGGTGTGTGTGCGGATAGAGGGAGCTGCCTCAGCAGTAACTGGGCAAATGTAACTCACTCAATGCGGTCAATATGAAGGCTTCTGGCCTCTTGCCTGTTTACTTCACCACAACCAACCAGCACTGCCACGCCTACACACATAGTTCCACAGCTGCACTGGTGTGCTCTGCTGGCACCCGCCCCTCAAGGTTCCTATATAGTGTATAGTCTGTAACAGAATGTGAATGGTTCCAGCTCTAAGGTGCCCTTGCGCTTTGGCTTATTTTGAAACCGTGTCTCCTCATGTCTGAACTTACACGGCTGGGACCCCCTGTGGAACCGTTGCAGCAAATAAAACATTGGAACTATAATTCTACTTGCAGAACCAATAACAACATGCTATTTACTTTGCGACTGCTTGAAGGGTTTTTCGTTGTATGTGACTATACTGCGATTAATGAGGGTTTAACAACATAGATTATTCACAATGAACATTTTAAAAAGCATCTTCTGTAGATTTCACCCTATCACTTCCAAACCCATTTAGAGGTAGTATGTAATATATGTACTTGACAAGTTTTGGATTATATAATCTAATGTTGGTTTTTCAAATCGCATTTACCTATGAACTTATTATTTTATCTATGAAAGCTTTCGTTAATTCATGGAGAAAATTAACATAGACGGACCTACACAAAATCTTTAGCCCATGGGTTGTTTTATTCATTATTTTGCGTTCTGTACTGCGCGCGCGCGCACACGCACGCACACACACACACTTTATATCAATTCTTCTTAGGTTTCTCTATCAACTGAGATCTAATATATCAATTCTTCTCCCGTCTCCGGTTTCTCTATCAAATGATATCTATTTACGACATGCAGTATAACCCCGTTAAACCAAACTTGAAGGTACCCTAGAAATTTGTTTGGATTAACCGATCATTGGTTTAACAGAGCTTTGGCTTTGACTTTGATTCAGAGTGTATTGCACATGTAATATACAATGTATGTGGACACTTTGATTATTGTTTTTTATATACATACAGTATAACCCCGCTAAACCAAGCTCGGTTAAACCAAGCAATCGGTCAAACCAATTTCTATGGTCCCTTCAAAATACTACCGTTTATCATATAAAAAAGTTGGTGGGGTCTCAGATGACTTTATAACCACATGAAAGTTTGGTTTAACTGTACTGGAAGTGGCCTGGGGCCTGAAATTCTGTTTGGATTAACCAATAATCTGGATTAAACGACTTTGGTTTAACTAACTTTGTTATATGATAAATGGTAGTATTTTGCCGGGCCGCCGAAAAAAAGTTTGGATTAACCGATCATTTGGTTTAACCGAGCTTGGTTTAACGGGGTTGTACTGTATGTATATAGTTACTAGTATTAAGCCAGCCATCCCCTGTCCGGGTATGTTTGGGGATCTGCGCATGTACTTTAAAGTCTGGGACGCTTGATCAGTATCCGGGTAATTTCTTTTTGATTTGTTGTTGTTGTTGGTGTGACTGTTTGTTTATTCTGCTCATAACGCTTATAAGTGCATGCACTTGTTTTCACCGCTGTGCAGTAGTGGTCATAATCCATATGAGTTGTTTTAACAAGATGCCATATTGGCCACTTGTGGATAACACACGTTTTTCTGTTCAATGGGGACCCTCCCCCTGAATGTATTGGAAGTCAGTCCCCACTGACATTAAAACACACTTGATTAAACTGTGTGGATTTCATGGCCCTGCACCAACGATTTTACACTGCAAACAGCATGCATGACCTTTTTTACTCAAGTAAAACAAGAAAACATTTTAGCCTTTTTGAGGGCAGCTGGGTTTGTTCCACCTCATGTAGCTTTTTAAACAAATTTCATCAGTGAATAATACTATTATCTAGAATTTTATTTAGCTTGATCAGAAACTATATGATTGTGAGTTTAAAAAATTCATGAGTGTCTATTGACACAAAATTGATTGTATGCTTTTACATGTTAAAGCGATGGTTTGAACAAAAACAAACATTTCTCGCCGTGAATATGGCCTATGCTGCCGACATGGCGTAAAGCAACCACCAATCAATCCCTTAATCCCCATGTGTACCTGCTGAACCTGTCACTGATTCATAGACTGGACGGAAACAATGTCGGCCAACACTAGACGCATCACCTTGTAGTCACCACCCATTGTTTCGCGATGCTTGTTGACCCACCAACCTCCCCAGATCACACTGATTCATCTCTGGTCTTTGAAGTTCGGTCTGGTATCATTTCTGCCATACTGCTCCGCCGAAAACAGCGCCAACCTCGGCGATAGGCTGTCTGGCATTATTTCCTATTCTCGCAGATTTCACCCATGACATAACACTGTTATTAACAGACAAAACTAATGGAGTTGTTCTCTCAGTTTTGTTATTTAGTATTTCTGACATATCTGTAATGTTCATGGGGATGAGATGGTGGCAACCCCAAAGATGAAAGCGTCGCATTTTCGAAACCAGAACACATATCTAGAGTTTATCCTCGATATCAAACTTAGATACTGGTGTACTTATTAAGCATTTATTGCTGAATATGACTTAGAAGGGCGCACTAAGTCAATTTAATAGAACATGTTGCTGTTGAAAACTATGGTGTCTATTTCGACGTGCACACCAAAATTAATTTCGTGTGAAATACAAATATCTCCAAAGTTAACTATTTAAAATAAAAGTGACTTCAAACTAATCTAAGTGGATCATTTATAGCAATTAAGACGTAATACATGTATCTTGAAAAATAACAGAAACTTATAACTGTCGACCTAGTTACACCTTTAAGCTGGTTCATGGATGCAGACCCGGGCCGGCCTTTCTGTGTCAGATGGTTGCAGACAAACGCTGGTTTGAGGAGTAGACCGACTGACTATAAAGCGGAGTGTTGTGTTGGCGCGACCTGACTAGAATACCCGCGGCACTTGGGCAAATGCCGTCTGCCTGAACAGACTGTATTCTGAGTGCGCCCCCCCCCCCCTGCTTACTCATACCAAAGACCCTATAATACTAAGACAGCTCACTCAGCCTGTACTGTGTAATCAAAATGATCAAACCCACCACTTGGTGCGCTGGCTGTTCTCTTGGTTAAACAGGTGCTATATTATATGTATAAATGTATATTTATATGAATGTGAAAGATGGTGTGATGATGGTGATGCTGATGATGATGCTGATGATGATGGGTATTTGGTCATAGCAATTTCATATTGATATATATATATTCATACTTACCTATCTCATGTATAATATAATTGTATGTGTTTACATGTGAAACACCAACCAGCAGCCGGCTGATCAAACCCACCACAAGGTGGCACTGCAAAATTGACATTACCATTGGAGAGATAGGGAGTGAGCCGTCTTAGTATTATAGGGTCTTTGCTCATACACCCGTGATCGTCGTACACACTATTTTTATTTATACACTTTCAAACGCGTTGACAGTTCACGGTTTTTGTGATGGGGGCCGTGTGTACGTGAGTGGATGCGCTTTACCTTAAAGACCAGCTGCAGCGATTAAATAGTGTACCCCCCGGATGCCGAGAAAGAATGAATGAAACAAAGAATGAAAGAAACAAAGATACTGATTTGTTAGAAATACTAACTAGAACATTAACTGTTAGTTATCAACTCTAGAACCCCCTGACTTCATCTGGTGGGCAATAGTTGTTTACGTGTTTATAAATGCCTGTGTACATTTGCCATTAGAACTTCAATCTAAGCCCATGTAGCAGGAAATCGCAAACCCCCACTTGTGATTTCGTAGGAAATCGCAAACCCCCATACCATATATGGGCATGGGGGGTTTGCGATTTCATAGGAAATCACATATTCCCCTGGACATTGCCATCCCCCCATGTTTGGCAGTTTTAAAGCAAGCACATGTCCTTTGTGCATGTTTGTTTTGCTTTTAAAATTCCCACAATGCCGTGATGCTGGAATTATGAACTGGTCTATTGTAAAAATTGTATGTATGTAAGCATAATTAAGCCACATTTGTTTTTATATAAGGGGGATCCCTCACAAGATGATTAATTGATTATTTTTTATTTCATGCCTGTCACTGCAATCACTAACAAGAAGGATAGGGGAACAGGTAAATTTTTGTCAAAGATACTAGACTATATCATTAAGAAAAGCCAATACAATTATCTGTATCATTATCCTACGTGATGCTGAAGTGAATAAAGACCAGGCTACCCTTTTCAGCGCATGTGTGGTCGGAATTACAAACTGGACTATTGCAAAGATGTTTTCATTAGGATTAATCCATCTTGATCCTCATTGAATTCATTTTATCCCCCCAGATCTGGTAGAAGTTCAAAATCAAACATATAGCTGCCATGCTTGGGGTGATAAATGCTACAAAGCATGGGGGGGTTGCGATCTCCAGGGGGGGTTTGTGATTTCCTAGGAAATCGCAAACCCCGTGGTGTGCGATGTCCAGGGGTTTACGATTTCCTGCTACACCGGTACTGTACTTGGAACCAGATGCAAGACATCAGATAATCATTGTTACTAGCATTACAGGAATTGATAAAATTATAATCTGAAGACATTTGCTGGAAAAATAAGGCTACGAAATAAAACATCTAATGAATATAATTACTAGCCAGCAGCACAGAGGCAGGGAGTGGCGCGTATACTTCTGACCCGGGACCGTAGTGTGGAATTCCTCCGCCAGATGGCACCAGGGGTAATTGGATAGAACTAACGAGTGGAATAGTGATGGTTGCACACACCTGGTGTTACTTAACACGGGCAGTGAAGCAGTCTGTAATTTGAAGGTGGGTGCTATAGAGAAAACCTTCGATGTATTAAAATCTAGGAAAAGTACCATTCCTAAATAGATTGAATAATGGCAGTTGTCGCGAACATGAATTTAACATGTATATTTTAGTTTTGAGTGATACCGTGTCATGTTTGCTTTATGCTATTCTAGACTTTAAAAAACAACTCGCGGTGAATATGGCCTATGCTGCAGACATGGCGTAAAACAACCACCAATCAATCAAGCTACGATAATACGACTCAGTATCGGGTCATGATATCGATGGCATGAGATCCCAGAGTGGCAGCACTATAAAGTCACTTTGATTGTGCGGTTCACTCACCCGTTGGTATCAGTCCAGGTATGACCTTAGATGATAGTGGGGCATACACAACACAGTGGGGCAGTACTAGAAAGTCATCCTGAGTGCAGAACACAGTATCAAGTCTGAACCCGTCCTGATATGACCGTTACTGTTGCGAGCATGTAAAACACCAATAAACCAAGGCAATCGGCTTATGTAAATTGGTGTTCTGTGTGTCTGACTGAGGTCCGATGCACGTGACCTAACTGGGCCCCGTTAGCTGAATTCAGTCGTCGCCCCCCTTTCCAATTGCCTGGTGTCGCAGTTTGAGCGCCCTGCCAGTTTCAGCTGACTGCATATACTCAAACTCAAGGCATTGTCAATGGTCGTGAGCAATCTTCATACAGAAAATACAGAAGAAGTGAAATATCTCTAAAACCACACCACCTATTAACAAATCGCTTAGTACACATATAGAAAACATCTTTACCAAAAAGATTATATTAAATTTATAAGGTTACGGTTCTTGATTTCTATTTATTTTGAATAAAACTAATGTTTTGCACTGCGCGTACTGTCAAACTCAAGGCATTGTCAATGGTCGTGAGCAATCTTCATACCGAAAATACAGGAAAAGTGAAATATCTCTAAAAGCACACCAACTAGAAACAAAACGCTTGGTACACATATAGAAAACATCTTTACCAAAAACATTATATTAAATTCATAAGGTTAGTGATGATGCTGTTAGATTTTGACGCATGTGCATGAAACTGACAGTCAGCTCAAACTGGCAGGGTGCTCAAACTGCGACACGGGCCCAGATTGATGCCGTCGTCCAGGTTAGGCGGTTAATTCTAAATAGCTTTTCTAGATCATTGAAAATACTTGAAGATCGAACTTCTTTTTCAAGCTGCATAGCATAGTCCAATGGAACCATTCTCCTTTCGAAGACCATGGTGAATTTGAGGAAAATATTTGTTGATCTTACACATGTGTGAGGTCATTTAATGTCTGTTTTCGTCAGCACTATTCTTAACACCATAATGTATTCTGAGCACATACTGTTATTTCTATTCAACTTTTAAAGCGTTGTAAAAAGAACTAACTTTTGCTATATTCCACTGACAAAATATATATAGCAATTGAACCATCCCTCAAAGTTGCATAGATGCTAAGGTATCTTGTATTCATTGCTTTGTGAGATTTATTTAGGAATATAATATAATATTCAAGAAGAATTGATTGGTGTTTGTCTTCTGCAATTTCTAGCTTTCTGACAATATGCTACACCGGGTCTCATCATACATCCTGTTATTTTATCCAGTTCGTTTTCGTTAGTTTTTGTCCTTTTAGTTTTTCTTTGCTGGCCGTGTGCGATGTCATACATGCAGGTCATATATCTGTGTCGGGCAGTGTTACTGGCGCAGTGTGGAGGTTGGAGCACATTCAGAAATCACAGAGCCCGAGACTTCTGGACATATTGGGTAGAGCCTGAATAGAAAAACCTCAAAGGAGTCGAAAGTATTTACAGTGCTGATTTTCTCCATTTAAAGATAAACAAACAACACAACAAAAAGAAGAGGACAAAAAGAAAATACCTCAACAGTAGTGATTGGGGTTAAACATAAAACAAAAAATGGAGGGGTTACGGGATGGTGACAGTGACAGCTTGGGGTGGTGGTGGCGCCCCCTGGTCTAGCGCAGTGATGCGGAACTAGAGGCATCGTCAGTTGGTGATTGTGGGCACTCAGAGAACTGATCTAAAGTAGACACTAGGGGCGTAATCGATTAATCAACTCGGGTCACCCGAGCCACTTTTTGGTGCGTGCGCACATCCTACAGACTTAGGTCGAATAATCGAATATGCTTCTCCACCCTCGGGGTGGAAAAAATGGTGGCTTAATCCAAAACTTTTTTAATTATTTAATAACCGATATAACTACAGCAAAATAGGATTTAAAGTATTTTATGATTGCATAGTTTAGTTATATTTCCATTTCATTAATCTGTGTTATTACCAACATAAAAACATGCAGGACTGGAACCGGTAGCTATTATCCTGCAGGATGGTACCAGCACAAATGTGACACCATCGTTCCTAGCAAACCCTAGCCAAGAGGTGTGTTACTGGGATCTGGTCGTTTTGCACACGACACTTGTTTTTGTCAACTCTACTCGCAGTGTTCGATTTGAAATTCTAGCAACTCGGGTGACCCGAATTGCCTGGGTTGTGTTAATCGATTACGCCATAAAATGCATAGCATATTATTAATCATTCAAATTCTGGATATATTTATCTATAATTGTATCTCGATGTCGGCATGACGTCACAACCCCGGAAACTAGCCCGCGAAGGGTAAAATACCGCCGTGATGTGTGCTGCGGCAATGCTATGTCTATGGGGAGCATTTATTTTAGTAAACTAAATTTTAAAACTTTCATCGGATCGATTAAAAATATCTTAATGTGCGATTGAAGAGGAAGATCTGAGGTATTTAATTTAACCTAAGAGCAATTTTCTTTGAAAGTATTAAAAACAGAGATAATAGTGAAAGTTGGGATATTCTGAGTGTCAGTGCCAGTGTTAGCCTTACCAGATCATGGCCTCAAAAACTATTTTCGCCAAATAAATTCAAGAACTTCCAATTGGCTGATGAAAGAAAAGCTGATTATGAAATTATAGAGAAAGATCTGAACTATTTAATAGAAACAAGAGAAATTTGCTTTCAAAGCACCGAAAAGCACAAATCACTGTGATAGATAGGGTAGTTTTAATGTTGTTTCTATGAGAGTGGCATTTGTTTTACCCTTCACGCGCCGTGAACCCCAAAAGTGCCCGGATGTCCGACATCGAGAATACATGTGTGTTGATGTAATTTACACTCCCTTTAACTCTACTAATTCTTCCTCACTGGATGCTGTAGCGGAATCGCTAAGAGCCCTGGCTTCCCGTGTGAATGGACATGAACTGCTTAGTTCAGTATCACAATCAGGATTATGTGACTGAGTGGGATGTCGAGTCATGTGAGGGGGTGTAATGACGTCACGAGACAACTTCCGGTGGCCATATTGGATTACATATGAAAGGCTTGGAAGTGCTTACATTGTGTTTATTTACCAATTTGTTGGTTTATTTGTCACTGTTTTGAGCAGTTTGGCCTCAAAAGTTGGGAGAAATGGGTTTTTTGATGGAGGAGAAATATTTTTTTAATCATGTAGCCTCACATCGTTGCTAAAGCTCAGTATGTTGACACTTTGAATGCTCTGTTGAAGAATTAGATAGGTTCAGGCAGTACCCACTAGGTGGCGCCACACACTTCGGCAGCCCTAACTATAGGTAGGCCCAATGGTGGCTGTAGTGTTCTTGGTATATGACAGGGGGCGCCATAGGTGGTATTAAGTGTACTCCAAGATGGCTAACTGCTAAGTGATGACATCACATGCACTCCCTCTTGCAGTGCCAGTCGGGTAGCATTATAAAGTTGCCATGGGTGTGCACTGGCACAAGTGGGTAGCCGTCCTGATATAAACAATCCCTCTCACTCTCTCACTCTCACTCTCTTTAATATAAAAATATATATAATTAAACACATACACCGTAAATAACATAACATCCTGGATAGCGCTTACGCAGCATCTCCACCAATCACTGCTCATAACAGCAGTATCAGCAAGACTAAAGCTAGGATTCCTTACACGCGGTATGCGGCATACGGCATACTGCATGCGGTATACAAACGGTTTGGGTCCTTTCACCCACAACCACACACACACACAGTGTCAGGTTTCTCTAACACTGTTGTCTATGGGCATTCGCATTCGCATGCCGCACCGATCGCTCCATGGACCGATTCAGTATTCGCATGCCGCATACCGTGTGTAAGGAATCACCCCCATTGACTTAGATGCTTTTCGATTTTTTGCCGCATTCGCATACCGCGTGTAAGGAATGCGCCCTTTATCCACTTGCTACTTTCCCTGAGCTTTGCATGGTTAGAGTGCGCAGAGGACCGTGTATCAGTTCAAACAGGCAGACATGTGGTTGTGTTGGTGCATTTAAATAAATCACATAGATCTAAGCACGTGTTCATACTGGTATTGCAGCTTGGCTGGGCACTGTTTAACATTAATTATTGAATACCAACCTGGTTAAGTCGAATAACACATCGAAGTGGGTATTTGTATGCGTCATGTATTCTACAATTGTAGTATTAATCTTTAAATTATTATTTATGGGAGTATGAATAACCTGAGGTTCTCTGATCACTTGTAATCATGTTTCTATTAATGATGCATGATTTAATACACAGCGAAATTCTATGGGTCACTCTCCTGAAAACTGGCCAGAAGTGTCACATGGAGAGTTAAAATCTAATATTTGAATTTATTACATTTTTTGGTTGCAAATGAAAGCTAGAAATTTCCCCTTTACATCTATGTAAAATATAAATTGATGAGATAAAAAATAAAGGTGTAGTCCATGATTAAGATATGTCTTATGGCAGTATAACAGGTGTGTCACACGTGTAACACATGTTTAGGACACCACACGGTCTGCTTAATAAAAATCTAATCAGAATTAAATAATATCATACTTAGAAGCATATTAATCATGGCATAATATACAGAAATATGTAGTGCTTATATTGATAATAAAAAAAAAAGTAATTCCCAGCCATGCTTTATTCACTGAATAATTAGTGTAAAATATTTGTGTGGCATCCAGACACCACTGGTTACACATGTGACGGAAATTTGTAATGTTATTTCTGAAGACATCAACTTTTTTTTTAAATTTAAGCATGCATACATGTTAATAAATACTTCCCTTTTGATTTGGGAACTGTTTTGTTTGATATATCAATGCAATACAAGATGTTAATAAGGATCCAACCACGTCCCATATGTCATGTTACAAATGGCTGACTGTAAAATGGTTTTTTTTGGTACAAAAACACTTCATAGCTAAAAGGACCAAACTTGCACACAGTTTATTTTATTTCCCTTATTTCGTTCATCAAATCTGAACATGAATTTGATAAAAATAAGTAGGAAGGTTTTTATTGATGTTTTAAAATCCCATCCCATGCTGACCAGTTTTCAGGAGTGACCCATATATGTTAGTTTTTTTCCTTGAAGATGTATACTGCATATTATGGATAAGTCTGAATAGACTTGTTTCACCATTAGACAGTTTGTCGATAGAAAGCCAGAGCATACACTTTTACTGACCCAAGGGATTTTTGACCTCCCACACCACATAGACATTCTATGAGAGCAACTGGCCTTTGATAACGATGTAAGTTATACACAGCGGTGGAAATCCAAATTGGCAGAGGTGGGGGGCACAGGGAATCGAACCACCAACCTTCAGATTAGGAGTCCTACCTAGAAAAAAGTCAGACACTCTAAACCCCCCCCCCCCCCCCCCCCCCCATCACAGAGAACACCACATATGTATATCGAGGGTGGATCTGTATAATGCTGAGTGTAATTACCATTAAGTTGATGGGCATTCACTTTTGAGACCATATATATTAACTAAGTATGGAGTAAATTAAAGGTTTATATTATGACTGCTATAAAATGCTCTTCAGCGTTATTTCTATAGCATATAGTCCCATGTGGCAGTATTTTAAAATAACTTATTTATCAAGAATATCTTTTAAGTAAATTTATCAAGACATTGGTGATGGAATGAAGGTTTCTTTTGTAATGTTCCAAACTAACATGTGGATATCAATTATCAATTTTGTAAGTCTTTGGTTTGATTCGATCGAGATTGAACCCCCCCCACACACACACACACCTTCCGCATGGGAGACCAGCGCTATTGCTGATTCGGCCAGCGCACTCCATGTCACTAATACCCTCATTATGATGCTCTCACTAGTGCTTCCCAATTTTAGACTACTTACTGTACAGTCATTATAAAGCTCTCTAAGTAAATGTAAAGCAGTTTTGAACTACCTACTATACCCTCTTTGTGAAGCTCTCAGTGGTACTTTAAAATGTCCAACTATTTGCTGATTTAAAATGATGCCATAATTATAAACTCAGTTTTTAATAGTTTGGAACTACTTACTTGCGCTATAAAACGCTCGCAGTGGTGCTCAATAATTTAGAACTATTTACTGTTCGTTCATTATGAAGCTTTCTTTGTAACGCATAACAATTTTAGACCATACTAATACGATACCATCATTATAGAGCAGACAAAGCATCATTAGTCATATAAAGTGTCTACTAGCAACTGGTCCGGACAAGTCCACCAGCTTAGATTTCACTCGGCCCAACTAGATTTAGCTGTCGAAATCTGGCTCTCATCTACTAGATGATCTAGGTGACTACTGACAACTGTGAGGTTGAATATCTTGGTCGGCCTCATCTTTCGCTGACGTGGGTTTGTATCCGGTGTGGCGTTTTCAGCGCCCGGTCAGTTTCAGCGCCCTGCCGTGGCTTCTGCGCATGCGCGGATTTTAAGAGATGGTCAAAACACCCGTGGCCTCGCCGGCTACAAGCTCAGCTGGTGCCCGGCAGTGTTAGGGACCGATTAGGCCGAAATCTATTGAATGCGATCATATTTAACAGAATTACGTACTCAAATAATGAAATTTAATTAAATTAACCTTAAATTCCAAGCGATATTAACATAGCAGCTAGATCAGCGTCGAATCGCCGAGTGTAAACTAAACAAATAGCAGTGCTCGCAGGGCCTCTTAAAATCCACGCATGCGCAGAAGCCACGGCAGGGCACTGAAACTGACCGGGCGCTGAAACCGCCACACCGGGATGTCGGTGGGGGCCGTATTACAAACTGACCTCCCGCTCTCCGAGTGTGTTCAACATATAGTCTACCAGGGCAAGCTGTGTTGTTTAATGTGGAATCAAGCGTTCTGTGTTTTAATACTTGTTTATACTTGGAATATATACACAATTCGACGAAAGTAGCACATTCTCGATACCAAAATAACTTGCCTAGGTTTGATTCTAAATATATATCCAACATAGAGGCTGTGTAGTAATTAAACATTGGTTGCTTCAGTGAAGAATAAATAGTAAGCCAATTAAATAGGACATGTCAGTGCTGAAGATTATGATGTCCAGCATTTTGGTGTTAATTAAAATTACTTTTGTCTGCTTCCACTTCGAATTCCTCCCAACTTTAAATAAAAGTTATTTAAAACTGAAATCAAGTGGATTACATGTAATTTTGCATAGCTTTAGTCAAAGCTGTATAATCCAATATAATGATTACATTTCGAAACCAAAACCCCATGTCTAGATTTGATCTTACATATATCCAACTGATGCTGATACTAATGCACTCATAAAACCTGCTATTGATCAAGCCTGGAACTGGATATATGAAAATCTGACGATGTGAGCCCTGTGTTCTGAAGTGCTTTGTGAATGGCCCTCATCGCGTAGTGTGCCATAAAGCCGGTCAGTTGTAGAGAAACAATTGCAGCTGTCAGTTTTTTTGCTGTTCCATTTATACAATACCATACACCGATACAGTATCACGACAAACCGTTTGTTTCCTTGTTTGGACTATGTATCCTAACAAAATCTAAGGTCATATCAGTACGAATACCGACTTGAAACACTGCACACTCATGGTGACTTTATAGTGCTGCCCCACTGGCAGACTGAGCCGCCAGCACCGTGAACCAATATCCCATTCAGACACGTTATCTTATTACTAAGCAGGCCATTCCTTGCCCTATCGTATTAATACCGAACTCTGTGATGGCTTGTCTTGGGTGGTGTCCTGACTCCACCCCCACCCCAACCCCATATCTAGTTATGGTGGATTTCCGTGAAAATGCAGAATTCTATAGGATTGTCAGGGAATCAGCGGCAAATATTTGAAGTTAGCTTTTATCTGGTCCTCTCCTACTCCTAGCATTATCCTAGCTCGATTCTTCCGATCGGTCAGTAAGCTATCCTTAGAGAGTGTTCTACCGTTATGACTTATCAATACCTCGCTGCCGATTTCCACTTTTCCCCCCTCCTTTATCGCTTTAATCTTTTCAGTTGTAAAAATGAAGGGAGAACATGGGTGTAGGGAGAGGAAACCCAATTCGAACGAAGCTCAGTGTCTAACCAACAAACATGCCCATTGAGTATGATTCAAGCAAACCCATACTCACAGGAAGCGTTGGTGGTAATCTCAAAAGACTACCTAGCGCATAAAGATAGAATTAGCTATGTGAGAGGGAAGCTCCAGGAAAGCTTATATATTTTACTCGGGCTGTAGCCACCAATGTAGTCACAGAAGGCCTCAAATCGACTTTGGTGGCCCAAAAGCGTACTGGTATACATATAGCGGTTCAGGATTATCCTGAACCAAAAATTGACGCATATTATCACCTATTTGACGGTAGTTCAACCGATTTTTACACTGGAATTACAGTCCAACTATAGGTCGCACATGCGACGACTGTAACTTGTAAGCATATACTTTTCTAAGTAGGTACCTAAACTCATAATGGTAGAATTCACTGAGGTCGACAGGAATTAATGCACTCAGAAGGTATTGTTTGAATGATGCATCAATGGCCCGCAGTGAAGCCTTGAGGGCACTCTATAGAATGTGTATCTAGAGGTCGGTCAGTTAGTTCTTCAAGAGTCACTTGTAGGATGTAGCAAATTGATTCATGAGTTTAATGTTACCGATTTTTCACGGTAATTTCTACTTGTTTTCCAACCTATTATACATGTATTTAATTTATATTGTAATGTAACCAAAATACACAATGGGGTGTCAATGACTTGGCTCATTTTTCCATTTGTGTCAAATCATATGGGGTTTCATGGATATTTGACCTGCGCTCCTGATTCATCGAGAACCTTGATCATTCAGTCTTATAATACCACAACAGTTTCAAACTTGAAGTTTGAGTTTTTTACTGCTTTGAATTATAGTATCTTCATTTCTAAGTGACTTATACAATATTTAGTATATTAAGCAAAGTCTGTCAGTGTTGAGGAATTTCCGATTGTAATCAAATGTTTTTCTGTCTTTTTTTCCCCTTTCTTTAACAAAAAAAAATCATATGGGTCATTTCCTCATGTATATTTATCATTCAGAAGATCGAAAAGAAGTCATATTTCCCTATTCCGTTCGGCCACTCTCGCCCATGCGCTGTATTTAAGCCATTATCGGGAGCATATCTTTATAGTAAGCTCTTCCATATTCTAGGTTGAAGAGGGGCAATTGGTCTTCACTGAGACAGACATGTGGGGCAAGATTAATGCAGTTTTAAGTTCATTTCTTTTTCTAATGAATGTAAGCTCTGGTTTATTCTTGGTTGAAGAGGGGCAGTGTTGGGAAACAGATGAGAGGATTGGGGGAGTTGAATACAGTCAAGTTAATGTCTTCTCGAAATAAAGTCGAGGTCATGCTTCGTTGGGTTAAGAAGTACAGTGAATGTGCTCGTCGAGAAACGAGGGGGGTGGAGTGTAATGGTGTTCATTGAGAAACACATGTGAGGTGAGATGCCATCTCGGAGCAGGAGTCATTGGTTCAGTGCCAACTGTGAGTAGACCGCTGTGAGATACAGGCGCAGACCACAGGCCCTTCTCATGCCGCACCCTCCTCCCCCTCCATCCCACATCCTTCCCATCCAAATCAAAAACCGGTTGCATGCACTTTTGTCTTTTTACAGACTTTGCACTGTGACCCTGATTTAACAATTGGAAATGATCCCATCAAAGTCATCAAAGAGACCAAGTTTTTAGGAGTCACATTTGACAACAAATTGTATTTTATCCCTCATATAATTATTTAAAGTCCAGATGCCTTAAGGCACTGGACATTTTAAATGTTCTAGCCCACACACAGTGGATAGCAGACAGCGCTGTGCTGCTCCAATTATATAGAACATTAATACTTTCAAAATTGGACTATGGCTGTCTTGTTTATGGTTCAGCCAGAAAATCATACATATCATAGCTAGACTATGATATGTATGATTTTACATATCATAGTGTAGATAGTCATATTCTAAACGCCCCCATGGTCAGCCTTTGGCTGGCAATGGGGGCATTTAGAACCTCGCCCGTCCAGAGCCTCTATGTCGAAGGCTGAGAACCCTCCCTTAAGAGTAGAAGGCTCAAACTGGCTATGCAATATGTGATAAAATTAAAAGGAAATATTTTAAATCCTGCATATAACTACATTTTTATGCCACTATATGAACACCTCTATGAAGCAAGGGACCAGATGGGATGGCCAAATGAGTTAGAGCGTCCGTCTCCCGTGTTGGTAAACCTTGGGATCGTGGGTTCTAACCCTGGTCGAGTCAAACCAATGACTTAAAAATTGATACTTGTCGCTTCCTAGCCAGGCGCTCGGCATTATTCGGATATGGCAAGGGCTGGTTGGCTCAGTGTCAGGATAATGTGACTGAGTGGGATATCAGGTCATGGTGCCAGCAGCCTGGTTTCCCAGTGGGACAGCACTATAAAGTCACCATGAGTGCACACTGTCACAAGTCAGTACCCGTCCTGATATGACCTTAGATGTTGCTAGTATGTAAGACAACAACAAACAACAACTATGTAGCAAGGCCAACATAAATAAAGCCGTTAGGCCTCAGAATAAAGCCTCAATTGGAGGCCCTGGGGGCAAACCTACATAATTTAGCACCCTCACAATATTCAGATGTTCCTCCTTGGCAGCTGGGGAAACCAAACATTATCCTCCAGCTGGCCATGTCGAAGAAATCCCAAACGCACCCACTTTCATACCATGAAAGCTTTATCGATGTGCCAAGTGCTTTTACTTCCCACCTAGCTGTTTACACTGATGGGTCAAAGATGTGAATTAGGTACGCATATTCCAGATCAGAGTTCCATCTTTACTGCTGAGGCACAAGCACTCCTACTCGCGTTAGAGTGCATCAAAACCTCAGCTAGTCATAAATTCATCATTTTCACGGACTCTTTTTTCCTGCTTTCAGGCTTTAAACAATAGGAAACTGGACCACCCAATACTAATTAAAGCACTCATTAAACTACTAAACTCTCTTTCAGTAGCAAAATTTGACATTCACTTATGTTGGGTGTCCAGTCATGTGGGTATCCCAGGAAATGAGAGCAGATCAAGCGGCCACTCGAGCCCTGGCTGCTCCTTTGGAACACTGTCATATTCCCCATCTGATCTAAAACCCACCATTCAAATATACATCTGGAACCTATGGCAGATTGAATGGGATGAACACCCAGACAACAAACTCCATTTATTACCCCCTCCGTGAACGGAAGGGCGACACAACCAGGTTGTTTTAACAAGATGCCATATTGGCCACTCATGGCTAACCCACGTTTTTCTGCTCAAGGGGGACCCTCCCCCTGAATGTATTGGATGTCAGTCCCCACTGACATTAAAACACACTTTATTAAACTGTGTGGATTTCATGGCCCTGCGCCCACAATTTTACACTGCAAACATCATGCATGACCCTTTTACTAAAGTTAAACAAGAAGACATTTTAGCCTTTTTGAGGGCAGCTGGTCTGTACCACCTCATATAGTTCAATAAAACAATTTTTATTAATTAATTCTTTCATCTATTTGATTTAATTATATGATTTTTAGCTTTAAAAAATTCATAAGTGTCTATTGACACATAACTGATTGTATGCCTTTACATTATATGTAAAGGCGATGGTTGAATAAAAAACAAACAATTCTTGCCGTGAATATGGCCTATGCTGCTGACACGGCGTAAAGAAACAACCAACCAATCAATCAATCAATCTAATACAAAAGATCTGAAAGTGAAAATCTTTCAAATGCACGCATCTCACTCAGATTTTGGAATATAATAAAAAATTCAAAAGCTTATTGCTTCTGATTCAAATTTTTTTAATTTTAATTTTAATTTTTTTATTGAGGCTGTATTTATACTGTCCATAGCATATAAGCCCGGGTACCCAGGCTTGTTTTCAATGCTGGCCAGTTGTAGTGTTGGTGTTATCTTACCACACAGTGGCTGCTGATAAGGTATTTGATTGCCTGCATTTCAGTAGCAGATAGATAATTGGTTGGTATGGTTAGTAGCCTATGTTAGTTTTTTTGGATTTTCTTGGTATATATGTTTTTATTTTTCTACTCTTATTACTAGACTAGCCTACTCCTATTTACATATCATAGGCTTGTACGTAGCTGTGTGGTGTGTTATCTGGCTACTTTTGGCATGGTTACCTGGTGGGCCGTGACATATCACATGCCCCTTTGCAGTGCAGCTTACTGGGGGTTTCCTAGCCTTATTTTGCACAGATATTTTTTGTAAGTTTTTAGGTCAGGAATTTGTCGTTCCTTTACCGTTTGGGCATTCCACAACTTGGCAGCCATTTCCAGCGTGCTTCTCTCATGAGCTTTTATTCGGCTTCTGGTCTGCTTTAGTAGTGGTGCATTATTTGCTCTAGTAGCCCTTTGTGGTTTTGTTAGAAGTTTACTGTTTTGACAATCAACAATCAATAGTTCCATCCTCTAGTCGAGGGTTGGATGCAATGGTTCTCCACTTGTCCCGATTTGTGCTGTTCTGATAGACTGTGAATAATTCAAGCCTGTCCACTGTGAAATATTTGTAAACCATGATGTTCTTGGTCTCCCTCTCCCTCTGCTGCCATTCACCTTCCCTTCCAACAATGTACGGTATATTGAACTCTGACGAATGATGTGGCCAAAATAAATAAGTTTCTTTGTCTGTATAGTGGCAAACAAGCTTTTCTTATTTTTAATTTTTCTGAGAACTTCTTTGTTGGTGATCTTCTTTGTCCATGATATTTTCATCATCCTTCGATAAGTCCACATCTCAAATGCTGCTAAACGTTTGTACATTTTCTTAGAGATTGTCCATGTCTCTGCCCCATACATTAGAGTAGACCACACATAACACTGAAGAATACGCTTCCTTGTTTGTATTAATATCTTACTTGATGTTAACACTCTATACATTTTGGAGAATGTTGTTCGGGCTATTGTTATCCTTCTTTTAATTTCTTCCTCACATCTCCCATCATTTGTAATCTTTTGTCCGAGATATATGAATTCGGATACTTGTTCTATGTTTGTGCCATCTATGGTTATATTGACATTTGGTTTATCTGTCTTTTTACTTATAACCATTGTTTTGGTCTTCCTGGCATTCATCTTCATGTTGAATAGTATTCCAGCTTTATTGATTCTATTCACTATATCTTGTAGGTTTTTCTCACTGTCTGCTAGTATTACACTGTCATCGGCATATCTAAGATTGTTGACGTTCATGCCACCTATTGTCACTCCCTTGCAATCTTCAATGTGTCTGAAAATCATCTCTGTGTACAGGTTAAATAGACATGGTGACAATACACACCCCTGTCGAACTCCTCGTTTAATCATAACTTCATCCGATAGGCCCTGCTCCATTTTTATAAATGCACGTTGTGTCCAGTATAAGTTCACAATTAGTTTAATGTCTTTGCCATTGACACCAATATCTTGTAAACATTTGATTAACAGTTCATGATTGACTCGGTCGAAGGCCTTCTCATAGTCAATAAAGCAGGCATAAACATCCTGGTTCACTTCACAATAACGTTCACAAATCATTCTCATATTGAAAATCCCTTCACGTGTACCTCTTCCAGATATAAACCCACTTTGTACGTTACTGATTTGTTCTTCAATTTTCTGTCTGTTTCTCAGTAAAATTATTTTCAGGATCATCTTCAACATATGACTCATCAGGCTTAGTGTTCTGTACTCAGTACACAATGTTGGTTTTAGCTTCTTTGGGAGTCGTACAAATATGGATTCATTCATATTCAATGGTATAAATCCAGTCTCATAGATGTCAGTTACTAGCTTATGAATGATTTGAATCCCCACTTCATCTAGTCCTTTTATCATTTCTGATGTTATCTGGTCACTTCCAGGAGCCTTACCTGCCTTTAGATCATTGATAGCCTTCTCAACCTCTGATACTAATATAATATTCCCATCTTCTTTCTCGATTGTGGGTGGGTTCCCTCTGTCATCATTGTATAGTTCGTTTACATATTCTTCCCATCTGGACTTTATTTCATCTTCTTCAAAGAGCATTTTGCCGTCTTTGTTCTTGATACATTTACTGCTTCTCTGTCTGTATCCTTGACCTGTTATCTCTTTCACTTTCTTGTGCATCTCTCTTGAACGATGTTGAGACTCAAGTTGTTCCACTACTTCACACTTCTTATTCCACCATTCATCTTTAGCTTTTTTGCATTCATCTTCTATTTCATTCTTCAGGTGTTTGTATTTAGGTGGATCAGTGGTTTTCACTTTCTTCCTTTCTGCCATCTTTTCTAGTATGGTTTGCGTCATCCATGATTGCTTTGTCTCTCGTTTTTTATTTGGTAACACCTCCTCTGCTGACTTGACCATGCTTTCTCTGAGAGCTTCCCATTCCATTTCAATGTTGTTATACTCTCTCTGAGGAGTTTCTTCATTCATCAGTACACTGAATTTGTTATGAACAGAGACATTATACTTAGTTCTGTATTTTGCATCTTTTAACATGTTCATATCCATTTGAATGTTGTTTTTAATTTTGTTCTGCTGTTTCAATTTCACTACCATACTGATTACTACTGGATTATGATCCGAACATATGTCAGCACCTGGATATGTCCTTGCCTGTTTGATACAATTTCGATATCGTTGGTTGACAAGAATGTAATCGATCTGGTTCCGACATACATCACCAGGGCTCTTCCATGTATATAGTCTTCTCTTTGGATGTTCAAATAAGGTGTTAGCAATTACTAGTTTTGATGTCAAACAGAAATTTATCAAGTATTCACCACGATCATTTCTCTCACCTAAGCCAAATCTTCCTGTTACTGGATATTCATGTTGTTCTCCAACTTTCGCATTCCAATCGCCCATAACAATTGTTATTTCTCCAGACTTGGTGTATTCCATTACCTTTTTGATGCTGTCATAGAACTCGTTGACTTCTTCATCATCGTGATCTGAGGTTGGTGCATAAACTTGCAGAATGTTTATATTGAACGGTTTTCCCCTCAGCTTCATCATAATAATTCTGTCAGATACTGGCCAGAATCCAATCATTGTGGCGGCAATGGACTTCTTCATCATAATTCCAACGCCATACTGATGTTTTTCATCTCCAGAATATATCATATCTACCTCACTATCACCTATCCTCCCGTCACCCGTCCATCTCGTCTCAGCTATACCTAGGATGTCAAGGTTTAGCGCTGTCATTTCCACTTTCAGGTTGTCATATCGGCCTGGTTTGTACAATGTTCGTACATTCCATGTACCAATCTTTAGCACCTTTCCTCCAGTTTTCAGTTGCCTGACATCAGATGCATACCTTCCTATTTTAGGCTTTGAGTTTACATTGTCATTACTAGGTTTCTTAATAGTTGAAGGAAAGGTGCCTCCACTGTAGCTATTAGAAGGCTTCCCCGCAGAGGGACCAGAGTTGTCTCCATCTCTAAATTTGTTTCCATTAATTACCATTGCTTACTATGGGTAAATACTTGGTAGGTTCCCCTTCCTTTCCAAGGTGACTGGCCACTTACTCATCTTTGTCAGAGTGTGCCCTGATGAGCCACATCATCTTGCTGTTACACCTTCAAAGCTATTGATCTTCTAACTCATCTGCTGCTCCAGTCTTCATGCACTTGAAGGGGTGACATCCCCTGACCACACCAACAAAGTTGATGTGCACCGCACTTAGTTTAGGCCGACAATTGAGTCGGTATGGCCGCTGGTGTGCACTACCAACTTCTGGTCTTCCCATAAATGGGACTAGCCGCACGGCAGCGGGGGTTTTAAATCAGAGTTTACCTTCTCCTAGATGAGCAGTCAGCCAAGATTGACGAGCCCCACCTGCCCGAAGCATCTGGTTTTGAGGCGCCAGAGATCCGCCTTTGCCCCTTCTCCCGTCAGTAGAAACAGTTTCGCCTCGTGAAGGCCGGGAGTTGGACTTGGTTATCAGAGGCTGTTTGATACGCATGCCATGAGAAAGTACTTTATAGGTAGTGAGAGCTTATCCTCACTATCACTTCCGGCAATAATAACCTTGGGTTTTGACTATAGCTATATGCTAATGTTTTCAAATGAATTATTCTCCTATTTTCTAGTAGTTTCACTTTGGTTCTTTTGTGTATGTCATAGGTTGGGTGCAGCTTGTCTACTCTTAGACAGATTTTTAGGGCTCTGTTCTGCAGTGTTTGCAGTTTTTTTTAGTAGTTCTTTTCTCGCACCCATGTAGTTTACATCTCCATAGTCAAAATAGGGGAGC
This sequence comes from Branchipolynoe longqiensis, assembly GCA_030323885.1. Lineage (NCBI taxonomy): Eukaryota > Metazoa > Annelida > Polychaeta > Phyllodocida > Polynoidae > Branchipolynoe > Branchipolynoe longqiensis. The sequence goes on along the minus strand of CM059189.1, from coordinate 15,766,390 downwards.
ACCATGCCCTTGAAGATTTTTATTGACATTTCTTGTGTCATGTAGTCTCTTAGCTTTGCAAATAGCCACAGTTTGTGGTTTACTTTTTGTATAATTTTATTTATACATAGGTTGTAGTTTAGTTGGCTGTCCAACTCAAGGCCTAGGTATTTGTAATGGTCTACATTTTCTAGTGTTTGGTTTCCTAACTTACAGTGTAGTTTTCTTTCTGGCATTTGTTTATGCGAGAAGAGTACTGTTTTTGATTTGCTTGTGTTGATGGTTATTTTGTTGGACTCACACCACTCATCTAGTTTTAGTAGGAGTTTATTTAGTTTAGTTATTACCTCCTCCTCTGTGGTGCCATTTGCGTATATGACTGTGTCATCTGCATATAGTTGGAGGCATTCAGTTTGCAACCATTTTTCAAGGTCGTTTATATAGATTATAAAGAGTAGTGGCCCTAACACTGACCCTTGGGGTACACCACATGTGACAGGTTGGTTGTCTGATAGTGTATTGTTTATTTTTGTTTTCTGTTGCCTGTTGTTCAGGTAGCATCTTATCCAATCCATAGTGTTGGATTTTATGCCCATGGTTTTTAGTTTTTCCAGTAGTATTTTGTGGTCTACTGTGTCAAATGCTTTGCTGAAGTCAATGAAGGCGGCTCCAACTAATTGTTTTTGGTTCATTGATGCCATTATGTCATTTGTTAGGTTAGCTATTGTTTTTGATGTGGAGTGCAGTTTCCTGAAGCCCCCTTGTCTTTCGTTTAGTATATCATTTTTTTCCAGGTGTTCATTGATGTGTCTATGTAACACTTTTTCAATGAGCTTGCCTGGGGTTTGAAGAATTGATATTGGCCTGTAGTTTCCCATGTTTTGTTTGTCTCCACCCTTGTGAATGGGGGTGATGGTTGCCATTTTCCAGGCTGAGATAAAACGCCCCTGCTCAAAGGAGATGTTGAATAGGTCTACTATGGTGGCCGGGATGGCTTGGAGTGCCTCTTTCAGTATTTTGGTTGGTATTTCATCTATTCCACTTGGTTTATTCGTGTCTATGTCATTTATTAATTTTTTTACTTCTATCATATCTGTTTTGCAGGTGGGGATTTCGTTCTCCACAGTTCCTGATCTGTTTTCCCATCTTTTTTTGAATTTTTCTGACAGCTTTTGCCCTATTGTGGCAAAGTGTCTGTTCAGTTTGTTTGCTGCATCTTTGTCTGTGAGCATTGCCCCTTCGTTATCTTGGAAGTTTGTATGCTCTTCTTTGTTATTTTTTGGGAATAATAGGTTTACATTTTTCCAGAATTTGTTTGTGTTGCTTCCCCAGTCTTTGTCCTGCTTTATTATGTATTTCTTTTTTGCTGTTCTCACAGCTTTGAGACAGTTGTTTCTGGCGATGCGGTAGGCCAGTTTGTCTTCTATTGTTTCTGTGCGTTTTGCTTTATCACCCAGTTTACTTTTGGTTGTGATGAGTGTTAGCAGGTCTTTGTCTACCCAAGGGTCTTGGTTTTTTTGTACTTTTATTTTCTTCATGGGACACATCTCATCAATTGATTTTCTTATTTCTGTGATGATGTTGTCCCAATAGATATCAACATCATCTCTGTTTTGTGTGATGTTGTTTATGTTTTGGTGCAGATGATTTTTTAATGTATCTTCTGAGTAGTTTTTTAAGGACCTGCCCATTTTGTATTCATAGTGATTTGTGCTTTTAAGCTTTTTCCTGGTTACATATACTAGTTCGTGGTCGCTTATACCCCAGCTTCTAGTGCCCCATTTTGTGGCATGGTTTGAGTTGGTTAATATTAGGTCTATTGTTGAGCTATTGTTGCTTAGCCTTGTGTTTTCAGTGATGAGCTGCTGCAGGCCTAAGATCTTGATGGTGGTTTGCAGCATTAGTTTATTTTTGTCATTGCTGCTGTAATTCACATTGAAGTCCCCTAGCACAAAGATTTCTGCATTTGTTGATTTTTTTACAGTGTTTATGCTCTTTTCTAGTTCTTCAAGGAATACTTCAATTTCACCTGACGGTGGCCTATAGAGGCTCGCTATGGCTACATTTGCTTGCTTTTCATTTTTTATTAGGCACCATAGTAGCTCTATATGCTCATTTGAGAGATTTGTTGGTTTTAGCTTTTCAGTGTCTAGGTTTTTGGTGGCTTTGCAGTAAATGGCAACCCCTCCACCTTTCTTTGTTTGGTTCATTGCATTAATGTGCTGTCTGTCATTACGTACAAGCCTATATCCGTCTATATTGAGGGTGTTGTCTTGGTGCTTGTCAGTGAACCATGTCTCTGATAACGTTAGTACATCTAGATTGTCTTTTTTTAGATGCATTTTTATTATGTCTATTTTATTGGATGCACTCTGGCAGTTTAGGTGGGCGAAGTGTGTGCCCCTTCCCAGTTTGCATTCAATCTCTTCTACCATATTTATTTTACTTTAAATAATATTTTTAGGATAGTGGTTGCTTGATTTCGCGAGTTTTTGATTTTGTTTTGATTTTATTTTGGCTTAGTGATTGATGGATTCGGGGTGTATGTGCTGGTGCATACAGCACACATGGCCCCTTTTGATAGATAGTCATGCATACCTCCATTACTTTTACCTGTGCGCATAGAGGAAGACATGAACATTAAAGTGTGTATTAGTTGTACCTGATTATACTTATGATTTAGGGTTTGGTTAGTGAAATTTTTCAATTACTTCTTGTTTTCTTATGACATATTTGTTTTTGCTCGATAATTTATTTGTTTATTTATTAGTATTTGCTTCCTTGCACAGGCTTTCCTTAATTTTTTGGAGGATGTTCCCCATTTTATTTTTGTATCCTTGTTTTACTGTTTTGTATCCTTGTTTTACTGAGTTGCCAATGAATTTATAATTTGAATGTTTGGAACCTTCAAAAAGATTTTGGAGGATGTTCCCCATTTTATTTTTGTATCCTTGTTTTACTGTTTTGTATCCTTGTTTTACTGAGTTGCCAATGAATTTATAATTTGAATGTTTGGAACCTTCAAAAATTTTAGGAGGTTACCTATCCAGACCGGGTAAATACCATGCGGTGAACTGGGACCGTATGCATGGGCCGGTGCTATGCATAGCCGGAGCTACACGCTATATCTCGGATAGCTGTCCGTGGCTAGGATGGGGCCGGTGAAGTAGGTTAAACAGTATGCACGGGTCCTCTAACTGGGGCGGATAGCTAACCGCATACTTATTTATAGATTTGTGGAAGCCCTCTGTAGCTGCTCCCAGCGACCATCGGCGACCACCGCTATTTGACAGTATCGCCGCCGCGGAACCAGCGAAGGCCAGCATCATTCTCGCTGTAGTTGTATGTCACAGCTTCTCAATCGTTGACCACGTTATTCCATCAAACTCCTTACAAGTACCATGGCATCTCCTGTAGATTTTGTGTCGGCCAACAAACGGCCGAGGAAAGCCAACTACGCCGATTGCGAGATCCGTGTGCTCTTGGATGTGGTTATGTTAGCGAGGGCAGTCTTGTTTGGGTAATTCAATAGCAAGATCGCCTCCCAAGAGAAGAACCTCGCGTGGCACAGGGTGACAGCTGCGGCTAATTCTTGTGCGATTGCAAGGCGGTCTAGATTAGAGGTAAAGGAAAAGTGGAAGACACTAAAGTCGGAGGTCATTGGGCATCAGAGAAGGGCCATGCAAACAATCGGAGGGCCTCCGGATTCTGCTGTTCTCCCCTACGAGGAGAGCATGCTCCATATCATCGGTAGTGATTCCAACCTCATACAGGGAGTGACTGGTAAGTTGACAGAAAAAATTGCTACTTTATTGGTTACTGCTTGACGCCAATCTTACACGAAATAGTACATAACACGTAATAATTGGAAATGTATTGGATGTAAACAAGAAATGTTGTTTAATATATTATGGCATTGTTACTGTTTAGATACTGTTTATAATAATATCCGAAATCATTAACATTTTGCATAACAGCTAACACAATAATTGATTTCAATCCTTTTATTTTCACTAATGTCTACATTTGTTTATGCATTATCAACACACTTTTTTTCTTCCTCTCTTGCAGCAACGTGTCCGTCCAGCTTCGTCAGTGAGTATATTTGGTAGCATGTGGCAGCTATACATCACTACATTATGTAATTGGTTTTCTTTAACGGAGGCCTTTTTGCTGATTTCTTTCCTAAGGTCATTAACTAACACACTACAGCCAGCGTTAGAAAGGGTGTGTGCATACATACGGTAATAACAAAATTCCCCTCTTTAATAACGACACCAGTCTCGCATGTGTCTCCAGTGATTACTGACAGTAACAATGCAGACGTATCTGCTAACTCGTCAAGAAATAAATGTTTAGTAGAAAACCGAAATGACCGTTATTGTCTCCGTATACTTATCGTGCATTCTGCGATACAATTAAAACCACACTGAAAAAGCGTTTATTCCCTACAGTTGGAACAAAGGCACAGCTACAGTGGAACATAGTATCACACCATCTCAATCTCAAATAAATGTGTCTCCACTTATTAATTATAGCAATAACGCAGACGTATCTGCTAACTCGTCAACAAATCCATGTTTATTACATTGCCAACCCGTAAATAACTGCAACTACCGTTATTCGCACCATATACTAATCGATCGTTTTCAATTTAACCAACACTGAAAAATAGAAAATTCACTACACCTATATTCCCTAGAGTTGGCAAAAATTAACAGCTACAGTGGAACCGAGTAGCACACCATGTCAATCTCATATTAATCATTTTCAGGGCCCTATGTGCTGCCTGAAGGTGGTCCGATGGGCGTGTTGCATGCTTTGACCATCGACCCCCAGGATACAACGTAAACGACAGAGAACACTGGGGGGGGGGGGGGGGGAGATACTAATGTCAACTAGCAACAAAAGTGAATATGAAAAATATACAACATGAGGTTAATTTGTTTGGAATTTTAAACATCGACAGTGTTTACCACTAAGAGTTAGACCTCCACCACCAACCTAAACATCTAGGCGTCGGTTTGAGCGTTAAACAAATTATAATAAACACCGCCTTCACAACCACAGTTTTGACTGTTACACTAAACTGATCCTTTTTCATGCCAGTTGACGTCTGCGCACCTGTGGTTGTGGCGGAACTCGGCGGTAACATCACTGTCACAGCGGAACCTGATGAATGGGAACTCCACGCCAATGTGAGCAGCAGACGCTGGACAGGCATCCGACGGTCGAGGGGTGTCCTGCCAGGCAGGTCGTGTAAACGACCCGGCCAGGAAAACAGCAGCGACAACGAGGAACAAGCTTTGTTCATACAGTATCTTCACAGTTCCTCAGACGAAAGCAAGGCCAAGGTTACTCTGATGCAAGCCCAGATAGAGACAGAAATATTAAATGCAACAAGAATAAAGGCACACACACAACTAATCGAAGCGCAGCATATGCGCGAACTGCTGGAAATCGAAAAGCTGCAAAAGGAGCTGGGGAAAACAGATTAACTACATACATGTTTCTTTCGGTCAATATTTTTGTATGTGTTTCATTCCGCTATAAACCGCACTTTGACCAAACCCACTTATATTCTTGTTGTTATCCATTTTAGCAGCATGCCAAGTCTCCTATAGCCTACACTATTTACTAGTGTGTTAATTCTATACATCTATTCTCTTACAAAGAAATTGTCCACTGTTCTCTGGCGGGCAGCTTTGCCGACAGCAGCTCGAACCCGTTCCGACCGATTATAGTTGTTTGGCCGCTGGTTCACGTCACCATCAAATTCCTCGTTGTCGTTTTCATCATCTTCCCCCTCAGAATCTCCCTCTGATTCCGAGTCTGACGGATCTTCCAGGTTAAGCATTCTTGCTCGGTTGTGTAGGATGATGCATGCCGTGATAACGTTGCAGGCCTTCACTGGTTCCAACCGCAGCCTTCACAGGCAGTGCCATCGCCTTTTCAAAATACCGATTGACCTCTCTACTATTGCGCGTGCTGACTTGGGGTGGACATTGTAAGCCCTTTCCTGAGGTGAGTTGGGGTTCAGGAATGGTGTTAAGAGCCAGTCTTGCAACATATACCCACTGTCCCCAAGTAGGACACCATCAACGGGTTTCTGCTCGTCGCTCTCGAATGCTTCGAATAGGTCTGATTCGCGAAGGATCCTAGCATCATGAACACTCCCAGGCCAATTTACGATGCAGTCGATGAACACTAGGTCGGCATCACAGATCACCTGCAAAGACAAATCACATACACCATTTGGCGCTGTAATTTACTGTAATCAGTAAATGTAATGGGTTTCAGATTAGTAATAATAATGACAACCATTAGGCCCTACCCAGACTCGCAGAGATGGGGTGAATTTGTTATTTATCGCCCGCCCCACTCGATAGAGTATTTGTCACTTTACAAAATCATATACGATGTAGTCCCCTAAAGCTTAAGCATATTTGGGATAGTGTCTTTCCGCCATGCCCCCCACCCCAACACGCAATGTCGTTATTGGATATATATCCACAGAATGGATTTGGTTTTCAGCATGCAGTCACAAACAGACTTTAATCAATAATTTGCGCGACCCAGACATATGAATGTTGACAATATTGCGCTACAATAACAACAGAATATCTTTTTTTTCTAACCATTTCTCTTTACATGAGCACAGTGCTATGCCGTCAGTATTTGCAGTGATACAGAAACACACACATAGCACACTGTGTGTTACACACACATAGCACACTGTGGAACACACACATAACACTGCAGACACATTCGCGGCCTATAACATATATTAACAGCCACAAATTACAATAGAAACGTACCTGCACATTTATCGAGTGGTAGTTCTTGCGATTAACAAACTCATGTTCGTAGTCGGAGGGGGCCTCGATCCGTATCTGTGTACCGTCGATGCACCCAAATACACCCGGAAAGCCGTAGATAGTGAATATTTTCACCTTGCTCCTGTTAGCGTTCTCCTGACTTGGCAATTTTACAAACCGCGGCAGTTGACGTTGGAGAGCATCCGTGATTCTGGGTACTGTCCGTGACACAGTAGACTGATTGATGCCTATCAGTTCACCACATACATCTTGGAAGCTCCCAATCGCGTAGAAGCGTAACGCCACCAACACTTGCAGTAGCGGTGTCAGTGCCCCCAACCGCGGCGTGTGTTCTATCTGATCGTGCACACTGTCTGTTAGCGCCAGAATGTCATGTCGGCGAAATCTGAACTTTGTGAAAAGTTCGACATCATCGAATAACTCAAACGGGTGAGTCCTGTCCCGAAAAATACGGTTCCTACGCAGTTCTCTTCTGTGATAGCATCGTAACATAAACACCTCCATCTTGGATAGTGCCACTAACCGCTTGGGATACCCCGTTACCCCTGGTATGCAAGCAGGGTAAATTAGCCTAGGCTACGGTCGGCGGCTAGCGCTGGCACCGGCTCATGCATGCTGATTTTCGACCGTTAGCCGTGTGGTGCCAAAATAGCCGCGGTTAGGGCCCTAGCACCGGCCCATGCATACGGGCCCAGAAGCCACACTGGCCGTATTCGATTAGCATGACCCGGGCGACTCGGGTCACCCGAGTTGCTAGAATTGTTCAACTCTAACACCGGTAAAGTGAAGTCGGGTAAAGTCAGGTCGGGTAAAGTCGGGTCGGGTAAAGTCGGGTCGGGTAAAGTCACGTTGGGTAAAGTCACGTTGGGTAAAGTCGGGTCAGGTAAAGTCGGGTCGGGTAAAGTCGGGTCGGGTAAAGTCAAGTCGGGTCGGATAAAATCAGGTCGGGCACGTGGAACGGACACGCCCCGTGCGGCCACCTTCCACTTGCTGGCGATAATACCGACCCACCCAGCGGGGAGGCTAAAGATTAACACGTATATATATATAAATATATATACATAACCAATACTCATACTCATATAGTTGGGACAATGAAATTACCAAAATCCAGCAAACGGAAACGGAAATAGCCCTATATGGGCGCCGCTGTCATTTGCATACTTATGTTGAATAATCAAAATCCAGGAAACGGAAATAGATCGTCGAACTTTGCGATGCAGCAAAGAGGTTTGACAACAGCCATTGGTTAATAATATACTAGTAACACAGTGCAAAACATCGATTTTATTCAAAATTAATAAAATAAAGAATTTGGCATAAACATGGATGCACAAATGCAATATTAATAGTCTATTCCGCGGAAACGGCGACCGTATTCGATTATCACCACTGTGACCGATCGGGTCACCCGAGCCGCTATGATTTCCAATCGAACACCGCGAGTGGAGTAAAAAAATACTATCGAATACGGCCAGCAATGGGGGGGGGGGGGGTCGGTCCTCAGGATTGCTTATTCATATTAGTGACCCTCCGGGAGGCTAAGGACTAACATATGTATATATAGCTAAACAATACTCGTACTCATAGAGGTGGAAAATGAAATCAACAAAATCCAGCAAATGGAAACAGAAATAGCCTTATATGGGCCGCCATTTGTATACTCTTGTTGAATAATCAAAATGCAGCAAACGGAAATCGCTCGTCGAGCTTCGCTACACAGCAAACAGGGTTGAAGACAGCGATTGATTAATAATAGCCTATGGGCTTAACACCTTGATGACGCCCTACCGCAGAGTAGCGCATGCCGAATTGAGGAACAACTACACTGGTCAATCCCTACAGATCTTCCATATATGGTCCGATGACATCACTGGGACCAGTGTACGTGTTCCTCTGTGCTACTCTGCTTAATCCACAACTTCTTCTTTTAAAAAATAATAACCGATATAACTACAGCGGTCGGGTATAGTCGGTCGGGTAAAGTCGGGTCAGGTAAAGTCGCGTGTGACCTAATTAGGCATCAGAACGAGGCTGAGTAAGCATCGGTATTGGAAATGGCCATAAGACACTACTGTGTGCTAATGTGTATGAACTACTACATAAATTAAAGGAGTAAAATTTGAAGATATTAACTTTTGGAACTATCATAATCATTTTTGCTTACCTTTTTTCTATTTATTGGTCAATTTTCATGAAGATTGAGTGATGATCAGATGCATTTCAGTAGGCAAGGTCAACAAAGGCACTCACCTTGGCTGCCAATCTTTTCTTAAATTCAAAATTGCATAACTTTCTTAATATAGATATATTTTTTTAATATATTTTAAACCTTTTAAAGCTTTTATTAATTTGTAATTACTAAGACTAGTTGTTTAACTGTGTTGCACAGATAACTACGCTGACAGTGCTGCATTACATGATACCAACATAACTATGCAGACTTGAAGTTGACAGTCACATTGTAGTTAAAGAATGGAAAAAATCAACATGCAAGGGTCACCCAATCTTCATGAAAATTGGCCAATAGATAGAAAACAGGTATGCAAAGATGAATATGTTACTTTCAAAAATGAATACCCTCAAATTTGAGTGATTTCGAGAGATTTTGGTTGACAAAAAAGTATTCACATTACTTTACATACAGCAGCGCCTAGCAGACGCGTAAGTGGCCTTGGTCTGGTTTCAACATGGCCGCGGCGTGAATAGGGTGAATTGGCCGCCTCGAACCCATCAAAACAGCTACATAGATTTGCTGGTCGGCTTTGCTGGGCTGTATGTCCTGCCGTGGTGCCACCTGGTGTGGAACATCAGAACCCGCCCTTCTTTTCCTGGGCCCATATGTACGGGCTGGTGCTAAGCGTAGCCGGTGCTACACGCTAGCTCTGGGGTAGCTATCATCGGCTAGCACCGCCTTGGTGAATCAGGTCAAGCCGTATGCACCAATGCCCAACTGTGCCGGATAGCAAACCGTGTGGTTATTTATAGATTTGGGGAACCCCACTGAGCCTGTTCCTGGCGAGCACCGCTATTTGCCAATATCGCCGCCGATTCGGCGGTGGTGGCGTTAAAATCGGTTTGATTATTGGTTTAATTTGACCAAATTCGGCGGTGGCCTTAAAGTTGCATAGTCCGATGAAATATCAAATTTTCAAAACCAAACCAATTATCTAGATTTGATTTTACATATCTAACTTAGATACTGATGCACTTATTAAGCATTTGTTTCTGCGTGGAAGGCAATACTGAGGCAATTTAACAAAACCTATTACTGCAAAAGCTTGCCAAAACTAATTTTCCATGTTTGCACTCAAAATATCTCAAAAGTTTACCATTTCAAATGAAAGTAACTTTGAACTAATGTAAAGTAGATACTAGTGATCGATCTAATATATTTATCTCAGAAAAAAATACAGAAATTCAAAACCATCGGACTATGCAACTTTAATATCGCTTCGATTTCTGGTTTAATTCGGCGAAATTTCACTTTTTTTAAATGTTATTCTGTCGGCGGTGGCTGCAGCGGCGATTTGTTTTGTTTACATTTGTCGATTCAACAATATTAATATGGCCACTGATTGAGCGGCGGCGTTAATATCGGTTCGATTTTAGGGTTAATTTGATGAAATTTCACTTATTGCGTATATAATTCTGTAAAATATGATAGCATTGAATAGATTGATACCCACACATGCACACTAACGGCACACTAATGGCACACTAACGGCACACTAACTGGCGCGGCCTCCCATTAAACCTGATATGAAAGCAGGGTAGCTTAAGCCGTGTTCACACACACAACTTTAGGCCGAACTAGATAAGGCGAACTAGATGAGGCGAACTAGTGTCGTGTCCACACACGGAGCGGTTTAAGGCGGAAATCGATATCTGCGCATGAGCAAGTCCATACTAACCAGCACCAGTTTCGGTTAGTCGACGTTGCCACGAGAGAGTGTGGGTTCGACCTAGATATATGTATGGACTGAGTCGTATTGGTTTGGAACGGTCAAAACTTCTGCTGGGCAGTGAAAACCTTAAAATAAATCATGAACAAAATATATGTGCACCTCTAGCAGGTTCATAGACCAAATTATATAATATGCTCTTTTGATCGACCGGAAAATAAACAAACTCAGGTCTCGACTGCGCATGCGTGTGACGTCTTTAATCCAGCTCATCTAAGCCGCTACCGTTCACACTATGAACTGGGGCCGATTTAAGCTAGTTCGCTTCATATAACCTACCTCGCGACGCGGTTTACATGAGGCGAACTAGTTGAGCCGAATCAGCCCTAATCCGCCTTAGGGTCGCGTCCACACGGCGAATGTGAGGTGAACTAGACAATGCGAATTAGTTGAGGCGACTTAACTCCTGTGTGTGAACACGGCTTTAGTGTCATGTATCCTTGTCGGGGACTGTGGGATGGACATATATTTTGGTGTGATCAAAGTGGAGACATGGCTGGTTTTTCAGATGGAGTAGAAAAGCCCTTGTTTATATCAGGAACTGTGGTACATGTAAAATACAGTTTCTTAGTAGTAGCAACTGAAATGGATATACAACACTTAGCCTAGGCTACGGTCGACGGCTAGCGCTGGCACCGCTTTATGCATGCGGATTTTCCACCTTTAGCCGTGTGGTGCCACCCAAACCGCGGTTAGGGGCGCTAGCACCAGCCCATGCATACGGGCCTACCCTCCGTCTCAACACTTGTCATGCATTTCTTCCTGTTGCTAAATTCGCGCGTTTTTTTACTCTCTACGTTTCAGCTTACAGCAGTTAATTAATTCAAGATGGCAGTGACACACTACCTGCTGGCGCTGGCTGTCCTGGCGGTGGTCGGAGGAACTATGGCTAACTGGCACCGGTCTCAGTTCGCTAGTCCGCAGGACGCCTCGGGCGACTTCTGCGGGCGAAAAGGTCGCAAGTCTTACGTCTGTGACCCCGATAATAAGCTCACTTTCACACAGGGTAAGGACATGTTGTCTGTTTCAGAACCACTTGACCTGATAAACAGTTAACAGTTAATATCATTGAAGCTGCAGAATCAGAAGAAAGCATCAAATTTTGTAAATCAAAACATATCTAGATTTGCTCCTAAGTACACCGTATTCAGTATCCGTATCTTATTACCACGGCAGAATGCATGCATCAATCATGTGCCAATATAGAGGGAGTGCACGTGACGTCATCACTCGGCGGTTAGCCATCTTGGATTACACTTAATACCACCTATGGTGCCCCCTGTCTTATACCAAGAACACTATGGCCACCACTGGGCCTACCTATAATCAGGGCCGCGTTCAGGCTCCGTCTCGGAGGCGCCCGTGACGTCAGGCTAGGCTGAACGGATTTAGCTGTTGGCCGCCTCGAAAATGGCGGCCTCCATAGGCGGCGGCCATTTGCAATGGACAAGCTGGGCTGTAATTGGCTGAAAGCACTGCATGCGGCGGCCATTTTCGAGGCGCATTTTGTCTCCTGCCTGAAAAGGGAGGCGTCTCCAAGACGTCGCCGAGACAGACTCTGAACGCAAATAGACCAAAAAGCATCGCCGAGACGTCGCCGCGGCGCCTCCAGGACGGACCCTGAACGCGGCCCAGGGCTGCCAAAGTATGTGGCGCCACCTAGTGGGTACTGCCTGAACCTTTCTAATTCTTTGACAGAGCATCCAAAGTGTCAACATACTGCACTTTAGCAATGATGTGAGGCTACATGATTTAAAAAATGCTTCCTCTCCATCAAAAAAACTCTTTCCCCCAACCTTTGAGGCCAAACTGCTCAAAACAGTGACAAATAAACCAACAAATCGGTAAATAAACACAATGTAAGCACTTCCAAGCCTTGCACATGTAATCCAATATGGCCACCGGAAGTTGCCTCGTGACGTCATTACACCCCCTCTATAGGGTATGCACTGACGTCACGCTAAACGGAAGTGTGGGCATTGTGGCGATAGTAACCACAATAATAAAGGCTGTCACACTGCAAACTCAATGGCTATGAGCAATCTTCCGATAGGATAGGTTAAATATCTCTAAAACCACAACACCTAGAAACAAACTGATTGGAATACACATAGAAAACATGTTTACCAAAAAGATTATATTAAATTGATATGGTTAGGGTTATGGATTTCTATTAAATTTGAATAAAACTGACGTTTTGCACTGTGCGTACCTGTATACTCAATGCATTGTCAATGGCAGTGAGCAATCTTCAGACAGAAAAAGTTAAATATCTCTAAAACTACAACACCTAGAAACAAACTGATTGGAATACACATAGAAAACATGTTTACCAAAAAGATTCTATTAAATTGATACGGTTAGGGTTCTGGATTTCTATTAATTTTGAATAAAACTGACGTTTTGCACTGCGCGTACCGGCAAACTCAATGCATTCATTGCCAATGGTCGTGAGCAATCTTCATACAGAAAAAGTGAAATATCTCTAAAACCACACCACCTCGAAACAAATCGCTTGGTACACATATAGAAAGCATATTCAACGAATAGGTTATATTAAATTTATAAGGTTAGGGTTCTGGATTTCTATTAATTTTGAATGAAATAGACGTTTTGCACTGGGCATGCAGGAAAACTCTGGGTTGTTTACTGTTTGATATCGGCACAATGGCCGTGCATCCGGTTGATGACGTCACGTGAATACCCTATATAGAGGGAGTGCATGTGACATCATCACTTAGCAGTCAGCGGCCAGCCATCTTGGATTACGAGCACCCTCCCTTGCCATCTTGTGAATGCATGCAGATGCAGTAAAACAGAGTTTTCTTGTTTTCTGGAAGGTTCTGGGCAGTTTGCATCCAATGTGTTTACTTACAACACTTTAGCAACAACTTCTGAGGACAAAATGCTCAAACCAGTGACAAATAAATCAACAAATCAGTAAATAAGCACAGTGTAGGCAGTTGCAAACCTTCGGTATGTCGACATTTTTCACCCATTTGATAAGATAAGTTAAAGTTAGCCTTGTTGTTTCCAGAAATGCTTATATATATTTTACCTCGGTACTATCATCTGGCTACTCGTAGTCCAGGGAGAAGGAAGCACATCTGGGTACAGCAATTAGCATAATCAACTCACAACGATATTGCGTTTGTGAGTGACTCCGGCAGCTTTATATATTAACTACAAAACCAACCCGGTTAGTATCTTATTAACTGGATACGTTGGTTCAGTTCATGTTAGCATTGACATACAAAAAGTTTTGAAACTTTTCCATATGTTATTACTGTTTTACAGCTTAATTACGATTGAAATATGTAAGATCGTTAGAACAATGCAGCCATTGTTTGTTATTGATAAAGCTGCCCATTGCCGAACGGAGAGATGTTTGGCACGAGCCATTTACATCAATAGGATTTATTCCTGGGTTTCATTAAAGTTGCATAGTCCGATGAAAACATCAAATTTTCAAAACCAAAATACTTATCTAGATGTGATTCTACATATTCAACTTAGATACTGGTGCACTTATTGAGCATTTGTTGCTGCATAGAAGGTTGTAACAAGTCAATTTAATAGAACCTGTAACTACTGAAGTCTATGGTGTCGGAGTTTTGGCATGCTTGCCAAAATTAATTTGGCATACTTTGACCTCAAATATCTCCAAAGTTATCTATTTGAAGTAAAAATTATTTCGAACTAAAGTAAAGTAGACAATAACGATCAGCATAGTGTATTTATCTCAGAAAATGGCAGAAACTCAAAAGCATCGGACTATGCAACTTTAAGATTCCCCAATTAAGTATTCGATAAGGCATACCTCCAAGTCCTATAGTATTTTCTTCAACTTGTTGGCGAAGACAGCCACAGGTGGGAGAAGTTTATAGGACAGAGAGTGTGGGAGGTGACCGCTACACTGGTCCCTACCCCTCGTTTGGTTCGGTTGGTTGTCCATGCCGTTATCCTACGACTGTCTATTAACCACACGCCTGTGTTAAAAATGGTTTAAATACGGTTTTAATGCCATGATACTCACCTAGTATAATTATACTCTAATTATCTGTGTGATATTCAGCCCGAATAATGCCTAACCCTTGGTATTTTGGTGTTTTACAGATGCCGAGCTATGGCTACGAAGCGGAGTAAGGCAGAGGCACCTCGAGCGCTCAGTGAAGATGAAGAATCTTCACCACCGGCACAGATGCAAGGGTCGCCAGAACAAAGAGATTCCGACGAGGTGGGCGGGAGGGGGTCTGAGCACGGCCCAGCTGACCTAGATGAAAGATTTGCAACGTTAGTTCAGCAGAAGGAGATTTTTCCCTCCAAAGTGCCAACCAGGAAAGGAAAGAAGCCAGTGCAGGATTCAGAGGAATTTGACTTGGAGGATCTTTCAGAAGATCAGGCCTCATCTGACGATGAGTCTGAGGAGGAGGTTGTTGTGGCTGTGTGCAAACGCAAGGACAAAAAGAAGGCACACTAATCAGATGGGGATGAGTACACGAGGGCATGTAAGAAGAAGCCGCACGTGAAGAAGAGCAAGAAGAAGTCCAAGAAGAGGAAGAAGAACAAATCCTCTTCTTCTGACTCTTCGACGAGCTCTGACTCTGATACTAAATGCGCGGGGAAATACTCAGAGTTGAGTGGCATGGTGATAAAGAAGTGCAAGGTTCTTCGAAGGAAAAAGATCCATACCACTATGATGATGAGGAAAACCATTCAGGGGCGCTTTAACACCTTTAAGCCGGCTGAGGTTATTATGAGGTTGGCTGAGAAATTCACGGGGATCAAAGGGATCCCGGAATCTACCATCAAAACGATGGAGTCAGAGGTGAGACTGAGCGAGGACTGGAAGAATTTTGAGACGGTTCTTCACACTGTACATACAGGGGTACTCTCAGCGCTCTCAGCCATTACACCGATAGCCAACAGGATAATGGCTGAGAATAATGGCGAGGAAAATGGATGTGGGAATTGCGCTGCTGACAAAGACTAGCAATTTCCTGTCATACAGACGTTTCAAAAACGTCTTTAAGACGGTCTGCACGGATGCAGGAAAGGAAGTACCCCAATCTAAGAAGGTCTTGGACAATGACGGGAAGGAATACCCATTATTCCTTGCCCCCAAGTCCATTAAGGGAAAGCCACTGGACAAGAGCATGATGTTCGGTGGACAACTCCAGCACTTGTTCAAACAAGTGGAGACCGGCTCCAAGTGTGGGAAACATATGGAAACGGATAAAAAGAAGTCTGCAGACACAAATCCTACCCACTTCAAAAAGACGAGGCAGGATTTTCGAAGCCGTCAAACCGGACAACGTGGAGGCCGGTTCGGAACGAACTTCAGCTTCCAGGCCAGGGGAAGGGGCCAAAGGCAGTCGTTCGACGGGAACAGACCCTTCAAGAGGGAGTTCAATGCCCAGAAACCGTTCCCCCACCCAGGGAACAAATAGAAGTGGCAACGCAAACACCCTTCATATGAGGGAATGACCTGCAGAGTGGTTCATGGCCAGCCGCTTACCGAGGCCTTCCAAGTGCAAACAGGAGTGAGGCAGGGATGCCTACTGTCACCCTTCCTTTTCCTGTTGGCGATAGATTGGGTAATGAACATCAACTGCCCAGAAGAGGATTGGGATCCAATGGACCCCTTGGACGCAGTTGGATGACCTCGACTTTGCTGATGACCTGGCACTTCTTTTCCACACCCAGCAACAAATGCAGGAGAAGACCACTATCATCGCAACTCACTCAGCACACCTTGGCCTCACTATCAAAGACCCTATAATACTAAGACGGCTCACTCCCTATCTCTCCCATGGTAATGTAAATTTTGCAGTGCCACCTTGTGGTGGGTTTGATCAGCCCGGCTGCTGGTTGGTGTTTCAGATGTAAACACATACAATTATATTATACATGATATAGTTAAGTATGAATACACATCAATATGAAATTACTATGAACAAATACACATCATCATCAGCATCATCATCATCATCATCGCCATCATCACACATCTTTCACATTCATATATACATTTATACATATAATATAGCTACTGTTTATCCAAGAGAGCAGCCTGCACACCAAGTGGTGGGTTTGATCATTTTGATTGCACAGTACAGGCTGAGTGAGCCATCTTAGTATTATAGGGTCTTTGTCACTAAACACAAAGGGAAGAGCAAAATCCTCAAAATTAACAAAACAACACAGCCCCCATCAGACTAGAGGGAGAAGCACTAGCGGAAGTGGAAAGCTTCACCTATCTTGGAAGTGTGGTCAACAGGCTGGGATGGTCAGATGCTGATGTAAGGGTTCGGAGTGGAAAGGCAAGGGCAGCTTTCCATCAGCTGAAGAATGTCTGGGGATCCTCGGAGCTGCCTAGGAACACCAAGATCAGGATATTTTGCTCCATGGTAAAGCCTGTTCTTCTGTATGGTGCAGAGACTTGGAGAACAACGGTCACCACCATGAAGAAAATCCAGTCCTTTATCAACACCTGTCTCAGACGAATCTTAAGAGTACGCTGGCCAAACACCATCAGTAACCTGGAGCTGTGACAGCGAACAGGACAGCAGCCTGTTGAGGAGGAGATCCTTCAGAGACCCTGGAGATGGGTTGGCCATACCCTTCGCAAGCCTGCATTCAACACCGCAAGACATGCCCTCTTCCAGAATCCACAGGGGAAAAGGAAGAGAGGCAGGCCAAGAAACAGCTGGTGCCGTGACCTGGAGGCAGATGTGAAGAGGTCTGGCCATACATGGAGACAGCTGGACATAATGGCCCAGGACCGGGATAACTGGCCTTGTTTGTGGCCTATACCCAAAGTTGGGCAGTAGGGGTAATTAAGCAAGTAAGTAAGTAACGCAAACACCAGTAAGCATATTTAAAGCTGGTAACCTCAATAATTGCCTCCCTGAATGGAATATCATTACGGAAAATTTAGCTATCCTTAGTTTATTTAAAGAAATGGGGACTTCATTGTCTACTTAAAGGAGTCAAACCATTAAAAGCTACAATAGCCCAGGTAGTAAGATTTCTAAGAATATTAGAAGATGAAGGGTTAGGATTTGGTGCAATTAATGAGGCAAGATATGCACTTTCAATTATTCTACCAAGGATAGATGGACAAACAATTGGAAAGCATCAGGTAGTACATTGGTTCATTAGATCGGTGTATGAAAGGAACCCACCCAAACCCAAATATAGTAGGTTTTGGGATGTGTCTATAGTATTTAAGTTATTCAAGTCATGTCCTAGTAATAGACATTTATCAATGAAGGAACTAGGATTTAAGTTAGCAGTGCTATTACTGCTAGTGATGGGACACAGAGGCCAAACCATTGTGGCTCTCTCACTCAATGGACTAGAGATAAATAAGGATGAGGCAACATTCGGTGTAGAGACATTACTAAAGTCGAATCGCACAGGGTACCCACTCTCCAGTACATGTAAATAGTTTTCCGGAAGATAAACGGATATGTGTAGTTTCAGCCATTAGGGCGTATATATCCAAGTCACGGATCCCACTCAACGTGTGGAGCCATGGTCTCTAAGGTAAGACAATTAGGAATATCAGTAAAGAGAATCCTTGCACACACGGGGTGGAAGATGGCTAGATCGTTTGCAAAACATTACAACAAATGACTAAAAAAGCGAGGCGGCCTGGCGACTTGCCTACTCACCAACTGAAGACGGGTGAGAAACAAAATTAATATTTTGCACTAAAAAACAATAGTATGATTACAACATTAAGTATAAAAGGATTAAAAAAATGAGATTACGTCAAATTCTCCCTGTGGGAAAACCACCACAGTCTCATGTGGGGGATCGCTGGGACCAAGTGGTCCTTCGCCCCTGCCGTGTTGGCCACTCGTGGCTAACATGTTTTCCTGCTCAAGGGGGACCCTCCCCCTGAATGTATTGGATGTCAGTCCCCACTGACTGTCAAGCACATTTGACTAAACTGTGTCGATTTTATGGCACTGCACCAACAATTTTACACTGCAAACAGCATGCATGACCTTTTTACTAAAGTAAAACAAGAAGACATATTAGCCTTTTTGAGGGCAGCTGGTCTCTACCACCTGTTCATTAAAACAATTTTTATTAATTAATTCTTGTATCTATTTTATTTAATTATATGATTTTGAGCTTTTAAAAATTCATGTGTCTATTGACACATAACTGATTGTATGCTTTTACATTATATGTAAAGGCGATGGTTGAATAAAAAACAAACAATTCTCGCTGTGAATATGGCCTATGCTGCCAACACGGCGTAAAGAAACCACCAATCAATCAATCCCTGGATTACGAGTAGCCAGAGGGTAGTACCGAGGTATAATAGTATAGTTATACAAATCTTACCTGGGTACAAATGATGGATAACTGGTGTTTTCCTGAGGTACTAGCCTCAGATAGTCGTGGGTCAGGGCCCTCCTACCCTACCCTACCACGACTATCACATTTCGCTGGTGCCAAAACGAAAACACCAAAGTGTCCATATAATACTAGGAGCATTTTTTATCCTATAAAGTATGTAAAAGATTGCTGGACCCAGGTGCGCTTCCTTCTCCCTGACCCAATGACTATCCAAGGCTAGTACCTCGGGGAAAACACCAGTTATCCATCATCTGTACCCAGGTAAGATTTGTATAACTATACTATATCCATATATAAAAATTTATTTAAATGTACCTATCTAGCTATTCAATGTACATGTGATCATTCTCATTCCAATTATCTCAAACAGCGAATCAGTTGGACCGGACGATTGAGCGAATCATTAACGAGACGAGGTGCCCATGCTCCAATTACCGCTGTATGCAGGACCGGTCCGGCTACCATGTCGGCATTGCCATAGCACCGGGCATCCTCTCCGATGCCGAGATGAAGAAGTTGGCAGACGGAGAAGAAAAGTACTTGGAGTGAGTGACCCTTTTGAGTATTCGTTCATAAATCTATCCATTACAAGACCTAGCACCAATTGGATATTCAGAAAATCTGTTTTAATTATGATAACCTACCTTCAGGAGCAACTAACAGCCTCGCCTCTTCTCCCGCCACCCTACTCTAGCTATAGTTGCAGGAGGTAGATGGGTGGTAAATATATAACATTGTTTCAGGGCTCATTGTGTGTAGTTTATTAATGCGAAGCATGCCAGTGCCTATTCAAAACTAATACAAAATATTGTTATATAGTTTTATTTTGTAGTCACTTCTTATAGGGAATACTTTTTGCATTAATGTATGCATTAGTCACAATTTTCTTCCATTTCTTTCTTTAATTTCCCGTTATATTGCTGACTAAACCCTAAGCTCAGGAGCCTTAGATTATACAATGATACAGCCCATAGAACAAAGAGGCGGTTTCAAAATACAGTAAGCAAATTATCAATAAATACGCATTTCATTACATTTGTCACAGGTGAATATATCGGCTTTGTTGGATCACCTTTAAAGTTTAAGCTCTAATGAGCCATTGTTCTGATGCTATCTAAACATCTATTATAGTATTAATCTGAGGCCATCCTGTTTAGTGATAGCAAAGACCAAATGAAGCGACTGCACCTGACAGAGCTGTTCGCTTACACCGTCCTCAAGCAGTGGGAGCTCGGTCGGTGCCAAGAAGACATCGTCATCGCCTATGACCCTGAAAACTTTTCTGTAAGTAGCTTCTGCTCAATATAAATGGCAAGATCATTAAAATTGCATAGTCCGATGGTTTTGAGGTGGGTTTTCTTTTGTCATTTTCATAGATACATATATTGGGTTGATCGTTACAATCTGCCTTGCTGAAGCTTGAGGTAACTTTGATTTAAAATGACTAATTTGGGAGATATTTGAAGTATAAACTAGCAACGTTAATTTTGGCATGCTTGCCAAAACCCTGACCCCATTGGCTTTAGCAGTTACATGCTCTGTTAAATTGACTTAGTACGCCCTTCTATGTAGAAACAAATACTCAATATGTGCGCCAATATTTAAGTTGGATATAGGTTCAAATTCAGATAAATGTATTGCTTTTGAAAATGTGATGCTTTTTTATCAGACTATGCATCGTTATGTACCTTTGAGTTATTCCTTTATATTATCCGTGGGGGTCGGGGCGTTTTCATGTAAACGAAGGAACATTTTGACTCGAGAGGGATTTGAACCCACACTGCCATTCCGTGGTTAGCATTCTGTTAGCTTATCTAGGCTCCGTGATGCAATCAACCTACCCCCACCTACCTGTGGATGTGGCATTTCACCTGGGAATCTCAGTGCTCCTCACTGGACTATCATTATTTCATCAGTTCTCGTTAGCGATTCTTCATTTAGACTTTGCTGTCTCATAGAACGTGTGTGCCCTACATGTTTTGGCTAGAACATAGTAAAATAGACTTCTGTCAACAGAGATGACTCGTACATCTAACAAGATCTCTCCATGAATAAATCAAATTCCAAATATCCATTCTTCTGTCTAATGTTCTAAGCCAAGAGCAGTTTTTAAAGTTTTGTTATTGTTTAGGGATGAAAGATAGCGATTTCGCGGATTTCTGCCATTTCTTTTGGTAAATCTGCAATTTTTGTCTTTTCTAAATATCCGGGACATGATAAAGAATGTTGTTCTCTCCATCAACATAAAATTCCAGAAACTCTTAAGACATTTAACTCTGTCCCAGGCTGGTGATTGTCAGTACTGGGTCAGCAGCCAGCGTTGGGTAGGCGGCCGGCCAGAGGTGGGCCTGCCATATGCTGAGGGTTTACACTATCAGGAAACCATGGAATAATACCACAAGTCAGGTTTCATACACTACCCTCCTAGCACTAGCCTAGCTCCATTCCACAGATCAGTTAGTGCAGACTATTCTTGGAGAGCGAGCATTTCACCTAGCTATCAATTTCGGCCTTTTTTCCCCGAGATTGCTTTCGTCCCCGATTGTTGTTGTTTAGATTATTATCATTATCATTATCATTATCATTATCACTGGAGGCGGTGGCCGAATCAGTAGACTGTAAGCTTTCTGTGTCGAAGGTAGGGAGCTTGAAACCCGACCGAGTCAAACGTATGACGTACAAAATCTATACTTGTTGCTACCTAGCCTGGCACTTGTCATTACCAGGATAGGGCAAGGACTGGTTAGTTCAGTATCAGGATAATGTGACTTAGTGGGATATTAGGTCATGGTGCCAACGGCCTGGTCTCCCAGTGGGGTAACACTATAAGTCACCATGACCTTAGATGTTGCCAGGAGATAAAACGCTATCAATCAATCATCATCATCATTATTATTTGCACATTATGTCTAACCAAATTGACTGCACTTGCATGTAGATGTTCACCGTTGGAGGTAAGACTGCCTTGAAGCGACTCAGCCCAAACATCATTGGAGATATCACCATGACCAATAGGGACGAGTTCTCCAAAGGAACCTACCAGGGACTTCATAAGATACTTGCAGACTACAGGTGAGCTGCTGACATTGTCCTGTGTCATTTCGATTGCTCTCATCGTAAAACAGCTGTCATTTTAGAACGTGCTGGCCAGGTGGCTTAGTGGTTTCCACTGTCATGGGTAGATCATTTGAAAACATCTCTAACCATGACCTTGTGCTTTCAGTTGTAGTGTAATCGTGATCAGAGTAACTTGTCATGTGAGTAGTCATGGTTACAGCAACCAAAACATGTGGTTTAAGCTTTTATTCAGCCATAGTGATCAGACTAAGTTGTTGAATGAATAGTTATGTTTACTACGCCAGTCACAGTATTGCATGCGACCACAAAACAAGGGCTGGTCGCAAAGTTGTCCTGGTGGTCACTGACCTCCTTGCGACCATTATGGTTGCATTTTGGTCACAAGAAGGTTGCAAGTACTGCACTAAAAACCACCTTGTGACCAAAATGGTCGCCCAGAGGTTGGCTACCATTGCTTTGGTCGCAAGGAGGTCACCGGTGACTGGGTTCTTTGGTCCAAAGTGGCTGTAAAGTGGTCGCAAGCTGTAGTGTGACATGGGCTCATGGTGACCCAGTACATAATCTTGAAACTTTGCTAATCGCCAATGGTCTCTTCACCCCAGGTTGGTTCTGCTGAATAAATTCGACGCCCAGCCGGTGTACAGCTACAAGGCCAAGATGGCGGCGGTGGTGGGGAGCGGTGCGCCTCACCTCATTGCCACCACGCTCAGCCTGCTGGTGGTCGCCGTCCTCTCCGCACTGTGGTAGGAGCACCCCTACACACCTCGCCACACCCGTCGTCTTTCAGACACCGCTGTAAGGTCACTCCCAGCACCAAGGACAACCAAGGCCTTAGTAGAACTCTTGTCAACCCGATTCCGGAACAGTAACCTGGGGCAGTTCTCGCATGGTTACTTCTCATTAATTAAACCGAGAGGAAAACAAACACAACTCTTAAGAAACAAAAACAAAAACCCTCCGATTTTATAGTTATTAGCATTGTGAATTTTCTTTGATTCATTTATTAAAAATTGTCTTTGTTCAAAGAATAAGTGATAAGAAGTAATCCTTTTCTCATCTTTCTCTCCTTATCTCTCAGCTGTGCATTCTTATTCTTTATCTGAATAAGTTACCACGATGAAGGCAATGCCATTATTCCTTAAATAATATTATTATTATTATTCAACAAATGGTTTGTTCTGAAGATATGATATGGTGTACCGTATCACAAAGAAGACTTGTACTTTGTGCTCTTTTCGGAAGAAATCTTTTGTTCTTGTCATCCCATAAATTGAGATTTTTTATCTGGCCGATTTCCCCCGGATATGGTCAAAATTTGCGACCATTCCGGCTTCTCCCATCAATTCATAAAATATTTTCCTCTTTCCCCCCCACGATATTCTCATCTAAGCAACCCCCCCCCCCGCCACACACACACACACACAACTCTAAACTAATCTTATTCGAATTCAAGATGAAGATGAATCTCTCTTTTCTTAACAACAAATGCTCTCTTTTTTCGGGGGGGGGGGGTGAAGGGGTTGAATCGCAGCATGCCTAGTTTAGTCGGCCATAATATATTGTGCCACAAGTAAGACCTATACTTTATAGCCATACGGCTTCCAGCTATAGACTACCTATCACCATGGGCCTGTGAATCTTCCAACTGTGACCATTTTGATCATCCGGAACATAGTGAGCCTGCCTTACCTGGCCTGCCTTACCTGGACACCCGGCCGGTGCACACAGCCTACAGCCGTGTACACACGTTATAAGTGCGCCCAGGGTGAGGCCCTGCATGCTGGGACCTTGTACATTATTACCCCTCCAACTGCACCTTCTGTCAACGAACTACGCACATGTACCTTTTAAATGTCTACATGACTGTTACTGAACCGCCGCCTTTTATTGCCGGGCCAGTTGTCAGGTGTCACCAGTGTCTTGTGTTTTTGTCGCCCCACCTTTCATGCGCTTGAACTGTTGTACAAATAAGTAATTGTACAAGGCGTTTTGAACAAACTGCTACGAGTAGGACAGGTGACCTTGAAATGGCGAGATTATCGTCTTGGAATAATATTTTTATGGGGGGGGGCAGAAAGGAGCTTTCATTAACAAATACCGTATGTCAATAAGCCATTCAATGCAATCAGTTGAGTAAAAAAATTTAATTATGAATTAATGTTCTGTGAATTAATTACTTAATTAATACTGGAGCTACTCTTTTGGTTTCAGTTAATTTGGTTGGATCTATTTTAATACACCTGTCCTGATTGTGTGTATAAAACAGTGACATTTTGGTATATGGTAGTAATGAAGCGAGCTTTTGAGTGTGCTGATCTCCTATTGGTTATTACACTGCATAGTTATGCGCCTGGTTAAACTGCAAAGCCACAAACATACGATGCACCTGGTGCGTTCAACGTTTGTGTTTCTAACTGTATTTCGGACAATTCAATGAAGGTGAGTTCACACAATGGCGAAATCATGCGCGCATCTTCAACAACTGAATAATTTCCACGGAGAAGTAACAAGAGTTGTGTGATATCAGTCACGCTTCAACAGGGTAGCTGCTTTGGGTCTGGCCTTCACATGGCGGTTCAATCTGGCGTAATTCTAGCCATGATGTAAACTCCGCTTTGGCCTCTTTTAAATATGCATAGTTTCAGTCTAATATATCGTTTATGCATTGTTGGTTTGTATGTGTATAATACAATTCATCATGTAGTTATCGTTGTCATTGTCTAAGAGATCGCATATATATGTATATTTTATATACACACACGATATATGTATAGATCATATATATAGATCATATATGCATAGTCCTGTATATATCTTTCGTGCTGCCCAGTGGTGAAATAAAGTATGAACACTTATCCCTTATTATGAGCAAGGTAAATAAATTCATCCCATATATATATATATATATATATATATATATATATATATATGTTAAGGTAAAATTGAAGGCGTTAAGGCCAGGCGCAGCTGGCATACAGTGCACAGGGCCGCTCACAGGGGGCACCACTGTGGCCTATGTCATACTAACAGGGTCAGCTAGATCGGATACAGCGCTAACTATTACATAGGGAACTGAAGATCGGTAGTGTCCTTGTTTATCTTCTCATAATGGATTATAGAGCACATATATGCGATCACTAACATAATGATAATATTTTACTTGGATAATTAGCATTGGCACTGAATATACGTGGGCCTCGCATCCCACTACCCCTGTACCTGATATGGGATCTTACACTGCCACTTGTGTTAATTTCATGAAATGGGGTGGTATTTGTGATCTTGAATTGAAACTTTTTGGCGGATCTTTTCCTCTAAGTGAAACCTAATGCCTCAAGCTGAGGTTGCTGGAGACGGGAGACAAGACACAGCGAGAACACACTACCCCTAACCCTATCTACCCTTGTCTGGAGTTGCTGTATAAAACAACCTACCTTCTTAGCTTTTAAAATTATATCATGATGGGGGGGGGGGGGGGGACTTATGAAAATGTGAAAAATACTCAATGAAGATGTACTTGCTTATAATTTGTTTTAAATTGGGATGTGGCTTAGTGGGTTCCACTGAGTAACCCACATGGTGGGTGGAGAGATCAAACTAAAGTCTGTGCTGTGGATGCCATTGCTGCTTGTCGCTGTCCCTCATGGTGCTGCGTCTGCGTCTGGTGGGTCACAACGCCATCTTCAACACTAAATAAATGCCCTGTCTCAGCAGCCTCCTGTGTGGGCAGGAGGGGTGTGCAGAAGGGTCCTTCTAATCCTACTGCGTACATAACCCCCATGCTCTTTGGTTTCTGACATATTTCTTTTTAAAGATGAATCTATTACTTTCGTTTTGTATAGTGACTTATGTTGAAGGTTTAACATTGAAGTAACTTATGTTGAAGGTATAACTTTGAAGATATTAGAAGTGAAAATATGGAAAAGTACTTCTGGTACGCACACCGACATGTTGGACACCGTAGGCTTCAGCAGTAACAAGTTCTGTTAAATTAACTTCGTATTTCATTATATACAGCAAAAAGTGTTTAATAAGTAGCCCAATATCTAAGTTGGCGATTTGTGATTAAAGTTAGTTCACTACTTATGTTACCCCCGTCCTGATATGATGTTGCTGGGACGTAAAACAACAACAAACAAACAACAAACAATTTATGTTACGAAAAGTTGATACTTTCATCGGATTTTGTAGCTTTATAACTACACGCCGGTAGGACTTGAATCTGAAAACGTGAATCAAACACTTCTTTATCAATTCTTGTATTGCATAAATGTGAATCTAAGGACTATTATTAGTGTGGAGAATGGTAGATGGAGATACCTGGGTTTCTTCTCACCCTCTCCCCGCCATGACGTCAGTTCAAATTGATTGGGACTGCAATGATGCGCTCGTTTGCTTCCTGTTGCCTAGCGGCGAGAGCTGGTACCACGCTCTCACGTGGTGCAGTCATTGTTTGCTGGGAAGCAAGGAGCAAGTAAACCGCCTAAAACGACACTCTCATGACTCATGACTCATAACTCCTGGAATAATCCAAACATATATTTGTAAACCGCCTAAAACGACACTCTCATGACTCATAACTCCTGGAATAATCCAAACATATATTTCTGTAGGACAGTGGTTGTTGCTGTTTGTTTGTACATACTTATTTCTATTATTGAATTCTTTTAAATAGCAACAGTTTTTAGGTATTAAATTCACTAACCACAGAACAGTTTCCCATTGATGGACCTTAATTGTATATATATATAATTATAAGCTATTATTTTACCTCGGTACTATGCCTCTGGCTACTCGTAGCCCAGGGATAAGGAAGCACATCCGGGTCCAGCAATTAGCATAATCAGCTCACAGCAGGAGGATGTTTGTGAGCAGCTCCGGCAGTTTTTCTACTTTAACTACAAAACCAACAAGGTAGTATCTTTCAAAATCGATAAGTTGGTTCAGTTCATGTTAGCATTCACATACAAAGTTTAAAAAAAAACTTTTCACTAACTTTTAGCTGATTTACAGCTTAGTTTCGATCGTGTTACATATGATCATTAGAACAATGCTTCCATTGTGTAGTTATTAATTAAGCCGCCTGTTGCCGAAGGGAGAGATGTTTGGCAGGAGCCAGTTACATCGTTAGAGATTCATTCCCTGGGTCTCATTAAGATTCCCCATTTGTGATCGTCGTTAAGGCGTACCTCCGAGTCGTATAGTATTTTCTTGTTGGCGAAGAAAGCCACAGGTGGGAGAAGAAGTTTATAGGTAGTGTGGGAGGGCACCGCTACACTGGTCCCTACCCCTTGTTTGGATCGGTTGGTTTACCATACTGCCATCCTGCGACTGTCAAATTAGCCAAACGCCTGCGTTAAATACTGTTTTTAATGCCATAATGCACACCTCGTATAATTATACTCTAATTATCAGTGTGATAGTCAGCCTGAACAATGTCTAACCATTGGTTTTTGTTTTTACTCGCATCCTCCGAGCTATGGCTACGAAGCAGTGTATGGCCGAGGCATCTCATGCGCTCAGTGAAGATGAAGACCGCTCACCGCCGGCATGGGTACAAAGGTCACCCTCGCCTGAACAAAGGGATTCAGACGAGGCGGGGGGGGGGGGGGGACGACACTGATCTAGATGAACAAGTCGCTAGACTGGTTTAACAAAAGATGGAGGAGTTGTTGCCCTCCAGAGTGGCCACTAAGAAGAAATCCAAGGTGGTGCTCGATTCCAATGATTCGAAGTGGGAGGATCTTTCTGAAGATCAGGCCTCGTCTGACGATCAGTCAGAGGAAGAAGTGGTTGTGTATGTGCGCAAGCGCAAACACAAACACAAAAAGAGAGCGCACTCTTCGGAAGGGGACGAGTACACAAGGGCCCATAAGAAGAAGCCCCTCGTGAAGAAGAGCAAGAAGAAGACGAAGAAAAGGAGGAAACAAATCTTCCTCCGACTCTTCGTCCTCTACAAGTTCAGACTCCGACACAAAACATGATGGTAAGCATGCGAAATCCTGTGGTAAAGAGACCCAAGAAGTGCAAGGTGCAGAGGCGGATGAAAGTCCACATTACGACACTGATTAGGAAAACTATTCAGGGGCACTTCAACACTTTTAAGCCATCCGAAATGGTCATCAAAATGGCTGAGAAATTTATGGGCATCAAGGGGATCCCGGAATCCGCCATTAACGAAATGGACCCGGAAGTCATACTAAGCGAGGAACGCAAGAAGTTTAAGGTGGCACTGCACACAGTGCACAAAGGGGTTCTTTCGGCCCTCACAGCCATCGCGCCTATTGCCAATAGGATGATGGCCGAGAACAAGTTCTCCGCGCTGTGCAACGATATTAATGGGGGAATTGCGTTGCTAACCGTGACGAGCAATTTCCTCACGTACAGATGCTCTGAGAACGTGTTCAAGGTGGTCTGCATGGACGCAGGCAAGGAGGTAGCCATGTCGAAGGTCACAGATAATGATGGGAAGGAATATACGTTATTCCTTGCCCGCAAGCCCATTAAGGGGAAACCGCTGGACAAAATAAAGATGTTCGGTGGCCAGCTCCATTACTTGTTTAAACAAGTTGAGACAAGCTTCCAGTGTGGCAAGCACATGAAGACGGATAAGAAAAAAATCCACAGGTGCAAATTCTAACCATTTCAAGAAAATGCACCAGGATTTTCGAAGCCAATGAGGAGGTCGATTCGGGACAAACTTCAGCTTCCAGGGCAGGGGAAGGGACCAAAGGCAGTCGTTCAGCTGGAACGACGGGAACCGACCCTTCAAAAGGGAGTTCAACGAGGTCAACAGGTGGTCGGAGGATGGAAGATGAAATCTCCGATCACATAAATGTTTTAGAACTTATTTATCTAGGACTCTGTAGTCCAGTGCACCTACCTAAAAATCATGTACGGGTTTTGACAGACAATACGACAGCTATGACCTACATACGTAATATGTGAGGCATTCGTTCCAAACCATGTAATTATCTGGCGAAGCTCATTTGGAACTGGGCAGAAGAACACAAGATATGGCTAACAGTAGCACATATCCCATGCAGTCAAAATACTTTGGCTGACAAGAAAATCCGACATTTCCATGACCATTTAGAATGGTCACTAAATCAGAGTATTTTTGACCACATTTGTCACAAATTGGGCAAACCAGAAATTGACTGATTTGCATCACGCAATAACAAAAAGTTCACCAAATATGTGTCTTGGCATTCAGAACCAGAAGCCTGGAGAGTAGAGGCATTCTCATTAATTTGGAATAATGAATTTTATTACAAATTTCCACCATTCAGCATTATCAGCAGAGTGGCCAGGAAGATCAAGATGGATCACACACACACAGTACTGATAGTACCAGCATGGGAAACACAACCATGGCTAGCGGCAATAACATTAGCAGCAACAGACGTGCTTAGATTCCCAAGAGGATGCAACACCAGGGACCACTAACAGTCCACGGAAACATGTCGACAACACCCCTTTTGGCATTCCTTTTTTAAGAAAACATTTAGAACAATATGGTTTAGACAAAATTACAAAAGAAAGACTTATTTCACATGCCTGGAGGAAAGGGACAGTAAAATTATATACAAGTTATCTAAAGAAATGGGGACTTCATTGCCGTCTAAAAGGAGTCAAACCATTAACACCTAAAATAGCCCAGATATTGAGATTTCTAAGAATCCTGGAGGATGAAGGATTAGGATTTGGAGCAATTAATGCAGCAAGATGTGCGCTTTCAATCATTCTACCTAGAATTGATGAACAGACAATTGGAAAACATCAGTTAGTACACTGGTTTATCAGACAAGGATGAGGCAATATTCGATTTAGAGACATTACTGAAGTCAAATCGTACAGGGGACCCACTGTCCACAGTACATGTAAATAGTTTTCCAGAGGATAAACGGATTTGTGTAGTTTCAGCTATTAGGGCGTATATATTCAAGTCACGCGGGATTAGAAATTTCAGACAGTTGCTAATCAGCTTCATTAAACCGCATGAGGCGATCTCGAGAGACACACGCGCAAGATGGACCATCAAGGTGCTTAAGGAGGCAGGAGTCAACACTGGACACCACACATCCCACTCAATGCGTGGAGCCATGGTTTCCAAGGCAAGACAATTAGGGATCTCAGTGAAGAGAATCCTAGCACACGTGGGGTGGAAGACAGCTAGATCGTTTGTAAAACATTACAACAAACGACTAGAGAAGCCAAGCAGCTTATCGACTCACCTACTCACCAACTAAAGACAGGTGAGAAATTAATATTTTGCACGACAAACAATAGTATGATTACAACATTAAATTATAGAAGGATAATAATAAAATAAGATTACGTCAAATTCACCTGTCCTGATATGACCTTAGATGTTGCTAGGATGTAAAACAACAAACAAACGTAAAATTCTCCCTGGGCTATGAGTAGCCAGCGGCGTAGTACTGAGGTAAAATAGTATAGTTATACAAATCTTACCTGGATACAGATGATGGATAACTGGTGTTTTCCCGAGGTACTAGCCTCGGGTAGTCATGGTTCGGGGCCCACCCACCCAACCCTACCACGACTATCACTTTTTGCTAGAACGAAAACGAAAACACAATAGTATCCACAAAGAGTTGATAATTTTTTATCCTATTAAGTACGTAAAATATTGCTCGACCCGGATGTGCTTCCTTCTCCCTGACCCACGACTATCCGAGGCTAGTACTATTGGAAAACAACAGTTATCCATCATCTGTACCCAATTAAGATTTGTATAACTATACTAAATACAATAGCTTATAATTATATCGCCCCAATGCACATTATATATATAATAGCTTATAATTGTATCACACCAATGCACATTTTTTACAGGTAGGTTAGCAAAATAATAGTTAGATTAGACTGTCGTACATTGTAACATTATATGGTAGCGTATTAGAATGATAGGTTTAACATGTATATTATTCTGTCAACAAGTGCCTTATTTTGCTTGCTGCTAGTGTTATAGTCTTTTAAGTATACAAGCTCTGTGTATTTTTTGCTAATAAAATGACTTTTAAAAGTTAGAGCTGGTTGCTTACTTCAGTTTTTATGTTTCTAACCACTTTCATGCCAACCAAACAGGAGAGCCGAATGAGTTAGCACTCGCTTCTCATTTGGCAGGTCGTCAGATTCAAACCATCGTTGGTAAGGAAATAAAAACAAATACCTACATCCTCAGGTCTAGTACACTAGTGCCGCACCAGAAACTTAAAGTTGGTTACCTCAGTGTTGGCATGGATGTTTTTATCCCGAATCCTCTTCGCTGTTTCAAATGCCAAAAGTATGTGGCACGGAAAGGATAACTGCAAACACGAGGTAACCTGCTTCCGATGTGGCCAGACCGGTCACGACGACACTGATTGTCGGAACCAGGCAAAATGTGCCAATTGCCTGGGCCCCATATGGCCGTGTCAAAGGATTGTCCTGTTTGAAGGGACCAGGCGGGATGGCCGAATGAGTTAAAGCGTCCGTCTCCCTTGCTGGTAGATCGTGGGGTCATGGGTTTGAACCCTGGTCGAGTCAAACCAATGACTTAAAAATTGATACTTGTCGCTTCCTAGCCTGGCGCTCGGCATTATTAGGATAGGGCAAGAACTGGTTGGCTCAGCATCAGGATAATGTGATTGAGTGGAATATCAGGTCATGGTGCTGGCAGCCTGGTCTTCCAGTGTGGCAGCACTATAAAGTCGCCATGAGTGCGCACTGTCACAAGTCGGTACTCGTCCTGATATGACCTTAGATGTTGCTAGGACAACAACAAACAAACAAATCCTAGCCAGGCGCTCGGCATTATTAGGACAGGGCAAGGACTGGTGTGCTCAGTGTCAGGATAATGTGACTGAGTGGGATACCAGGTCATGCTGCCGGCGGCCTGGTTTCCCAGTGGGACATCACTATAAAATCACCATGAGTGCGCACTGTCACAAGTCGGTACCCATCCTGATATGACCTTAGATGTTGCTAGGATGTAAACCAACAAACAAACCTGTTTGAATGAAAGAAAAACAAATCCAGCGGGTTAAAATCGAAAACCGGATAAGCTGCTCGGAAGCAGGTGGAGGGGCTTGGCAAGAGCTATGCCGCGATGGCCAAGCCCGTTACCAGGACAATCGATTGCCAGACAGATTTGACATGGCTGTCGGGAGAGAGGCTCATGACCCAGAGACCGTATGTAAAGGCATCTGGAAAAAAATCTGAAATGAAGTCTGCCTCTGTTTATACAGAGTCGGCTTCAAGTTCTACACACAAAACAATTTAAAAGGGAAAAAAAGAAGTAACAAAGAAAAGTGCTTTAATGCGCGAAAGACCACTATCAGGCTGTATGCCCGAGGGAGCAGCATCCCCCATCCTCACTGGAAATCAGTTATCAATATGGCCGAGGTTCCCCCTATCCAACTACATTAAATATGTCATATACAGCGATTTGTTTTCCTGCCTGCAAGCTGTTGCTGGGCTAAAAACGGACCACCCTTTCGTGGCAATGGTCATTTACAAAATGAACCAGCTGGCAACAGATGGATATGACATCCACTTGTGTTGGGTGCCACGCCATGCCGGCATCCAGGGAAAGGAATGAGCTGATCAGGCTGTGATGGAGGCTCTGAACTATGATGTTGAACCGTGTCTGATACCCCACTCTGCTCTGAAACCACTAATAGCCATCCACATCAAATCCAAATGGCAAAATGAGTGGGATGAACACGTTAACAAATTACATGAAATTGAATGGGCTGTGGGAAAACCACCACAGTCTCATGTGGGGGGTCGGCGGGACCAAGTGGTCCTTAGCCGCTGCCGTATTGGCCACTCGTGGCTTACACATGCTTTTCTGCTCAAGGGGGAACCTCCCCCTGAATGTATTGGGTGTCAGTCCCCCTGACACTCAAACACATTTTTACTAAGTTGCGTTGATTTCTTGGCCCTGCGCCAACAATTCTACACTGCAGACAGTTTGCATGACCTTTTTACTAAAGTAAAACAAGAAAACATATTTGCCTTTTTGAGGGCAGCTGGACTGTACCACCTCAAAGTTTAGGAAATAAATTCTATCAATTATTAATAAAACCTTTCTTTTTCTATGGGAATTTGTTTCCCTTGGCCATAAATATATGATTGTGAGCTTTTTAATTTAATGAGTGTCTATTGGCACATAATTGATTGTCTCCTTTTACATGTAAAAGCTATGGTTTGAACAAAAAACAAAATTTCTCGCCACGAATATGGCCTATGCTGCCGACACGACATAAAGCAACCACCAATCAATCAATCAATCATGACCTGGTTGTCCGACTCGGGTACTGTAACATTGAATGCTAAGAGCTACACATATCAGCAGTCTATATATCTATATTTATATAGCACGGCTTCGTCATCAGTGATAAGTACCGATAAACTGATAGCAATGGAAATAGACACGCGTCGTGTGTAATCAATGCAGCTAAGCCTGGGCTCATTCTGCTAAGTGTACTTCATGGCTCTGCCGTCGTGCAATACCTACTGCAGTAATTTGCTACTTTAAGATAACATGACCATAATTGATACATCTGCTCGAGAGGGAAGCCTGCGTTCTGCCACAGCCTTCGATTAAGTACCACCCCTACCTCACCCCACTACCCCCACCCACAATTTAAAAGGATATTAGTATGTGTGGTCACGGACATTCGGGGGTTTTTCCTTCCGTGGTTACGTGTCGTCCTGCTGAGTGAAACTTGGCAATTGCCCCAAAGAGCACAGGATCCAATCACCAAGCGAGCTGAAGAGGGGAGAGGTCGCGGATTTATAACACTGGATCTACACAGGTAAGTGACTGCCCACATTTTGAGACAGTTAACACAGTATCTGTATCTCTGGTTAGTATGAACTGCGTGGCATTCGGGACATTTATATCCTGATAGCATACTGACACTGTCCTTAGCCAACATTGGCAAATGGTTAAACAGGTTTAAGATTTGACCATGGTGGTCCAATATTGGGTCAATCTCAGCTATTGAAACATACATAGCGCTTTGGCACAACGCATGTTTCACCTGTATGCAAAGTTTTCACTGCAATTTCACTGCACAATGTTACAGATATTCTGTTCTACTTTCAAATGGATGAACCCTCCTAAAATTACACATAGTTACTGATTACTTTTCGAAACGTGTCCATGAAATAATAAAGTTCTTGTTCTAAATATTCAGTCACTCAGTCACATTATCCTGACACTGAGCTAACCAGTCGTTGACCTATCATATTAATCCTGGGCGCCAAGCTAGGAAGTAACAAGTATATATTTTATAAGTCATTGGACTGACTCGACTGGAAATCGAACTCCCGATCTCCCACACGAGAGGCCTGCGCTTTATCGATTCGCCACCGCATACAATGGGAATGTTCGGCTATGACTACCATATAATTCAGATGCGAAAGCCGGAAGACTAGTGAGTGCCTTGGTGCTGAAAAAGCTGGACTACAATTTTGAAATCAGTCTTCGACCACTCAACAACAATCGATGATCAGTCACCAACTCTTTTTTGTCTCGCAGTATTTTTTTGCTTTGGTCACAAGGAGGTCGCCAGTGACCGAGTTTTTTGTTGCAAAGTCGTCGCAATCTTTGGTGTGACTGGGACTGTCAGGACCAGGTACATTTAAATATTTAGATCAACTCAATCACAGATCAAATCTACACATGTGTGCTTAGTATACAGAGTGCAATTAGAGCGCTGCACATGTCAGTAAAAGAATTGTAATAGTGAAATCAAGAACTCATTCCATGGTTTCTCTCAATGTACACCTACTTTGAAGTGCTTCTTCATGTCATTTTTCAGTCTCTGAAATGGTTGATAACAAATTGACGCGTGAATTCACGAAGAAATACTTCCTGTTTAATCACGCAGATCCAAGTTCCTTCACTCGTTCTCAGGTACGTGGGTGCGTTGTGAGGACCAGGTATGGTGGACAAATTGCCCACTTTAATGTCAGGCATTGATGTATCAATTTTTTTTTTTTTTAATAATGGTATTTTGAAGAAAAGTTTTTTTTTTTTAAAGAATTCACATCACCACACCGAGTTTCACCAAATTTGTTTGAGAAATAATTTATGTTTTGTTTGTTTGCTTTGTTTAGCCTACCTAATATATGTGCATACACTAACAATGTGCTGTTTTCCGTCGGTGGGATACATACTTTTACCCCCTCCACTCCATCTCCACATTCCTCAAACTGACACAATGTGCTGAGTAACATTAACGGGACCAGGGGCTATATGCACCAATCGGAGTTAGGGCCTTAACCGCGGTTTGGCTAGCTCCACACGTCTAACGGTGGAAAATCTGTATGCATCAATCGGTGCCAGCGCTAACCGTGGACCATAGCCTAGGCTAAGCTACCCCAGTTTCAAATCGGGTTTAACTGCTAGCCGGGGCGGTTAGTGTGCGTGTATGGGTCTCAATCTATTAAATGCTATCATATTTAACAGAATTACACACGCAATAAGTGAAATTTTATCAATTTAACCCTAAATGCGAAGCGATATTAACGCTGCTGCTGCAGCAGCGGCGATATTAATATTTTCGAATCTACGAATGTATAGTAAACAAACCGCCGCCGCCGCAGCGACGTTGATATCCATACTGTCCAACATCAAATAAACATGGCCGCCGCCGTCGCTGCCGAATCGGCGGCAATATATTAGGCCCAAATCTATTCAATGCGATCATATTTGACAGATTTACATACGCAATAAGTGAAAGTTATTCAAATTAACCATAAAATCGAACCGTTATTAACGCTCCCGCCGCATTGGCGGCGTTATTCATATCGTCGACTGGAGGGAATTCCCAAATCTATGAATAAACTCACGGTTATCTACCCGCCCCGGCTAAAACATTGGTGCATACCAGTTTACCTTTTTCACGGAACCCCCGGTACCGGTGCTAGCTGACCGGTGTGGCCGTCTCAGCTGCCACAAGGCTGATTTGCCACCCGAGCCACTTTTTGGCGCATGCGCACATCCTGCAGACTCGGGTCGAATAACCGAATAAGCTTCTGTACGCTCGGGGTGGAAAAAATGGTGGCTTAATCTAAAACCTAATTATTTGTTTTAATAACAAATATAAGTACAGCAAAATAGGATTTAAAGTATTTTAGGATCGTATAAGCTGACAATCTGGGTTATTTAAAAAAAAGCATTAAAAAAACTCGTAGTGGTAGCTGTTATCCTACAGGTACCAGCACGTGTTTTTGTCGACTCCACTCGCGGTGTTCGATTTGAAAGGGTCGTGTTAATCGATTACGGCCTTTGAGACTGGCTCAGTTTTGACACATGCGCAGACGACGCTGTTGGATTCTGACGCATGCGCAGAAGCGACATTTGGCAAATCAGCCTTGTGGCAGCTGAGACGGCCACACCGGAGCTAACCCCTAGCTCCGGTTAAGCCTAGCACAACTTGGTGCACTCGTGGCTTACACATGCTTTTCTGCTCAAGGGGGAACTCTGATATTGACGCTCATTTCTACACCAGGTGGTGCATGGCATGCTCAAGTAGTTCTCAGTTCTTCCCCAGGTGGTGTATAGAACTTTTCTCACCCCAGTGACCCAGTTTAGGTTTTGCGGAGGAAGTTTGTTTTATTTAACGACGTCTCCTCGAGCAGATTGATTTTTATCAACAGCTATTGGACATCAAACATATGGTCATTCTGACATATTTCTTTGGAGGAAACCCCCCTGCCGCCACATAGGCTACTCTTTCCGATAAGCTGATTGATTGATTGGTGGTTGCTTTACCCCGTGTCGGCTGCATAGGCCATATTTACGGTGGGAAATGGTTGTTTTTTGTTCAAACCATCACTTTTACATGTAAAAGCAGACAATCAATTATGTGCCAATAGACACTCATTAAATTAGAAAGCTCACAATCATATATTTGTGGTCAAGGGAAAAAATTCCCATAGAAAAAGAAAAGTTTTATTAATAATTGATAGAATTTATTTAGTAAACTATATGAGGTGGTACAGTCCAGCTGCCCTCAAAAAGGCTAAAATGTTTTCTTGTTTTACTTTAGTAAATAGATCATGCACACTGTCTGCAGTGTAGAATTGTTGGCGCAGGGCCAACAAATCAACGCAACTTAGTCAAATGTATTTGAGTGTCAGCGGGGACTGACACCCAATACATTCAGGGGGAGGTTCCCCCTTGAGCAGAAAAGATGTGTAAGCCACGAGTGGCCAATGCGACAGCGGCTAAGGACCACTTGGTCCCGCCGACCTCCCGCATGAGTCTGTGGTGGTTTTCCCACAGATGGTTCAATTTCTTTAAGTTTATTAATGTTTTCATCCCACTCCGATAAGCAGCAAGGGGTCTTTTATATGCACTTTCCCACAAACAGGGCAGCACGTACCACAGCCTTTGATGAACCACTTGTGGACCACTGGTTGAAACAGAAAATAGACCAAACTGCAAATGGGTCCACTGAGCAGGATCAATTGCAAGACCCACACCTTCACAGGTGGGCACGACTGCCTGAGCGCCATCCGCCTCCTCTCTTTTTTGCGGGGCTGTCATTCATTTCACTCACTCATTTAGCCACATGACCCAGTTTAGGCTTGCTCTGGGGGTACATTTTGGGTATTTAAAAAAACACCAAAAAACCTCCACTAAAGAACTACTGCGATTCAAACCCAGACAGTGCCTTAAGCCTGTTGCCTCGACGAGATTGTGAGTCCAAGTGACCTTCAGGACACTTACAGTACACTCTCCATGTATATATTTGGTTATGTAAACAGCAAAACGATGCACAGTTTTGTTGGGGAGCATTTGTCAGGCCCCAGTTCCCATTCTGCTGGCCAGTACGAGACCAGACAGGATGGCCGAATGAGTTAGAGCGTCCGTCTCCGGTGTTGGTAGACCATGGGATCGTGGGTTCAAACCCTGGTCGAGTCAAACCAATGACTTTATAATTGATACTTGTCACTTCCTAGCCAGGCGCTCGACATTATTAGGATATGGCGAGGACTGGTTGGCTCAGTGTCAGGATAATGTGACTGAGTGGGATATCAGGTCATGGTGCTGGTGGTCTGGTCTTCCAATGGGGCAGCACTATAAAGTCGCCATGAGTGCGCACTGTCACAAGTCGGTACACGTCCTGATATGACCTTAGATGTTGCTAGGACGTAAAACAACAACAAACAAACAAGCTGGCCAATACCAAGCCAATAGAGAGAGAGCTTACATTTATCGATTACAATTGTCGATTAAGCAGGGTAATTGCGGAAATTGGTCTCTTCATTCTACTGGTGCTTGGCCTATGTTAGTAATGGCGAGCGCCAGGCTAGGTAGCAACACGTACACATGTTTAACTCATTGGTTTAACTCAGCTGGATTTGAACCCCACAAGATCGACAGATATTAGGATTGCTCTTACTGCAGCACTATCACACCGAATCTTTCGTTGAAAATCAAATAAACACAAGAAAGATACACTATTATGAAAATATAAGAAAAAACATCATTTCCGAATGTCGGTGACCATTACCTTGAATATTAACACTTGCAAATAATGGTATAAAAGAAGAAAGGAAACACATAGCTGCAACATGTTCATCAAAAGGAATAAGTCCGTGTAAGTTAGATCAGGGACTTTTCTATGTAAAGTTTAGATTCAATTAGCATGTAAGAAAAACGCATTTCATATGAGCCATCAAGTAATTTAACGCGACATATTAAGTATAGTCATTCTGCAGTTATAAGATTACATACTCAGCAACTGCAAAGCACACATTCACACGTAATACACACAATTGTGTTCAAATCCAACTACTTACCCAAATGTGTGTGCGAAGAAGGTGCACTGATCATTATTTGTTGTGGTTTGAATTTGTTCACGTGATGACGCGTGTGAAAACGCATACGATTTAGATATAAAGAATCACCCACAGCTATTTCAATGCTCTTCACAAACATGGAATCTCCGTTTGAAGATCTCTTAGGTGGATGACTGACTCAGATTAGCATCTGCTTTCTGTTAGATGCTGGGGTTCCAACCGGTATGTGGCATGCGAATGCGGTATCTGGCATGGATACCCATGTCGACCTCCAATAGTCGATGTCTACTTTTTGTGCTGGGGGTCATTAAACAAAACAAAAAAGAAAAAGATACCCATTCCATTTTTGTATTTTTTTGCTCCAAATTTGTGAAGGAAAGTCAAAGTTACTATTGTTTTCTATGGCAAACACAGCAGCATTCGCATTCACATTCACACTGATCGGTACATGGGTCGATCCATTTGCCGCATTCGCATTCGCATTTGGACATATGGAAACACCCCTGTTTATGGATATGCTTTTCCATTTTTGCTGCATTCACATTCGCATGCTGCATACCGCATATATGGAATCTTAGCTTTAGTGAAATGAATTACTTAAAATGCATACTTATTGCAAGGAGTAGTGTAAATGAGGAAGACCAATTGTCTGCGATTAAAATTCCCCACGCTTAATCAAGGAATGTTATAACAACAAAATTACTCTATTATGAAGAGTTCTGCAAGCCCTATGGTCATCTCGCCTCATTTCTATTGCATCTCAGTGGGCTTGGCCTTCACTCGTATACGTCATATACCGGGCTGTAGTGGCATTTCACTTCCTGGTCTGGTTGGTGCTGAGTGGCATATGGAGCAGGGCCGAGGGAAAATGGTTCATCTACCTCACCAACTGGACCTTCCTCATACTCACACTCTCCACCGTTGTCATGGCTGCCACCTCGGTCCATGCATACGTCGCCGCAAGGAAGACATGGGCAGGTAAGAAATGTACCAGAAGTGGTTCATGATTCTGTCACAACATTTGCTACCCGCGATTTGCCACACACTATTCGCCAGCTAATAATTTCCACCCACCACTTTTCCAGCTGGGACTTTGCCAGCCATGACTTATATGCCAGCTAATTATATCATTGTGTGCCACAGTGTGCGTGTGTGTGTACAAGCCTGTGTACACATGTGTGAGGGTGCGTGTTAGCGTGTGTCCATCTGTGTACATGTCATGTGCACGTGTGTATGCATATCCAGTCTAGCATCACCATCACATTGACCATATATCGATATTTTATCATGCATACTCCTGATCATTGTACCCATATTAGATAAATGGTCCACATATTAAACATCAGAAATGATATATAACCACACAGAAGCAATATTAAGTCCATTTAATAGAAACTGTTCCTGCTACAAGTCATGCACCCCTATGGTGTCTAGCATTCTAATGTGCACATCAACATTAAATTGCATGTTTTGACTTTAAATATCTCCACAATGTTAGCTCCTTCTAATAAAAGTTACTCCAAACCCCAATAAAGGAGATTTTAAAAGTATGGTAGAAACTGAAAACCATCGGATTATACAACTGTATGGTACATGTTCTGGTAAATGAAATTTATACAACTTCCAACACTTTGAATCAGGTTTTTAACTAGGTCATACTGTTCTACAGTGCATTATAATGACGCGTGATAGTGAGGGCGCGTTATTAAGTCTACATTATTATAAGCACCTGGTTGCTCAGTCAATGTTGATCATTGTCTAGTGAAGTCTTCCACCTGTTTTCACGGTGGCTTTCTTTGTAGTGTTTTATATTGGAATGTTCCAAGCAGGTTTGTCTCAATATGGTGTCTGCGGACCCTTGCACTATGACTATAATAAGATTGGTACCATTGGTAAAGAAGGGAAAAGAATTGTCTATCTATCCATACCTAATCTTATTCAGTTAAACATTTTTGTTTAATTCTGCAGATGGTTTCAAACTTTAGAAATAATTTAAGTTGCAGAATTTGCCCTGACCGACTTCTTTGACCTGCGGCAAACTGTATATGTATAAAAAGCTTAGGCGGCTGCGCTTCTCTTGGTGTCGTTCATGGATTTCAACAATGTAGCACAAAGTAGCGAGGCCAATTAAAGATAGCCTATTGTCAGAGCTGTTTTGATTTACACCAGTGATGAGTGCATATTTACTAATTAACTCCATAGCATAAATAGATTTGTCTCAAATTAAAACTTAATGAATATCGATTCCGATATCACCATCATATAGAGCATATATCGATATTTTATCATGTATATCAAGTAATTCTGCATGTGTTTCGTAACATGGGTAATTTACGGGGCGGAGAATCGCCCAAAGGAAATGACACTGGTGGTGCCACCTAGCCTCAAACCGGTGAAGGGCCTGTCACACTACGACCTATGGCGTTAGCGTATGCTGACGTATGCGCTTTTCGACCAACACGTCGGCAAAGGCCGTCATAGGTTATGCATAGGTTGGGCATACATCGTATACACTTTTCATAAGTCGGTGTAGGTCGAGTGGCCAAAACATTTTTGTGCATGTTCAAAATT
This sequence comes from Branchipolynoe longqiensis, assembly GCA_030323885.1. Classification (NCBI taxonomy): domain Eukaryota; kingdom Metazoa; phylum Annelida; class Polychaeta; order Phyllodocida; family Polynoidae; genus Branchipolynoe; species Branchipolynoe longqiensis. The sequence goes on along the minus strand of CM059189.1, from coordinate 15,724,743 downwards.
TAAAACCTATGACGGCGTATGGCTAATAAGTTTCTCATACGCTCACCGTACGTCGATGTACGTTAGGCATATATTAGGCATACATATGGGGTAGGTTAGCATAGGTTAGCCGTACATTGAGCTGGAGCCCTCCGCATATCTCTGGCGTATGTAGCGTTCGCCTAGCATACACATAAAGGGGCTGTCACACTACGACGTATAGCATAACCGTAGTGCTATACGTCGTAGCACTACGACGTATAGCAAGTGCATATGCTGACGTATGCACTTTTCGACCAACACGTCGGCATATGCCATCATAGGTTACACATAGGTTGGACATACGTCGTATAAGCTTTTCATAGGTCGGCGTAGGTCGAGCCGCCAAACAATTGTTGTGCATGTTCAAAATGTTAAACCTATGCAGGCGTGTGGGTCCTATGGTTCTCATATGCTGGGCGTATGCTGGACGTATGCTAGCATAGGTTACGCATACGGTGGCCATACGTCGGCATAGGTTACTCATACACTAGACCTGTCACCTGTAACCATCAACAAACGTCCCTGTACGCCGCGTATATGTCGTCATACGTTTTGCATACGCCATCATAGGTTAGGGATAGGCTACGCGTATGCTTCATACATTGCTGGGACCTCCGGCAGTGCAAAAAGGTTGCCGTATCTCGACTTATTATAATTTTCAAACTATTTCGCCACGTTACCCATACGCCGCCGCCATACGTCGTAGTGAGACAGGGCCTTGAACTACCCGCACGCCACCGATCGCGCCATCTGGTGGATTACTCCAAACTAACTCCACCTGCCGCCTCCAGGGCCGCACCGACCCGACCATACTTTGAATTTCCTGCCAAACGGTCACGTGACCAACCTCCTCCAGGTTCAAACCATCACAACCATTCCAACCACCATCAATGGAACACCTATCTAACTTACCCACCCACTCATCTGATAAAACAGGTAACGGGTGGGGTTGAGGTTTCGAGTCCCGACCACCAATTGACCTGTGAATGAAGAGACTGCCATTTGACCTGACATAACCATTGTAGATTTGAACGTATTAATTAATATTTGACCTCAACTAACCAATGTAGATTGAATGTACTGATCCTCTCTGCTCCTGAATAAAGATTAACCACTATAACATTCTGTCTCCATCTTTGTAAATTACATAAATAGTTATCAATATGTACACTTGCTGAAAGATCGCACTGAAAGCACAATTGCTGGTGGTGTTTTTCCCCATGGGTCTTCCAGGTCCTAGTGTCCTAGTCTCCTACCCACATGAGGGACTCAACCGGAGACCGGAAGAGTGAATGGGTGAAGTCTTGCTCCCATGAAAGTCAGTCCAAAAGTGTCGATACCTCAAAGGAAACTATATTCTATAGTGGGCGGGCATTGTGGCCTTCTACCGGCATAATAAGAGAGAAGTTTTTGCTTAGTCACTTGCAGTACAGCCTACATATGGTGAATAAACGTTGCCATTCCCAGATGGCGCCACTGTAACGTAGGCGCATAGTAGCAAATGCACACATGACTAGTCGTATTGAAAAGCTTGTTTATATTCAAGTGATGGCGTCCATAGATCACATCTTTGCATTATTATGTACATTACTAGGCCCTACATCTCTTCAGCGACCACAGTGATTGGCGAAACTCCGCTATATATGAACAAATGTTCAACGTACGAAATGTATTTGCTTCATTTGATTTTACCTACTCTCTGATGACAGGACACCTGGTTTTTCAGGTCTACATTGGTTTGGATACAAGGCAGGTAGTACCGCATGTATGTATGTGTGTATGTATGTGTGTATGTATGTGTGCATGTATGCGTGCATGTATGCGTGCATGTATGCGTGCATGTATGCATGCCTGTATGCGTGCCTGTATGCGTGCCTGTATGCGTGCATGCATGTATGTGTGCATGTACGTGTGCATGTATGTGTGCATGCACGTGTGCATGTACGTGTTCATGTACGTGTGCATGTACGTGTGCATGTATGAATATATGTATGTATAGATATGTATACATGTGTGTAACATAATCATATATTATCTATATATTCGTGGCATGAACTTATAATTAACGTCAATATACATGGTGTATATAGTTCTATAATTTACACCTACATCCTCTTAGAGATACACTAACAGAACACTATTTATCCTACATCTTTTTCCTCCAGAGAACAGCAATGACACACATACCATGCCCTGGTTCCTGAAAGTTCAGTGGATAATCTATAACATTGGGATTGACTCGTCCCTTATTGTCACAATCAGCTACTGGTTAATTCTATGGAAACGTAAGTATAGCTAAGCAACCGGTTATACCACTTATTGGGTGTACTAGATATTATGTACTCTAGATACAAAGTATGTACTTTCCACTCCCATGGGAAATAACTTAGTGCTTTCCCCCTAGCCCAAGCAGGACAGCATTGGCTTGTTCTTTTTACAGCCCTGGGGGCGCCACCTTCTAAGCCACATGCTTCTGCATCCTTGTTCAACCATATGTAAAAATATACGGATTTTCAGTTAAGAATTAGATATTGGCAGACAGCATTATTATGCTTGGGCGACGGAGTGGGGACGATGTTATATAAACTAAAAATAATAATATCCCACTCCCATTATGACACGATATAAGCTGTGTGCAATATATGATCATATGTTATGCCTGAGATTAATGAAGAGATGTTCCTATATCAGAGGCAGTACATGATTGTTGAAATGTTTCTCTATGCATCTGTAAAGAGAGTGCAATTGGAGAAAAGACCATTTTAACATGGATCTATTGTAACTGTATGCAGCTATCTGTCCCTACATGACCACTGGGTGTGCACACCAGCCTAATTTGCATATGCACACAGGGCACCACCTGCAGCTGGGTTGAGTGACAGCCACCCCTACTGAGGGAGGGTGCCACCCACCCTGACTGTGGAGGTGCCTGATTGGCTGGCTATGGACTGCCCAGTCACCTGTATCCCATTGGCCCACTGACCACACTAGCCTCAAACCTGAGATCATTATTCTAGACTCTGCTTCAGACACACTGACGAGAGATCTCTCTACTCCTCGCTCTTGAGTGAGACACAACTACTCTTGAGCAGGAACCCCAGACACTCTGTCTGATGCTATCAAAATTCATCTATTCCAATTGAGTGTGTACACAGCCATAGGACTCCTGTCCCATGGGCTGTAGGCACTGCTTCTATACAGGCTAAAGTGGTAATGAGAATTTTTGTGTGGCTAGAAGGCAAGGGGTGTGGATGATAGGTCACTGATAGGTGGACAGGAGTTGGTGTTATTAAAGCACAACTTCTCCACTGGTTATCTGTGTGACTTGTCTTCATTCTTCCTTAGCATTGGTTAATGAGTTGATAGATAAGTGATATGAAGGGGAGAGTTTCTGTAGTATTATCTGGTGTCCCAAACATGGCCGGGCATGCAGAAATATTATAGACAGTTCTACTTCGGCTATATGGGGTTTGGGCAGGGTCAGTGGTATCACTTAGGGCGCAGACCTCAGAGGGGCACATCACTGTCGTGTGCAAAGACAGTTATTTGCTAAGTTATTTGCTATGTAATACTCGGGAATTTCTGCAACAAAGCCACCAAATATACATTAGCAAACACACAAAACGACCCCCAAGTTGCATAATGCGATGGTTTTGAGTTTCTGCCAGAATTTAAAAATAAATATATTAGGTTCATCATTTAGTCTACCGCTCTTTAGTTTGAATCAACATTAATTAATAATACCTACCCTTCGAGATACTTGAAGTGAACACATGGAAAATAAGTGTGGTATCCACACCAAAATGATGGACATCGTAAGATTGTACTGTAGGACCTGCAGCAGATACAAGTTCTACCACATTGACTTACTATCCCTTCTATTCAAGAATACATATTTACCAAGTATGACAGTACTTAAAGTGGATGTGTAGGAATAAATATGGGCAGTATACAATATTCACAAAGCATGTGACATCTGACGGTGACGATGAACACTACGGTTGTGGGACCGTTGCCACAGCCATACAAAAGCTATGGAAATTACTAACTTTCAAATGCACGTACGTCAGTCAGATTTTGGGATATTTTGAAAATTCCAAAAGTGTATTGCTCTGGGTCCAAGAAAAATATAATTTTCATGTTTGGACCCTTTTGAACATTTTAGGAGGGTACCAAACTAGTCAGTCACTATTAATAATAATATACAATATTCACAGCACAAGCGACATCTGATGGCGATGACGAACACTACGGTTGTGGGACCGTTGCCACAGCGCATGCGTGTGAATATCATGTATTGCTTTATTTTCGAAAAATAAAATCATGATGTCAGTGGATAATGCAACTCTAAGTGAACAGCTAACAGGAATGTTAAGATTTTTTTTTAAACAGATCGATATCACCAATTACCTACCTGTTCTGCAACCAATCCTATTTGAAATTAGTGTCTTTCATCCAAATGTAGCCTCGATACCAGTTGGCGAGCTGAACTTCATCACCCATGCCTTCAATAGCATCTACATCATAGTGGACATGTTCATCACGGCCATGCCGCTGCGCCTGCTGCACTTCTGGCCGGGATATCTCTACGCCAGTGCATACTTAATCTTCACCCTCGCCTACTTTGGGACAGGGGGGACAGACCCGCACGGAAACAACTTCGCCTACCCGATACTGGACTTCCACTCCCAGCCGGCAACAGCCGCCGGCATCACGTGCGTTATTCTCTTCGTCGCCATGCCATTAGTGCGACTGGCCTTGTTCGGGATCACCGCACTGCGGGGGGCCGTGCACGAACTGGTCGGACGGAGGTGCTGCTATGGGGAAAGTTACGACATGTCAACTGGCACGGCGGCAACTGGTCGCCGGACTGCAAGGCAAGGGGCTCCGTCGAAGGCAGCGATGAACGACGTGGAGAAGCAGACCGGATATGACGTCAGAGGGAAAGCCGTACAGGGCAAGGATGGGTGTTCTCCCGGTGTTAATAACGTTGCCTATGAGGAGGCCAGGTATTGAGGCTTAGGAATCAGCTTTCCACAAGGAAAGATAATGACTTCATGGAAGGCCTATGTTGGATGATGAGTGGTTGTGGATGGACTTATGCAGGTTATGTAATGACCTACTAGTACTTATGCAATAAATGCGGGTACATCTTCTTTCTGGGAAATGTCTTTATTTTCTTTTTAGCAAAGCATATCTACATTCTCTAAGTAACTTTTATCAATCGCATGGCACTGATATTCCAGCTATGCAACTTTACAGTTTTACATAATTCACTAAGGCGGAGAGACACGACTGGTTTATATCGGCGTTTTATTTGAATCACTAAGTTTCTAGGTTAATTATAAGACAATCGGAACAGTTTACTAAATGACCCGACTCCTCTTGAGGTCAGCACGCCCGCCCCCCTCCTCCGAGCCTAAGGGACCACGTCCCTATGCGGGCTCGAACCCTAAAATCTTTAGCCCCGTGTACTAGAGATGTGGGTGGGTGATTTTGAGCAGTTGTTGAGTGTCCGGGGTTTGAGCGCTGAATGTCGATCTGTTCGACGCGTGGTCACGTGATAAAGTTATGGCAGGAAAGCTGCGTGGGTAGGGGAATGGCTACGCGAGTCGCCGATAGCCTCAAGGTGGCGCTACCGTAGCTCTGCGATCGCTGACCAATCCTCTGTGGTTCGCGGGCACCGGGTAAGGATTAAGTCCATACTTTATAGTGCTACTGAGCTTGGTGTAGCCCTCGCGCCACCGCTCGTGAATTCTCCATGTTATGCTAACATGAACAATTAGTTTTGCCATATGAAATAGAAAATATTGATATGTGCATTGGTAATAAGATAGGATTAACCAATAGTTATACATCTGATCTGTATATGCATAGTGATGAATGAGAAATAATTGTAGACCACGTTGTGACTTATTAAATCTATTCTTCACTTGTGATACATGGGAGGGTGCTGTTAGTGGTTGTTTTGACTTTGAATGGGTGATTTCTGGTTTGAGGTAAAGGTGTGATTACCAAACTAGCAATATGTGCACATATCGATGTAGTCTTGATATAGTTGAAGTCCATCATGTTCCTATATGAATACATGCACATGGGAATCGTGTGGGATGTGCAAAAAAGCTTTGCTTTGGGTGTACGGGGTAGGGGATGAGCTCGGAGAATGAATATCCTTAGTGTGAGTTCTTTACTATTTTTACCGGCGCGGTGGCCGAATCGGTATAGCACAGGCATCGCGTGTGGGAGATCGTAAGTTTGGTTCCCGGTCGAGTCAAACCAATGACTTATAAAATTGATACTTGTCGCTTCCTAGCCTGGCGCTCAGCATTAATAGGACAGGGCAAGGACTGGTTAGCTCTGTGTCAGGATAATGTGACTGAGTGGGATATCATGTGATGGTGTCGGTGGCCTGATTTCCCAGTGGGGCAGCACTATAAGGTTGCCATGGGCGCACACTGTCAGAAGTCGGTACCCATCCTGTTAGGACCTTAGATGTTGCCAGGATGTAAATCTCCAACAACCAACCATTTTTACTATCTTTGAGTTCTTCACTGTGCTTGTCGATGGGTCTGTCGAAATTGTTGGATGTTCACTAGGTTCTTGAATTCCAGACATCTAATATATGTCATAGATTTGAATTAGGAACATTATATTTTGTGACGTAGAATAGATGCTTAAAGTTATATTGTTCGATGGTTTTGAATTTCTATCTGTTTCTAAGATAAATATATTAGATTGATTGTTATAATCTGCCTTATCTGCAAGTAACCTTGATTTAAAATTGCTAATGTAAGAGATATTTGAAGTGTAAACAAGCCAAATTAATTGTGGCATGCTTGCCCAACTCTGTCCCCATAAGCTTCAATAGTAACAGGTTCAATTAAATAGACTTAGAATGCCCTTCTACATAGCAGAAAATACTTAATAAGTGTACTGGTGATTTGGATATGTAGGTTAAAACCTAGATAAGGTTCTGGCTCTTGGAACTTTGATGCTTTTGTTGGACTATGCACCTTTAATGAGCACATTATATATTATGTAGATAATAATTATGTACTCCTTTTTTGTTGCATATGAGAATTACATCTGAACAAAATATGCAGGCTATAGAAATGTGAGTGTACTGTTTATATCTTTTAATAATTTCTATTGGTTAAAAGGACCAGGTACTGTTTTTTTTTTATATATATACAAAACTGTGCTCCAAAGAATACGCTTCAGCACAACTTTACCTGGTTAGCTCGATTTAGGCACTAGGTTTAAATTCCACTGTTGTTTTACTCTTTTCTCTTCTTAAACTGAAACACAGCAAACTATTGGTTTTGTCTCTACACGTTTCTAATGTTGATTGCAAGGAAATTATACGGTGAAATTGTGAAAGTGAATATATTAGATTAAAACAAATATAACTTGTGGCGTGAACAATTTTGAGAGGGTGAGGGACTGGACACTTACATAGCGGTTCTATTTAATCTAATGAAAGCTATTTCCTGGTGCAATTTCCCTGCAATCATAAATCGGGAACGCATATAGGGACAGTCTAATAATTGTGACAAAAAACATTGAAAGTGTATAAATAGCATCGGCGTTCTAGAATTATAGATTAAATAAAATATCATTTATAAACGTAGATGTGACATATTAAATGATAGAATCCGCTTGTAAGTTTGTTGTTTTAGCAGACTTTGTTAATGCGGTATATTAGTGAAATAAACTATATATATATTTGTACATATTTACTCTGAGAATAAAGAAACAAAGGCGGAATTGGGATGAATACTTTAATTAGCCTTACTACTACAGTCGTATTAGCCTTACTGAATCAAATTAATGAGTATTTTATTATAATTATTATATTCATAGCAAGCTTGTCCAACATATTGCACTTCGAAGTCCACAACATTCAAATTAGAATGGAATGGAATTCTGCATCTACTTGACATAAACCGTCATACTGACCACCAGAACTCGCTCAGTCACAGACAGTCTAAAGCTGTATTCACACACGCACTTTAAATCGATTCATATAAATCGACTTGCCTAGTTCGGCGCACATTTGCCGTGTGAATGCGATGCTGTGTTGATTTAGGGCTGAATCGATTAGTATAAATCAGTTCATGGAAACCACCTTTGTGAGGTAGTTTATGTGAATCGATTTGGCTTGAGCGCGACACGCACATGCGCAGTCGGGACCTTAGTTTGTTGACTTTCCGGTCGATCAAAAGCGCATATTATAGAATTTAGTCTATGAAATCGCTAGCTGTGCACAGATATTTTTTTCATCATTTATTTTAAGGGTTTCACTGCCCAGCAGAAGTTTTGACCGTTCCAAACCAATACGATTCAGTCCATACAGATCTAGGTCGAACCCACTCTCTACTGGCGACGTCGACTAACCGAAAGTGGTGCTGGTTAGAATGGACTTGCTCATGCGCAGATATCGATTTCCGGCTAAAAGTATTGCATGTGTGAACACGACACTAAATCGATTCATATAAATCGATTTGTCTAAGTCGACATAAAAATTGTGTGTGTGAACACAGCTTATGATTCTCAGTGAGGCAAACAAAAAGTGCTTGACGTTGTCAATTGGGGTTTTCCGTTCTAGGAATAGCTGTGGTCATATCAGGATATCAATCATAAGTCCATTCCGTCTGCAGTTGGCGTGATCCGTGATATAAATAAGCATATACATATGATAAGCTTCAGTGACACATGCATTAGGTTATAGAAATACTTAAGGCGTGTAACTATGTACCTGATTTACTGACATAATAAACTAATCATTTAACCAAGAATTGGAATGGATTCTTTTGTGACCGTGTCTTGTCCCTAGCTGGAAATAATGGGGTGCATCCATTTGATTAATTCTGTGTTGGGGAGTACGATTGCTAACATTTGGAATTAAAAGAAGAAAGGAAGTTTGTCCCATGTTGTAATGGAATAATAATTGTAATTTGAAGGCAAACTTTAGTTGAAGGGTAACATGAGGAGGAGGAGGAAGAAAGAGAAGAAACGGAAGAAGACGAAGAACAAATAGAAGAAAAGACGAAAGAGAAGAAGAATGAGAAGAAGAAAAAGAAAACAAATTAAAATACATACACTAAATAGGTCACATATTCATAAATATACCAAACGCCTGTGTGCTGCATGAGACTAGGTTGTTTTAGATGAAGACGTGGGAATAACCGGCTTAGCTTTGCGGCGGATGCTGAGTGCGACCATGACCTTGAGCATGATGTAGTCGAGCAGCTCGCACACTGTGAGCCCGCTGGCCCCGAGCAGCAGCTCCATGAAGCCGCCCATCTCCCCCAGCAGACTGGTCGCGCTGAACGTCGCCTGCTGGGAGCTCTTCTCGTAGGACATGTCCTTGTAGAAAATATCCACCTGCAGGAAGTTCTCCCTGCAACGTCAATAGAAGGCCTTAGTGTGTTAGTGGTATTATGTAAGGTATGAGCATTATGCGCATATGATAAAATAGGGAACGATAATGCATTGTTATATATTGTTTTGCCATCTGCCATGCTTTGCTTTGCACTGTGTGGAGGGGGTATCTCTGAGCAGCTTGGAGCTCAGATAGGCTGCTTTGAAGGAGGTAAAGTTCAGCTGCAGCATCCTGCAGGCTGCCTCTTAGTTAGCCAAGTTCAGTTAGGGGTCCTTTACAATTATCAACATTCTCACAAGTGTACAAAACATCAACCTTTTCATGACCCCCCCCCCCCGCCCCCTCTCCCGCTCACTAAGTGCACCCTACAAATATTTATAGTGTAGTAGTCTGCACTGATTTCTCAGGACAGGTAGGTGTGGATATGGTGGTTGGGTAGGAGAGCCTAGGTAGTTTAATTGTTAGCACACTAGCCCTGGAATGGCAAGAAGTGTGGGTTCGAATCCTGCTTAATTTGACCAAAACTTGTATACGCTTTAGAAAGTGTGTGGTGGATCTTAAACCCCCTCTCCCCCAATGCATGGTTTATGTGGTTATGAAAATGTTGATTTTCGTGGAGGATCCCTTAGAAATGTTGCTCTTAATAAATAAGCGGCATTGTGATGCAATTCAAACTAATTACTAATTATTTCAAATATTATCATCATTATGACCTAGGCCAAAGACTAGTGGACACTGTTATTATAACGATCAATTGAATAGAAGTATATCTCTATTTATTTCTATATTTGAGGGTCACTCCTACTGTGAATCATGTGACAGTGACATAGATGATTAACATATCTGTATTGGGAGACCTGGTTAAGGCAGTCTCCTACTAAATCAAACAAATCCATACAACTATTCTATTCCTGTTTCTCTCTATATATTCATCGATATAGATATATAAACTATATAGCTTATGTTTATACAACCAAATATATGTCTGGAGAGTACTAGAGTTAGGTTTTAGTCAGAGAGCCTTAAGGGTTCCACGTAAAACCTAAAATGGTTCACTGGAGCAAGGAAGAGTTTGTACTATGCGCCACCTATGGGAGAACTTGAGAACAATTGGAACATGCCATGCACCATCTGATTTTAGACATGAGCATCACTAGCATTCGCATTGTTTCTTCGAATTTCATCCTTGTATGATAAGCATAGCTGGGAAAATGTATATTCTAATGAATTTAATATTTTTCTAAATGTATTCCACTATCAAACTGAAATACTGCATCCCTTGTGTAGAAAATGAATAATGCATTTTGTGATGAATAATTGTGTTGTTTGGTTAAAATTGCATAGCTTGATACATTTATCAAATTTTAAACACCAAAATAATTATATAGATTTGATCCTATACAACCAATTTAGATACTGCTGCACTGCTTGTCGCAAAGAATGGAATACTAAGTCAATTTAAAATGTGTTTCTGCTGAAGCTTATCGAGTCAGAATTTTGATGCACACACCACAATTAATTGAGCATGTCTTCACTTTAAAATTCTCCAAAGTTAATCATTTGTAATAAAATCCACTTCAAGCCAAAGTGAGGTCGTTTATGACAATTAACCTAATATATTTATCTAAAGGATTTTACAGAAACCCAAAACAAATTTAATCCCGCAAAATGTGAAATGTATAGTTTATTTTTATTTCATGTACCTTTGTAACTGCAAGGCGTTATTTTGGTAACACTAAAAGCATATTAGGAAAGATACTAAAATATCTATGTCATGAATGGATGGAAAGGAATAGGGCATGAGTTATTTCTTTCACTTTATCATTTTGTACTTACATGAAGAACCCAACACCCATATCACGACCCTCAGCATATGCTACCAGTTCATTTAGGAGATTGCGGAGTTGCTGGATGACGGTTTGCATTGGGATGATGGCTCTGGTTATAGCTTCATGGGTGTTCTCCATATACCTTAATATGATCTACAAATATACGTGGATATGTATGCATGAATGGGCATCACGCAACTGCTGACTCAGGGCTTTCATTCACAACCATACAGTGTATTTGAGATTTTTACATTAAAGTGACTATGGTATTACCTGTGGCCTAGTGACAAAGGTGTTGAACTTCTAATCTGAAGTTGTTTCGTGTTGTCGGTTCAAACCCCATGTGTTTCACTGCTTTCTACATTCAACAACAAAAAAGGTTTTTCCTTCTAAATGTGTTTCTGATTGAATTATGCAATATAATTGTACTAACATATATTTCACATTAAAGCAAATATATTTCCTGTTTGAACTACTCTAAAGAAAATTGAAAATGGGTCGTTCTCAGAAACTGTGTACCACTTGAGGTAGTCTACTTGAAATGCATATTTCAAAGAAACCCATTATTGGAGTGTCAATAATTAGATTTCATCATTTAGCCCAATAATGTGGGAGATATTTTAGATCAAAAGTAAATGTTAATATTGTGTATTATGTATCTTATTGGGATGGATGTAGCTAAATACATTGAAAATTACATCACTAATTTGTGACATTGTCAACAGCATTGAAAATAAAGTGTCACAAACTTAATGAAAACCTCTGAACAACAGCTCATTTCACTTCAAATGGTCATATACAATGTCTTCATTAAGTTGAAGACATTTATTTCTAAAAGAATTTGTTAAATTATGAAATAGTTAACCTTTTCTGGAGTCATTAACATCGTAACATTTCGTTTCCACTTGCAAGTACTATGAAACTCTGTATCAAACACTGAGTACAGATACAGTACAGGAACTATTTTCACCATTTGACACTCTATGCATGGACCCAGTTTTGGGATAGTAAAAGATAAATCCTGAAATTGCCCCATAACATTGAAATTTGAGCCAAACATTTGTGTAAAATTGTTGTTTCCACTTTGACTGTTACCATGCTAATATTTTTTTGCTTTTCTCTTTAATATTCACAAATAAGACAAAACCATAGCAATGAGGTTTCAAATTATTATTACTACTGTTTATAAAGCAAGTAACATGTGAAATGTCCTAAAAATGTCAAGTTTTGTGTGGAAAATATTTGATTTTGGAGTCAGATTGGTTTCCATGCGATACTGCTATTTATTGGGTGTGAGCATCATTTGACCTACTTAAAAATGCAAGAATATGTTTATTTTCAATTATTCAGATGCAAAAGGACATACACATTGAGGAAACTTGTTTATAGGACTTTGGCAGCGTTTTGATTTTGTGGTACTGATGTCACACTATTGGTACACAACTTCTGAGAACGACCCAAATACATCCCAGTTTTACTTTCCCTTCTCTCCACTCACCCATCCATTTTCAAAACAACAGCTGCCAGCTACAGGCCCAGCCTCAGCACTGACCCACTTCTCACCCAGAATCAGCACACACACCCTCCCACCCCCCACTGACCTCAGCATGCTCCCTGGCCCAGTTCAGGTGCAGTGAGTCTACAACTCTCCCCCCACATATCTGGTTATATAAACATAAAAACTAAGAGTTGTGCTTGGAGAGCATTTGTCGGAGCACGAGGTATACCGGGCCACTTTGTGGGCCAGTCTGAGGGGCATTCACCTACCCTTATTGGGGCAGGTGTCCTGTTTCAAATCACATGGTGCTACTTCCAGTATTGGCATTTAGGGCCCTCTCATGTCCCCACCATTCAGAACACTTACTGAGTAGCATCAAGTGGTTTCTAGCCGTGTGGTCGCTTTTTACAAGCACTGGGTGGACAGCCATTATGATGATATGCAATGGAAGAAAAACGAGGTGGCAGGGGTGGAAGAAAACACTTTATTACGGGAAGAACAAAATGTTTAGGCAAGTCGAGAACAATATCACTCAGATCACTCACAAATCAGGCATATCTCAGAACACAAATGGGGGAACAGGGTATAGAATGAAGTGAGGGGAAATGAAAGTCCGAGAGAGAGGCTAGGGGGGAGAGAGCCCGGAAGAGCCCTCCACCTTAGGGGGAAGAGGAGAGAAAAAAAGGGTGAGTGGGTGGAAAGAAGAGAGGTGGAGCAGGAGGTGGAATGGCTGAAGGCAGGAATGGCTGGGGTTATAAGGGAGAGAGAGAGGGAAGCTGAGAAAGCCCCCGGGGCGAGCAGAGGTGGTCAGGTGTCAGGGCAGGGGTGTGAGCCACGAGGTGTCAGCGACATCGGGGAAGGGGGGTCTTCTCCCACTGCAAATCAACCATAATGCAAGCATTACGACCGATATGCAATGGAAGAAAAATGAGGAGGCAGGGGTGGAAGAAAACACTTTATTACAGAAAGAACAAGACGTTAAGGCGAGAAGAGTACAATATCACTCAGAACACTCACAAATCAGGCATAACTCACAACGCAAAGGGGGGGAACAGGGTATACAGTGAAGTGAGGGGAAATGAAAGTCTGAGAGAGAGGCTAGGGGGAGAGAGCCCGAAAGAGCCCTCCACCAAAAGAGAGGAGAGGGCTCGAGGGGCTCCAGCAGGAGCAAGCAAGGGATGTAGGCATATACGGCATCTGAGGTCCAAGTTCCTTGCGCCTTTATGTCCGCGAGGGAGATGCCAGCAGGTGGCAGGCGCTGCTCCGCGTCGAAGGCTGTGGAGGGTGAAGGAGTCTGGCGAGATAATGGCGAGGTACCGGGGGGCCGAGCGGCGGATCGTGCTGAGGGTGCGAGGATCCAGGGGGCAGCCCGAGGGCAGCAGGAAGGCCGGGTCATGTTGTCGGTGTTGTCCACCACCGTGGTGCCTGCGTCATCGTTGGGGAGGAGGGGCCGGAGGACGACCACAAGGTTGACTGCCTCGAGTTTGTGGATGTTTGGAATTGTTCCCGGAAGCTGTGATAGTAGGCCCGTGAGAAGTAAGCCTCAGGGGAGAAAGCCCCACCTCCAGTGAGGCAGGAGTCACACTCGATCACGAAGCTCACGGAGGTGGAGCCCATTGGAAGCGCGCGCATAGGAGGCGAACCACCATAGGTTGTGGCAGGCCTCCTCCCCTTAGAGAACCCGGGCTGTAGCAGCCCCGGAGGGCGGCCATGAGTCGGGCTATGAACTTGTGGGTCGGGAGCACGCAACTGCTGACGTGATTAAAGCATCCAAGGATGCTTTGCAGATCGCAGCGCCCGAGGGTCCGGTGGGTTACCCGGGCCTCACAATTCGTGATGAGCACTTCGATCTTGTACGAGGCAATCCAGACCGTTATGGCCTCGCTGTCAAGGGCAAAGCTGAGCCAGGTGAGGCGGGCACCGGGGGGGGTGGCACTTCGCGGGGGTCACGTCGAGGCCGAGGGCGATGAAGGCATTGAAGGCTAGGCACGCTTTTAAATAGGTGGGCTCGCAACCGATGTAGTAATCTACGTAGACGAGGGTATGGTAACCCTCGCTATGGAGGATCCAGGCAAGGGCGGCCATGACGCGGACAGAAGCTGCCTCCGAGGAGCGGCATCCAAAGGGCAGGGCGAGGTCTACGTAGACGGCTACATTCAGGGTTATGCAGTACAGCGGGCACGCCAGAGGGTCGGCACAGAGCTGCCAGTAGGCCCGGGAGATGTTGGCCGTCCACATGTAGGCCTCAGGGCCCTCGAGGGGGAGGCGCTGGTTCATGTTGGTGATGCAGGGGAGCTTGTAGGCATCAGTCTGCCGAGGAACCCACGGCGAGGTATCCTGGCGTTGATGCTCCGGCGCTGGAGGATAGGAGAGGTCAATGATGACCCCCCCCATTTGCCTGGGTCAGACTTGGGCCGGGTCATCATGGAGGATACCTGAGCACAGGGAGTGAACGGGGGGGTCGTGGAAGGGCCCCGCAAGGGTGCCAAGGGCCAGCTCAGTGGTGATGAATTCCCGAAGGTGGGCCTCGTGCTTGCGGGCTTCCCGGTGGTTGTTATAGGTCGCCACTGGAGGGGTCTCCGCCGAGTAGTTGGCGTGAAACCGAAGTTGAGGAACTCGGCGAGCTCATGGTCCGAGTAGTCGCGGCAGCGAGTTCGCCACCTGGGAAGGTTGAGGCCGGTGGGGAGGCCCACATTCCGGAGGGTCTTGTAGGTGTCGACGAATCCAGAGTAGGCGGCCCAAGCCTCGCCAGAGGTGTGTGGCCAGATGGAGAGGAGGGTGGGGCGGTATTCTTCTCGGGTGGGGCTGCAGGCGAGGGCGGTGGGGAGGGTGTCCTGGATAACGGGTTCGACCACGGCAGCCAGGGTTTCCCGAGGTCGTTGGGGACGAGGAGTGTGTGGCCGTGTGTGGGTGATCAGGTCCGGGCATGGCAGCCAGGTGAATGTCGAGGCCTGATGGGTGATCGTCGTCATTGCTGATGGTTGATGAGCTGAGGTCGGGAAAATGGGTGAGGTAGGTGGTGTCTTCGGGGGCGGGAGAGTCGCCCCCAGGTGATTGCTGGGGTTAGGCGTGCCACGCCTGATGGCTGTCCGAGGTCCAGAAATAAACCACTTGCATACTGGATGTCGTGGCATTTGTTTGTCTTCATTGATATTACATGGTGTCAGATCTGAACCAAGAACGCTCACAGAGTCAACCGTGGCGCTCTCAGCTCTGAAACCGCCGCTGCCATTAAGCCTAGAAGGAAATTTGGCCATGAACTGGCGCGCATGGTATCATGCGTATGAAATATACAGTGTAGCTACTGGAGCTGCCACCAAGACAGAAACATCCAATGCTGCGTATTTCTGCACATGGCGGGACCTGAGGCGCAGAAGCTGCATTTGTCATTCAAGTTACCCGACGCTCAGAAGGACAAAATTGAACAGCTAGTAAAGGCATTCGAGGAATATTGTGTCGGAAAAACAAACATCACAGTTGTCAGGTACACATTTACCTCATTTAACCAGACCAATGAGTCTATGGACACGGATGGCTGGTATCACACATATACCATATGAGAGATGACTGAGCGCTCACATATACCGTTTCTCGAACGACCCGATTCATTTTTCGAATCTTATAAGATGTTGACAGGACATAAAACTCCAACAACCAACCATTTATACACATATACACATATATGTGCATCTGTACATGTGTACGTATACATACATATACCGTACATAATATAGGCATAGATACACAGATATTACATATATACATTTGACGTCCAATAGCCGATGATACAAAGCTAGTGTGCTCTAGAGGCATCGTTAAATAAAGTAAGCTTTACACAGATATGCACATACACACATATATAGACGAATGTACACACATATAAATATATATACAAATATATATATATGTATATATGTATATATGTATATATATATGTATATATCTATATATGTATATATATATATATATATATATATATATATAATGAACATTTGTAACGTTATTAATTGGTTGGGATCATTTTAACTGCGGACAATTTGTCTTTTTCATTTCACTGCTCGTTGTCAATCCTAACAATGTCAAACAGGTGTTTGCCAGCTGGTTCCGTGGTGTAACGGTTAGCACTCAGGACTCTGAATCCTGCGATCCGAGTTCAAATCTCGGCGGAACCTTCCTTTTCTCTCTTGACACTTCTTCAAGTTCTTGCATGTAAAACATGGTTTGCGTGTTTTATCACTTAGGATTCATACATGGCTTTGAAATATCATTTAATATCTGTATATATTTATGTATATATATTGGCTATATCGATATATATATATATATGAAGTGGCCGAACGGTTAAATATATATATATATATATATATATATAAATATATATATATTTATGTACAAAAGCATATATATATTTGTGTGTGTATATATATATATAAACATATTTCAAAGCCATATATATATATATATATATATATATATATACATATATGTATATACATATATATCCAAATACATGTTTACATAAATAGAGACATACATATATACACATATATAAAAAGAAATTATATATATGTTTGTGAATATATATATTAATATGTATGAGGGGAGTGATAGGGGGAGAGAAAGATGGGGAAGAGATAGGAGAGAAGGTAGAGAGAGGGAGAGAGTTGGAAAGAAAGAGGGAGGGAGAAGAGGAAGAGAGCTAGAAACGACCGGTGGTATTGTGAATTGCTAATTCAATCTCTTTGTAATAGGTGGCGCCACCACTGCAATAGAATCCACAAAGTGCCCTCATCATCATCATGCTGTCGGTTGCGATGTGACAAAGACTGCTTTCATTACTTGACTGCTGCTCTCCATTTAGCTCTCTGCTGTGAGAGTTGCGTCCATGAGTCGGTCTTAATGTCTCTCAGCTTCAGGTTTTACATTTCATGAAAGCTGCCTGCAAAAGTGTTGAGGTGCTGCTGGCTTTTGCAAGTTACCAGCGGCACTCTCTCGAGGAGCAAATAGAGGTTTCACACTGGCAAGAACATGTCAAGACAGGCGCAAACTATTTGTCCCTGCAGTGGCTGGTCTGGAGATGTTGGGAGTTCCATACATCAACTGCCCTTAATGCTGCCAATGTGACATGGTTTTCTGTTTAGGGTTTGCTCCCTTAGCCTTCGGTTCTGTCAAGAACCTGTACCACAAGGCAGTGCCCTACACTCTGGTATTTAATCATTCCTTCGAGGCCCGGAGTGTGCCGTGTTGGGTATGCGTGTGTATGTGTGTGGCAGTTGTTTGTGTGTGTTGTTTGTGTGTGTTGTTTGTGTGTGTGTTGTTTGTGTATGTGTTGTTTGTGTGTATTGTGTGTGTGTGTTTGTGTGTTGTTTGTGTGTTGTTTGTGTGTTGTTTGTGTGTTGTTTGTGTGTTGTTTGTGTGTTGTTTGTGTGTTGTTTGTGTGTGCGTTGTTTGTGTGTGTTGTTTGTGTGTGCGGATTGTGTGTGTGTTTGTGTGTGGAGTGTGTATTGAGTGTGTGTGGAGTTTGTGTGTGGATTGTGTGTGTTGTGTGTGTTCTGTTTGTGTATGTGTTGTTTGTGTGTGTGTGGATTGTGTGTGTGTGGATTGTGTGTGTGTTGTTTGTGCGTGTGTTGTTTGTGTGTGGGTTGTTTGTGTGTGTGGATTGTGGGTGTGTTTGTGTGTATGTTGTTTGTTTGTTTGTGAGTGTGTTGTGTGTGTTTTGTGTGTGTTGTTGTTTGTATGTGTGTTGTTTGTGTGTGTGTTTTTGTGTGTGTTGTTTGTGTACGGTTTAACATGTAAGCGTGAACGGGGCTATAAACACCTGCGCAGTGTACGTCCGCCCCCGTACCCTAACCCCCACACCCACCCTCCAGTGGTTTCTGGGGATGGTCAGTATGGTATAAAGATGGCGAGTTCTTGGGGAAGTAAGGTAGGAGTTAGGTTTGTGAGTAAGAGAGGGCAGGTTGAAGGGAACAGATGTTGCAGCTAATATGAATATTGAAAGATGAGTACTGGCTAGATATTCACTGCAGCAATAGGAACATGAGTTGTAGTGTATTGTAGATAACAGAGCAAGTTGAATCAACTTAGGGCGGGTAGGGGCGGGCCGGCTAAATATAGTTATTCCTATAAAAAAAAAAGTATTTGTACAAAGTTAAATATGAAGAGTTCAGGCGCAAAACCCCATAAACGCCAATCCATAAATGCAATTAAAATGAAAGATTTTGACCTGAAAATAATTTAAATTCTGACTAATTCCACTTTGTTGTGATGGCATGATTATGGAGCAATGACCAAAAATTTAGGAAGGTTTGATTCCAATGTTTATCCAAATTTTTGGATTGGTGTTTACGGGGTTTTGCGCCTGAACTCTTCATATCTTTTTCAGACTCCATTAACCAATAACAGGTATTTCCTCACCGCCCAGCCTCCCCCTTTTAGGGGTTCAGCATGTTTGGAAACTATATTTTAGTTATTTCCTATGTAATCTTGAACAGCTTTATATATTTTTATAAATCATAGCTAGTACTGTCAGTGCATGGCTTCAATGGACAACTTTGCAACTAGACCAATGTTGTCCTGATATGGCAGTAATTTTGCTCTGCCATTGGGGCGACATTCAAAGCAAAGCAAAAATGGCGCCGACGACGACACACGCTGTGTAAGGAGGCTCCATACAATAGTGTGGATTACTAATGAAATAACGGTGCTAACTAGCAGGAATGTGCACAGAGGCATAGCCCTATGCAAATTATGCATTGTTAGGATAATAAGGAAGAAATCCAAACAAAAACATACCAACAATGAATAAGGTATGCCCAACCGTTGAAAATGGCGGCAGTCGCTATAGGCAATGAGCAGAGGATTAAAACTGACAACAAAATGACAAACCCCCAAAAAGAAATTACTTCGAACAAAAAGTCATAACGGCAATACTAGGAGAAAACATCACAAAGATAATCAAAGATTGGATAATAGATGAAATAAACCAAGTTAAGACAAAACCATGCAAGTCAAAACCGGAAGATGATTCCAGGACAGAAGTGGATAATGCGGACACGGAGAATGCTAAAATAAATGTCGAAATACCCAAGGACACGAAAAAGAACTTAGCAAACTACAGACAGCATACAACAGTCTGTAAAGTCAACGGCTGGCATTTGTGGGTTGTGTAGGCAGGTTTGTAGGAAATCAATACAAGCAAGCAGAGAAAGGAAGCGTATAAAGAGTGAAAGTAGAGTGAGAGCTTGCACCC
The DNA here is from genome assembly GCA_030323885.1 of Branchipolynoe longqiensis. NCBI lineage: Eukaryota > Metazoa > Annelida > Polychaeta > Phyllodocida > Polynoidae > Branchipolynoe > Branchipolynoe longqiensis. Next base: position 15,704,758 of record CM059189.1, on the reverse strand, counting down.
TCAGGTTTATTATTATATAGTGGTACATGGATCTGATATGGCATACCACCTGACCATTATCTCCAATCAGCAAAAAGCATTTCTAGTTCCACCAATGAACAGTAGGCATTCTGGGGTCACCATGGCTACTGTGATCTACCCACCACCACCATGCGGTGTGGCTGCTTGGCCTGCTGTGTGTGTGTGTGGTGATCCGTGACTAACAGTTAGGAGGTAGGGGGTAGTGAGTAGAGCTCTTGGGCTCCTTACACACTAACAGTGGTGCCTCATTCACACTATCTACCTAATACACAATGACTATTGACCACAAGTAAAGAGTCACCAGCAACTACATAAATACATTCATGCACCTGGCCCTATACATCATTTACATTAATAGACCATTTGTTCTCCTTTATAGACCATTTCGCATTCCCCACCAATGCTTTTTATCAGAATATTTTACAAGTCTAACACTGGAATGTGCTTGGTACAAGGCAAACTACAAAAACAGCAATGACGAAACATAAAACAAAAAAGATGAACCCAAAAGAGATGGCAATACAACAACAAAAGAATAAAATATGCTACCACAAACGGGAGTGGAAACACTACAGCAACCAGCAGTGGAAAACAAAAAACTAAACTTAATCGTAGAGGGCATCCCAGAAAAAGAAGGTGAGTCCATAGAAAGCACGGTCTCAAACCTGCTAAAAAAAGAGGAATGCTCTTTCGATTGGACATAAGAGCCTATAGACTGGGAAAAAAGAACAGGAAAAGAACAACAAATGAAGGGCCAAACAAACAGATCAATGAGTCCAGAGAAACAACCAAGGAAAATCATGAGGAAAACCCCAACAACAACACTAAAGAGCAGCCAAAGGAGCCCAGGCCGAGAGGCATAAAAATCCACCTAGAAAAGGAAAGCCAAAAAATGTCACTATTCAGAAACAAGCAAGAACTGAAAAATGGACAAGATTAAAAAAATGTCACACTCTGGCCAGACAGGACCGAGAAGGAGATGTTAGACGAAAAGATGGTACAGCAAATGTACACGCTGGCGAGGGAAAAGAATGACAAAGCAACAGCCAGAATGGGAGGAAAAAATGTCGAAATAGAAGGAAAAATATACAAACCAACGGAATTTGAGAACATAAAGGTTGAAGGAATAAACCTGGAGACTGTAGCGACAAGAGAACACAGCTGGGGAATTTCCTTCCAGGGGCACAACGCCCCCCACAACAACCTGTTCAAATGCAAAATACAGGGAAATGATGGCAAAATGTACAACTCGGCCGAGCAGTATTACTGCTCAGTAATGGCTAAATACCACAATAAATTCGATGTCATGCGGCTCATTGGATGAACTGAAAACCCATATACCATTAAGGCACTAGGAAAAAAAGTATGGCAGTCACCAGACTGGATAAAAAAGTGATGGAGGAAATTGTAATAGCCAAATTCACACAAAATGATGAGCTAAAAGAAAAAATCTTAAATGCACCCAGGAAAGCCTTCAGGGAATGCATGAGATGGCCCTACTGGGGCACAGGACTATTTATTTCTCCAAACTGCAGATGCAGGAGAAATAGTCAAACCAGGTTATCAAAATAAAATGGGTGAAATCCTCCAAAAAACAAGGGACACCATCCAGGCAAACTGCCAGATCTCGAGGTATGAACCAAATAAAGTAAAAAATAAAATAAATAAAAATAAAGATAAAATAATATACTATATAAAAGCAGAATGCACTAAGCCTACGAGGCGGACGTAAAAACTAACAACGAAATCTGTGTTGCAAAACTCTCACATACGACACGTAAACAACGCACAACATCACAAATGCACAACATCCCAACCGAAAAACATTAAATTAAGGATCCTGCCTTGGGGCCGGGATAAGAACATAATAAATAACAAACATAATAAATTGCAAATAGCGATGTAGCACATGCTCGGCCCAATTTTGAACGCACTTCCACCCAAACGAGGTGGACGTAAACACAAAACAGCGAAATCCGTTTGTGACACACGCACATGCTGTAGCACATACGCGGCACACTTTTGACCACACTTCCGCCCAAGCGAGCGCATAAACAACACACATCCCGAACACAAAACTTCCAAACCGAGAAACATGGAATCAAAGACCCTGCTATGTGGAGATTCTAGGATTAGAACCATTGCACCCAAAATAGTAGAGAAACTGAAGTGGAAAACGCACCAGAACTTCAGAGTTTACACAGAAACCTATCCTGGCGCTGGAACCAGCAGGATAGTAGACAGAATTCTCCAGAAATTCAATATGGCAAAGCTAGACCAAGTATACATAATGACAGGAATCTGTGAGCTGACCATCAAAACAGGCAGGATAAGTTCCAGGATAAGGATTCCCTTCTCCTTTATATGATGGGGGAATTCCGACATGCACAAGCATCATGCTACAAATAACGGAAACACCGGTAGTCTGTGAATTGTTGGGAATGGACATTGAAATGTATACAGGAAGAAATGACCATCCCGGCTACCAAACACTAATAAACAGATGCATACCAGAAATAAACGGCTTCGTCCATAGACTAAATGAAGGACTACCAAATACAACCCTGAGGACGCCCAGATATGCGACGTATGTCCACAAGCTGCGAAAATGGAAACAGACGAATCGATATGCATATGGATTATACGATGGTGTCCATTATACACGAACATTCGCACACAAAATAGCAGCCAAAGTATTGGACTGCATCATCGCGAACCGAAAGTGAGGCAGATGAGCGCACAAGCGGATAAGTATCCCCTTTTCATTCTCTCACTTCTCTTCTCTCTCCTCTCCCATTTTTTTCTCTGTCTTTTCTTTCCTTTTTTCTTCTCTCTTTGCTTTTCACTAAAACGGTCGTATGTAAGCTATCTGTCACACCTGACTGCATGCATGCTAAATCTACAGATGCATGTTACTTTAGAAACACTAACTATATTGCATGATCATGTATATCAGCCACCCACAAGAGCACAAACTGCTACAACATAGAACTTAAGAATTTAAAGAAAAATGTACTAAGATTAACTCCTAACATAAATGGCACAAATGAATATGAATAATATGTCGGGAATATATACTAGCACTACCAGGATAACATACTGCAATAGAGGTCTAGAAAATTATCCTAATCTTGTTGCTGCAAGATTACCCCAAATTTGTAAGCCTAAAACGAATATCAAAATAAATTATGAAAGCACCACAAGCAACATATAATTCTCGGCGGCCACCATACAAATACAAATGCTGTGCAGAATCAACAATGTGTTTGCATGCACTGGAGGCACAAGTATTGACAGCAAAGTGAGGTAGGTGACCATAAAAATTAATACTAGCTCGAAAATAATATTACTTTTAGTCGTTAAAAGCACAAACAAAATCCCTACTCTAATCCACGCTAGAGAAAGATAACCCACCTCCAGCGGTAATGGCTATTTCATACCTAACTGCCACGAAAACATGGTTGAGGAGATTGACTGCAGACTAGGCAGGGGCATGCATTTTGCCCATCTAAACTGCCAAAGTGCCTAGAGCAAAATTGACAGCATTCAGCTGCACTTAAATATCTGTAAATTTGATATATTAACACTATCAGAGACATGGTTTCATGAACTACATAGTGACTAACTTCTAGAAATAGATGGGTACAGACTTGTGAGAGAGGATAGAAAAACACTGAGCAGTTCATAAATACAAAAAAGGGATGGAGGGGTTGCTATATACACCCATAAAAACTAAACTCAGAACATAAGACTCTACAACAAGCAAACAGATCAGACACTAATATTGAACTAGTATGGACACTAATACAAAATGATAAACAAGCACGCAGAGCTGTAAGGAGTCTATATAGACCACCAAATGGGGACATTGAAGATTTCACCACACAACTTGAAGCATCCCCAGACAATGTGTCAAAACTCGCAAAAGCCGAAATATTCCTATTAGGGGATTCAATATAAACTACAAAACAAACAACAAGAACATACTTACTACAGAACTTACTCAAAGGAAGAGGACTATAGCAAACAATTTGTGAACTAACCAGACTTGGAGAAAACAGCTCAATAATAGACCTAATCATAACAGACTCAAATCATGCCCACACCCCAGGAAATAGGAACTGGGGCATTAGTAGCCATGAATTGATATATATAACTAGAAAGAAAATAAAAACAAAAAACAGAACTACTGTCCGTATGGGAAGATCATACAAAAATTACATGAAGGAAGCACGAGCAGCGCACCTGGAAAAAGAATGTGAAATTACCAATAACAACTGACACAGATGTAAACGACGAATGGAACATTATCATTGGGGAAGTGAGAAGTCACCTCGACACTACCTGTCCAATAAAAAAAACGTCAAATAAAAAAAATCCAGGACCCATGGGTAACCCAAGAATTATTCAACGCAATTATGGACAAATATAAATCAGGTAAATTAGCTAAAGCAAGCCGGAGACTTCATCACATAGAAGAGTACCATATAGCAAGAAATCGAAGCCATAGATCAGTGAGGAAAGCCAAAAGGAAATTCATTATCAAACAAGACCAAAAATGGGGTAAATACTCGCATAAATTCTGGAACAATGTAAAGATCCTAATTCCAAACAACAAAACTAAAGATACAATTACCTTATACAACAATGAGGGAATTGAAATCAGCAACAAGGATACAGCAAACATAATGAACAAACACTTTTCTACCGTAGAAAATAAACTATCCAGAAAATTTAACTCTAACTGGGCCACAAAAGCACCACAACTAAATGTAGTCATAGGGGATTGCGTAACCACAATAAAAGAAATAAGTGATCTCATAAAAATAGTTGATTACAATAAGCCCTCAGGCATTGAATATACCTCAAGTATAGGACTGAAGGATGGATTCGGATGCATCCCAGAGGCCTTATGTAGACTGAAGGTACCTATGTTAATGGAGAAAATAATGACAGACACATTATGGACCACCTGATCGAGCACCAAATACTAAAAAGTAAACAAGGCAAATTCAGAAAAAACACACTCGACAATTAAAACAATTGCTAACTTAATAAGCGATATCTCAAATAGTATCAATAAAAAAGATCTAGTGGGTGCAGCATTCATAGACTTCAGCAAAGCCTTTGACAAGGTGGACCACACTCTCCTAATCAGCAAACTATCCCAAATTGTAATAACAGGAGTAACGGGAAAATGGGTAACAAGCTACATAAAAAATCGAAAACAATGCACAGCAATAAATAGAACCATACCAAGCGAGGAAAGACTAAGCTGTGGCGTACCACAAGGGTTAGTCCTGGGACCACTCCTCTTCCTCATATATATAAATGATCTAAACAACTGGCTAGCCACTGAAAACATCCAACTATATGCAAATGATACTGTGGTATATACTGCATAAAACCTAAATCAAACACTAACAAAACTAACTGAATGGTGCCATCTAAAGATAACTATTAATAGCAATAAATCGAAGACGGTGTTATTCGGTACCAGACTAAGCAATAACAACAAAATAAAATGTCTCCTGGGAAATAATGAGTTAGAACAGGTAGAGAACTACCGATATCTGGGAGTGTACCTTGACAGGCACTTAAACTATGACCATTGCATAACAAACACTATCAAAAAAGCAAACCACAAAATATGGCTACTGGCAAAACTAAGGTGCTACATGACTGAAAGCATGGCAATCAAAATATATGAAGGCATAATTCTCCCCTACTTCGTGCTACGGTGATGTAGTATACATGGGAGGAAATACCAAACTACTAAACAAACTACAGGTAATGCAAAATAAAGCCCTTAAAATAAGACTCTAAGTACAGCAAAGTTATCCTATGATAGAACTATACAAAAAAATGCAAAGCAACACTATTAACAAGCAGAAGAGAAATGCACCTGTAAATACTAGAACACCACTACACCATGAAACTGGATTACACAGTAGCCCCCCCCCCCCCCCGCAGGGACACAAGACACATGGCGGCCCCAATACTCCTAACGGAAATAAGCAACACTAAAATATATGAGAGAAGTGTACTAACCATGGCAGCACATGCCTGGAATAAACAAAACATAAAACTACGGGCAATCCGTAACCCTGACCACTATAAAAAATTCCTAAAGAAAACAATTACTTACTGACACAACAAAACCACACCTGCCCCTGAGCGCAGTCACTGCTTACTGTCCATTGGCACAAAAGCAAAAGACAGGCCAAAGAAAGGGGTAGGCACTAAACAGAAAAAAAAGGAGGAAAATTAGCCCTCCAAAGTATAAAGGAAATCAGGAAAGCTATCATCACATGGCGCAGTCCACCTGGGTATGTGTAATGGCACAAACCAACACAGAAATGGACAGGCCACGGTCATGCAACTGATCCACCCTGAACTACAAAATGACTAGGCAAACAACACAGCAATCCGACCTGGCCGCAGTACTAAAGGGTCTGAGTGTGCACTATCTAAGGACAGGGTTCAGGTGAAAGGATGCTGTAACGAATAAAAGAATACAAAAATCTAAATGGGACTGGATCCTCTCCCGCAAGCCTGCATGTCACCCAAGTAGATGTATATTGTCGGCTAAAGTATCATACTCAGACTAGACACAAAACTGGAAAATTACAAAAAAACTAACATAGGCTATTACTAACAACCAAAATTGCAGAAGGCTGATCTGAGCAGACACATGTAAACACTCTTGGGCGAAGGAACAGATCAAGACAGTGCCACAGCTGTCCAGCATTGAAAACAAGCACCCTCACAGGAGCTTATACGTTATGGTCAGAGTAAATGCCTTGTCAATAAAAAGAAATTAAATGTTAAAGCAAAGACATTATCTACATTGAAAAATTGGCAGCATAATCCGATGGTTTTAAGTTTCAGTCATTTTCTGAGATAAATATATTAGATTCATCATTAGTTTGAAATAACTTTGCTTTGACTAACTCGGGAGAAATTTGAAATGAAAACATTTAAATCGTGCTTGTCAAAAGTCTGACATAGGCTTTAGTGATAAAAGGTTCTATGGACTTGAATCATAAATATGTAGTAGGAGTACCAACTAATTAATATGTGTACCAGTATTTAAGTTAGATATGTAGGGTCAAATTTAGGCGAGTGTTTTGTTTGAAAAATTGTTGCTTTTATCGGACTATGCAACTTGAATAATTGGTGCATGTGTGTGTGGTTTGTTTACATGAGCATGTGTGTTTGCATGTGTGTGCTTGCGTATAGACCCCTTTCAATGTTTGTAAACATTGTGTATGCGTGCGCAGCTTGGCTGCAGAACGAATGCACACTGCCACTGAGTTTGCCGGTGTCATGGTATAAAACCCCGGCCTGATCGCAGCCCCTGCCGTGAAGACAGTTGACTAAGCATTTATTTTTGTAAAATAAATTTAAAAGCTTTCATTGGATCGATTAAAAATATCTTAATGCGCGATTGAAGAGGAAGATCTGAAGTATTTAATGTAACCTAAGAGCAATTTATGCTGAAAGTATTAAAAACAGAGATAATAGTGAAAGTTGGGATATTCTGAGTGTCAGTGCAATCTTCATACAGAAAAAGTGAAATATCTCTAAAGCTACACCACTTAGAAACAAGCTGCTTGGTACACATATAGAAAACATATTTGACGGATAGACTATATTAAATTTATATGGTTAGGGTTGTGCATTTCTATTAATCTTTAATAGACACTGGCAGTGTGTATTCGTTCTGCAGCCAAGCTGTGCCTGTTTACAAACTCTGCTCATGCGCAGAAGCCACGGCAGGGGCTGCGATCGGGCCGGGGTTTTATACCATGACACCGGTACGCGCAGTGCAAAATGTTTATTTTATTCAAAATTAATAGAAATGCAGAACCCTAACTATATAAATTTAATATAATCTGTTCGTTTAATATGTTTTCTATATGTGTTCCAAGCGGTTTGTGTCTAGGTGGTTTTGGAGATATCTCACTTTTTCTGTAAGAAGATTGCTCACGGCCATTGACAATGCACTGAGTTTGCTGATATGCGCAGCGCCAAACTTCAGTTTTATTCAAAATTAATAGAAATCCAGAACCTTAACCTTATAAATTTAATATAATCTGGTTGGATTGCATGTTATCTGTTTGTCTGCCAAGCACTTTGTTTCTAGGTGGTGTGGTTTTAGAGATATTTCACTTTTTCTGTATGAAGATTGCTCATACTGTCATAGCCATTGAGTTTGCAGTGTGACAGTGTGTCACCCTGCAGCCAAACGGTGTGCGCTCTGAGCTAAATACCCATGCTGACGTCATATGAAATAGTCTATACGGTGCGGGTATGTGTTTGAGTGGATACGTGCATGGGTGGGTAAAGTGGGGACGGCGAATGCTTGGGTGAGGGTGAGTAGGGTGAGTGGGGTGAGTGGGAGTTGGGATGGGACTGGGGGGGGGGGGGCAGCACTGTGAAGATGACACTGTGTTGTTAGGAGAAAGGGTCACTCACCACAGGCCAGTGGTCAGCTGGGCCTATCCAAGGGTCGGACAGCTGGGCCACGCGCCAGGTGCTCGCCCACGTCCACGTTATCTGTTCTGACTAAATGATGCGGCAACGATTGACTGAAATGTCGTCTGCTGTAAATGGAAATACACTAATTACATGCTTTGCCCCAACTGAAAACGATCAAGTGGTAATGATTGACATACGAGTTCGGGTAGATGCTGTCGTCCATGTTTTCAACAAAATGTACAAAAAAACACAAAACGAGACGACATTTAGCGACGATGAATGATGCAACAAGTTGAACGTTTTCGAACAGAGACGGGACTAAAGCGATGCCCTCCTAGTGGTTGGAGGGTTTTGTTAAGGATGGAGGTGTGGGTGTGGGGGGGGGGGGGGGAGTTTGGAAGGCCAGCGATGGTGAAGATGGTGGGGGGGGGGGGGGGGGGGCGGAGGGGAGATGGGGGGGGGCCCCCCCCCCGGTACAATATCCACCTGCCCCTCTGGGCCATTATCCAGACCCCTCATCCCGGGAATGCCAGCAAACTCTCAGAATATGGAGGTCACCCGACTGAGCATATGTGGCATGTTGGGAGGTACCGAGGTCTGACTGATTGGTTCAAAGAGCCATATCATATCGTCACGTTCTGTGTAGTATATCACGTTCTGTGTAGTATATATATATATATATATATATATATATATATATATATATATATATATATATATTATATGCGAATATAAAGGGGCGGATTGTTTTTATATTTTGTTGATTGTTGTATTATTAATGGTATTTCATGCACCATGCATATAATATGAATAAGCAATGCTTAGGAACCTCCCCCCCCCCCCCCCCCCCCACACCTTGGTGGCCGTATTCAACCGTATATATTTACTCCACTAGCGGTGTCCTATTTGAAATTCTAGCGGCTCAGTTGACCCGAGTTGCGTCGTGATAATCGAATATGGTCATCGTTTCCGCAGAATTAATATTGCATTTGTGCATCCATGTTTATGCCAAGTTGTTCTTTATTTCTATTACTTTTGAATAGAGTCAGAGTTTTGCACTGCGCGTATCAGCAAATTCAATGGCAGCGGGCATTTGTTTTGCTCTTTACTATATTATTAACCAATCACTGTCGTCCACCCTGTGTACTGCATAGCGATTTCGTTTCCGTTTGCTGGATTTTGATTATTCAAAATGAGTATACAAATATAGGTGCCCATATAGGGCTATTTCCGTTTCCCATTGCTGGATTTTGATTATTCAACACGAGTATACAAATGGCAGTGCCCATATAAGGCTATTTCCGTTTCCGTTTGCTGGATTCTGGTTATTTCATTGTCCACCTCTATGAGTTCGAGTATTGTTTTGTGTATACATACACGCGTTAGACATTAGCCTCCCCGCTGGGTGGGTCGGTATTATGGCGTATTATGTACCCCTTTGCTGCTGACCAGCCAGTTGGGCCGCTGCTCACTACTGTAATGCATTCCGCAGGAGTTTCTGCCATTCAGACAGGAGAGATCGTCACTGGTGTTCATATTTTTTACTTGTCTCTCCTGATACAATATAAGGTCATATCAGGATGTGTACCGACTTGTGACAGTGCGAACTCATGGCGACTTTATAGTGCTGCCCCACTCGGAGACTAGGCGACCAGGACCAGGATCCAATTTCCCGCTCAGTCACATTTTCGTGATACTGAGCTAGTCAGTCCTTACCCTATGCTATTAATGCCGAGCACTAGACTAGGTAGCAACAAGTATCAATGTTGGCAGTCATTGGTTTGAATTGGTCAGGAATTGAACTCCCGACCTTCCGGACGCTCTACCGATTCGGCCACCGCGGCCGGTGTGACTGTGAGTGACTTTCTCTCACATGGCGCCACCTGCGACATTATCCAAGACTCATATACTACGAGAACATGCATATGTGTGTAGTGTAAAATGCCTATTTTGGTAGTGCCGGACGGGTGGCTGATTCTGTAAAAGCGCTGGCTGGCTTTCCTCGGGGGAGGTCGCGGGTTCTAACCACCACCGAGTCAAACCAATGGCGTGCAATATTGATACTTGTCACTGCCTATAGCCCAACACTTGCTATACATAGGCTAGGGCAAGGACTAGGTTACACAGTGTCATGATAATGTGATTGAGTGTGATATCGGGGCAGGGTGCTGGTGGCCTGGTTTTCCATGGGGCATCACTATAACGTCGAAATGAATGTGCACTGTCACAAGTTAGTACCGTCCGGATCTGACCTCAGATGTTGGCAGGACGTAAAGCACCAAACGACTACATTGTTAATATTAATATTAGAGTGTGGTTTGGTCATCCGTAGTATTAACCCTTTCTTAATTAAAGAGGAGCAAGATGTACTCGGATAGCATATATTAGATAACCCAAATCTATTTTAATTTGAAATATCAACCAAAGTAGTGGCATCAGAAAGGGGGCAAACCCAAACCCACTCACCAGTCACACTGATTCAATGTGCATTCATGTAGAATTAACACTACTCCAAATTGATATGATATATATATATATACTTGTTTACAAAATATTTAAAAAAAAAAAATAACGCTGAGCTCCTAGAAAATGATAAAAGTCTGTGTCGCTAGCGTTTGAAGAGCTTGTATGGTAAATGTTTGTTGTTGTTTGTTTGTTGTTGTTTTATGTCCTAGCAACATCTAAGGTCATATCAGGACGGGTACCGACTTGTGACAGTGCGCACTCATGGCGACTTTATAGTGCTGTCCCACTGGGAAACCAGGCCGCCGGCACCATGACCTGGTATCCCACTCAGTCACATTATCCTGACACTGAGCACACCAGTCCTTGCCCTATCCTAATAATGCCGAACGCCTGGCTAGGAAGCAACAAGTATCAATTTTAAAGTCATTGGTTTGACTCGACCGGGACTCGAACCCACGACCCCACGATCTACCAGCACGGGAGACGGACGCTCTAACTCATTCGGCCATCCTGTATGGTAAATAAAGCACTATGTGATGAGTAAACTGTACCCTCACTAAAACTAACCAGTGTGAACCGAGAAGAAACGGGGGGGGGGGGTGGGAGGGGGGGAGCCGGAGTGTGACAATTAAAACGACATACTCCGTCTGATCGGCGACTACAAACAGATTCAGTCTGTGTAGTGACTTCCAAGATGTTCGTTCCATGGACATCACTCTCCAAAACCACCAGAGGTTATCATTTCACCTGTTGCCCATGGCAGTCAGGTAATCAAGGCATTCCGCTGGTAAGATATGTGCTCGGAGAGTGATGCTCATCCGTGGCGCGCATGCCCATCACTAATTACCCCACTTTGTCCTGGGCCGTGGCCCTTTGACCTCTCGTCCAAGTCGGACGTCTGCGCAGCCGCGTCATCCTGGCGTGGGCACCTTGAATATAAAGGAGTCTGTGGGGGTGGGTGGCTGGGGGTGGGGGTGATAGGGCAGTGTGCATGGGGTTGTTGGGGTAAAGAGGATGAAGCGTGGTGGTAAGTATGTGTGGTTGTGGGATGGTGCTGGGAGTGGCTGATGGGATGATGGGGTGGTGATGGGGTGATGATGGTGTGGTGTGGTTGTGGGGGTGATGGTGATGTGGTGTGGTGATGGGGGTGATGATGATGTGGTGTGGTGGTGGGGATGATGATGATGTGGTGTGGTGTGTAGTGGTGTGGTGTGGTGGTGGGGTGAAGAGGGGAGGTGTGGTGGGTGGGGTGGTGAGGGTGATGATGGGATGGGTGTGGTGATTGGGTGATTGTTGTGGTGATGATGATGGGGTGGTGTGGTGGTGAGGGGGGTGATCGGGAGGTGGGGTTGTTGTGGCGCTTTTTATGGTTGTGATGCTAGTTGTGGTGGTGGTTGTGGTTGGGTGGTCATGGGAGGTGTGGTGGTGTGATGATGTGGTGGTAGTGGTTGTGGTGGTTTGGTAGTCGGGGTGATGATCGGGAGGTGTGGTGGTTGTGTGCTGCTGGTTATATTAACGAGAGGTTTGTGATCTGTTTGGATGGTTACTTCGTTGCCATAAATAAAATCATGGAATTTTTTACATCCAAAACATATAGCTAATAATTCCTTTTCTATCACCGCGTAACTTATTTGTGTTTTATCCAGTGCCTTTGAGGCCATTGCTACTGGTAAATCACACTGAAATAGGGTAGCCCCCAACCCATACTTTGAGGCATCCACCTGGATCACAATCCTTTCTCTTTTATCAAAATATTGTAAAATAGGTGCCCTTGTGAGAAGGCCCTTCAACTCTTGAAAAGCCTGATCCTGCGCCTCATTCCAGTGCCATGCTATGTTCTTCTGAATTACCATCCTCAATGGCTTTGTAATTTGAGCCATGTTTGGAACAAATTTACTTACATAACCTATCATTCCTAAGAAACGTTGCAATGCTGCCTTATCTGACGGAACCAGCATGTCAACAATGGCTTGTATCCTGTCGGTATTAGGCTTCAGCCCTTTTGAGGTGACCAAATGTATCCTGGTCATCACTCCCCTCATCACGATCCGGGTCCACTTCAATTTCATATACTGGCGCACTGTGCTGCTGCCTCTTCTGTTGACGGCAAACTTTGATGAAGTGACCTATTTTGTGGCATCCAGCGCACTCCTTCCCTTTTGCAGGGCAGCTTCCCTATGATGTGTGTATCCACAACGGTCACAACGTGTAGCCGTTACTTGGGAACTCTGTTGAAAACGACTTGTTGACGGCCGTGACCATGGAGATGTTCGTTCTCGTGGTCCCCCTCTCCTGACGTAACGAGTGGACATCGCATCGACTTGATTACTTCCATCTCGACTCACTTGTGCTGCTTTATTCTCACTTAACCGACATAACTGAACACATTCCTCCAATGTCAACTTAGGAGCTTGCAATAACTTGTTTCTGAGTTCATTATCCTTGACTCCACACACAATGCGGTCACATAACAAGGACGCTTCCATTGCGTCATAGCAACAAAACTGTATGCGGTGTTTTAATTCCCTGATGTAACTGTCCATATTCTCCGTAGTCTGATTAAATGTGTTAAATTCATATCTTACAACTGTGATGTTTGTTTTACCTTCACAGTAGTGGTTGAATGCGGCTATTAGAGGTGTTATCTTGTCCTTGTCTGCAGTTTCAAAATCGAAAGTTCTGTGTACCTTTTGCGCCTCTCCACCAGCGACATGTAAAAATACACAACACTGGATTTTCTCCGTTTTAGTTGCCACTCCAGCTGCTGTTGCATATATTTCATATGAATTAATCAAGGATCTCCAACTGACGGCCATGTTCTCATCTAAAAGCAATGGTCCTGGGGGTTTTAATCCGTGCAGAGCCATATCGACGATATTAACCCGTAATATCTGACACCATGTAAAGGACGTGCGAACACCGTGAGTTCTGTAATGTAACTGTCTTCATTAAGAACTATTAGTCGTGACGTCATCCGGTATTATGCTGGGGGCATTCGTACAACTATATATATTACAGTGTGTGCAGTGGTGTGGGGGTGTAGTGTGTGCAGTGGTGTGTGGTGTAGTGTGTGCAGTGGTGTGTGGTGTAGTGTGTGCAGTGGTGTGGGGTGTAGTGTGTGCAGTGGTGTGTGGTGTAGTGTGTGCAGTGGTGTGTGCATTGTCTGTGGTGTGGTGGTGTGGTGCGGTGAAAGTGTGTGGTATAGTTGCAGTGTGAGTGTGGGGTGGTGGTGGGGGAATAGTGGGTATGTGGTAATGAGTATTTGTGGTGAGAGTGGTCATATGGACATTGACATGTTATGGGCATGGCAATGAGAAATGGTCACTAAAGTTAAAGATGCATAATCCGATGAACGCTCTAGATAATTGTTTTGATTTTGAAAATTTGATGCTTCATCGGACTATGCAGCTTTAACTCAATTGGCCATCCCGTCCGATCATAAAAGTTTAGATACCAATATTAGGTTTGTCACTATAATATACGTAATAGAAGCTGAGCTAATGCGTCGCTAACATTGTTAATGTGCGGCGAACTTTACATCTATTCGTGCTTATTTAACGACTTGTCTAGTTCTGCAGCAATGGAAGTGTCAACGGACATGCTGGCAGTGGCAGCGCTGTCCACACAGCTATCGGAAGGTGAGAACTCTGCACTCTCGTTGGCTTGGAGGCGTGAAAGCAGCACCCCAAGTTATACCCAAAATGCAGGGCGGACGGCTGCCACCCCGGGGTGGGTAGCTTCAGGACTCCTGCGGATGTAATGCAAAATGCTGAAGGGTTTATTCCCTCCGAACTCTCATTATGTTGTGGTTTTTTTTTTTGGGGGGGGGGAGTTTTCAGTCGCATTGGTGCGCTGAAGGCTGCAAATCTGCAGCACTGAATGGGCACCACTGAAAGCAGTCCCATGTGGTCGGGAGTTGGCTTCCGATGGGTAGTGATCAGAGGAATTGGGGGGGGGGGGGGGGGGGGAGGGGGGAGGAAGGAAAAAGGCAGACTAAGAGCCCAACCACAGTCCTCTGAGAGGGCGGGGGAGGCTGGGTGGTTGGTGTAGTTTTACGCCCCAGTAAGACCCTACTAAGGGTCTTACTGGGGCATAAGGAAATACTCAAACAGATGGGGCTGCCCTCTATGGAAGATCTTTTGATCAAAAAGAATCTCCGATGGACTGGACACCTCATGAGGATGTCATCAGACAGGCTACCAAAGCAGATCCTCTATTCTCAACTGTCTTCTGGCTACAGAAAGAGAGGGCACCTTTGTCTCTGGTTCAAGGATACCATCAAGAGAAACCTGAAGCTGAGAGACATTAAGACCGACTCATGGACGCAACTCTCACAGCAGAGAGCTAAATGGAGAGCGGCAGTCAAGTAATGAAAGCAGTCTTTGTCGCATCGCGACCGACAGCATGATGATGAAGACCCTAGGCCATACCAGGACATGCACCGACTGGTGACTTTATAGTGCTGCCCACTGGGAAATCAGGCCGCCGGCACCATGACCTGATGTCCCACACAGTCACATTATCCTGACACTGTGCACCCTGTCCTGATCTCATAACGCCAAGCGCCGAGCAGCAACAGGTACCTCTTTTATAAGTCATTGGTTTGACTCGACCAGGATCCAAACTTCAGTCCCTCCAGATTCACTGGTATGCACAGTAAGTCTGGCCAAGGCCAGAGGAAGAAGTGAAGTGAGGATGGGATTAGTTAGGCAGTGGGTGGGGTTACCTGTTAGTTGTTACTAATGTTAGTGAAAATTAGTGGTTAGTTAATAGTGGTGTCAAGTCAGCTATGGCGATGAGGTGGGGCATGCTAGTCCTTGGTGTCATGGTCTGGGCGACCGACAGTGTTGATTATGTCTGCGTTCTGGCAGTAGAAGCGAGCAAGTGCGTTCCAGGATGACTTGGAAATCCTGGAGAGGATAGCCAGAGCGGCCCTATTGTCGCTGAGTTGGCGGTCAGCGTCTTCCATGAAGTCACTGAAGGCAGATCTGTCGACGGCGCCACATGAGGCGAGTATGTGGGCCACATTGAATATCTTAGTGCCGCAGGGACAGCGCTGGAGGTTGGGGATATCAATCCAATGGCAGTAGCCAGTCCTGAACCGGTTGATGGCCACTTGGGTAGAAGCAGGAAGGCCGGCTGGATGGGGGATGTTCATTCTGACCAGGGTGTACCAGAGCCAGATTATTGAATAAGAGTTCCGTACTTGTTCCTTCTGTGTGGCTCATTCCCAGAGTTTGGTGGTGGCGCGAGAAGTGGCGGCGGTCAGTTTGGTGATGGATGGAAGGATGGCTGTCTCCAGGCTGTTCGGTTGGCACCGGCTAGAACGGCACAGTCGGCCTGGTCATTACCATACAGTCCTATATGGTGTCCTTGAAGTGGTAGGAGATGTGAGGGTGACCGCGGGTCCCATCTCGGAGGGCTCTGATGTTCAGGTCTCGGTCTAGACGGATACCTAGGTAGTCGAAGGTGGAGACCCATTCGATAGAGGATCCATCTAGGTAGAGGGGGTGAAGTGGTTGACCTCTGAACATATGCATGATCTTGGTCTTGGTGGGGGAGATTTTTAGTCCAAGTTCCCGGGATGCGTTTCCTACCAGGTGGAGCACCTGCTCAGCGAGATCCTGTGCGTTGATCACATGAGAGCAGGCGATGGCGATGTCATCTGCGTAGAAACGAAGGGGAAAGCCAGGGAAAACGAACGGAAAGGAGGCCTGTTCACTCCTTTCGGGGAGGGGGGGGGGGGGGGGGGGGCTGAAACCTGTTTCAAACAGGGGTGCCACCTGGCAGTGATTGGGGCATGGAGGTGGGGGCGTGGGGTTCGGGTTCGGGTGGGGGAGGGTGAGGGGGATGGAAGTGTTATTTGAAAATTGCTATTTGGAAATGTGCTTATTCTTTACCTTGTTCTGTATGAAAAGGTGTATAGCTATAAATAATATTAATTCATTAGTAAAATATTAATTCGTATTATCTTTATATTTATTCTAATATATATATATATATATATTATATTATATTTTTATATATATATATTTATGAATGTCAAAAGTAAATTTAAGCTGTAGTTTTAACTTATTTACGCGAGGATTTGCCAGTACATTTGATTTGGGGAAGGAAGAGGGGGAGGGGGGGCGGTTAGGGAGGGGCAGGGGGTTTAGGGAGGGGCGGGGGTTTAGGGAGGGGCGGGGGCAACGGGTGGCACGCGCCAGTCTGTGCACAGGTCACCCCCCCCCACCCCCCCACACACACAACATCCTACTCGCCAACCCACACCCACACCCACACCCACCCCACACCCACACCACACCCACACCCACACCCACACCCAACCACACCCACACCCACACCCACACCCACACCCACACCCACCACACCCACACCCACACCCACACCCACACCCACACCCACACCCCATCCGTTCAGCTACTCCGCCAGAACGCGTGCCTCGGGCCTGAAACTACAAAAGCTATCTGGCGGGCAGGAGAAAGCAAGGCAGATGGGTGTGTGGTTTATCTGTGGTTTGTGTACCTTGTACGGCGGAACCCCCACGTCCACCATAACCGGAGCACTCACATCGTCGCTGCAAAAGCCAGGGGGCAGCGGTAGCAGTGTGTGTCAATAAAGCTGCATAGTCACGTGACAGCATCAACTTGTATAAACCGAGACACTTACCTAAATTTGATCAGGTATATGCAATTTAGATACTGATGCCCTTATTAAGCAGTTGGTTTGCACATAAGGGGGGCGGGCCCCTAAGCTAATTTAATAGAATCCATTGCTGCTTAAGCCTGGTCGAGTCAGAGTTTTTGCATGTTTGCCTAGATTAAATTGGCACGTTTTCACTTCAAATACCTCAAAAGTTAGCTATTTAAAATCAAATTTGTTTCAAGCTGAAGTAATGTAGATATTATAATAATCAATCTAATATATTTATCTCAGAAAGTAGCAGAAACTCAAAACCATCGGACTATGCAACTTGAATTGGAAGAGTCAATCGGGAGACTGGTTTTGAATACAGACACGTAGTTCATGTACCTACCTGCGTTCATGAGTCAGGTGTAGCGATACGGCGGTCAATGGTATGTACACTTTAACTGCGAATTATGGCGACGATTCTAACCATACTTATATACATGAGTGACGTCATTATGAGCTATATACTGTGTTGATGTGGTTGATGGCTCAACTGTTCTGATGATGTGAAGACTTCATTGTTTGATATCAATATTAGGCAGCAATATAACAGCAACAGGATAACAAACTCCTGGATCATGCTAGTGCGCCATCACTAAATACCTTTAAATCCATACTGGACTGCCACTGGCGGCAATACAGGTATATCCATGGCACATGATGCCTATTATTTGAATAAGCCAAACTTAGAGATGCCCCAACCTGATAGCATCAGGTTGGGGCCTCTCTATCAGTGATACAGGTTCTATAGCCTAACCAAATCAGGATCAAATGAGCGTGAGTAACCAACATCAAAAGGACATTTAAGTTTTAGTTGCTTGTTTACATCATTATTCGATTTTAAATTTAAGCACGCTGTTTGAAGGAAGCAATGTCGGGACATGATTGATTCAGGAGAAAGTGAATCACAAACTATGATAGCATTAGAAGAAATAATGCATCATAGTATGAATGGACGGGTCATCGTGCAAGTACATTGTGTACACTGGTAGTGCATAAAACGAACTAGTTTAATATATTTAGTGGTGAATAGCAGTTCTCCCATGAATACAAAATGTCGGAGCCATTAATTAGCTTCATTGGAACAACTCGAGTGTGGGCTCAGGACGGTGGTGAGATTTCAAACAGAAAACTGTCCTTGTTTGGAGAGGAGAGAGCATGGGGATGGGGTGAATGGGAGTTGTCAAAAGGTTGTGAAAGGTTGTCAGAGGAAGTGTGCACTGTGTGGAGGCATCCCAAGCCGTTGTGGCGGTTTCAGCGTGTTCCCGTGCTCAGACGTGTACCTCGCTTCTGCGCATGCGTCAGAATCTAATAAACATGGCCGTAATCGATTAACACTACCCGGGCGACTCGGGTCATCCCAGTCGTCAGAATTTCAAATAGAACACGGCGAGTGGAGTCGACAAATACACGTGCCGTGTGCAAAAAAAGAATAACTTAGATTAATTACATGGAAATATAGGTAAACTAGGCCATCATAAAATACTTTAAATCCTATTTTGCTGTATTTTTTATCGGTTATTAAAAAAAAAAAAAAAAATTGTCATCCGGAGCGCGGAGAAGCGTATTCGATTATTCGACCCGAGTTTGTAGGATGTGCGCATGCGCCAATAAGTGTCTCGGGTGATCCGAGTTGATGCGAAATCCGCGCATGCGCAGAAGCAACGGGACACGGCTGAGCACGGGAACACGCTGAAACCGCCACACCGTGTTGACCATGTTAGCTGCATCCGAGCAGGTTTACAGGTCGCTCAGCGGTGCCAAATTCTCGAAGGAATATCACTTGCTTAGAAAATTATTGACAGGTATATAATTGTCATTTATATCGACGATGTAGCATTTGCGTATATAATCGAGATTACATATATTGTTGTTTATTTTTGTATTTCAGATCGTTACATGTCATAGGCTTATTGTTCAACGTGAGGTCATAGATGCTTGACCTTATATATTCTGGTCTTATTATTTATGGCGGGGGGGAGTAGATTAGGGTTTTGTGTGTTAGTCCTGTCCGCCGCTGCATCAAAGTGGCCGCTGTCTCTTCACTTTTGGGTGGTTCGTAACCTTGACAGCTACAGGCTGCAGCAATAGAAAACGGCTCTGATAAATCGGTCCGTTTTTTGGATGAAGAGTAAACTTCAAAAGGGGCAGTTGTAGAAGTGGGGGGGGGGGGGTCATAGTGGGGGAGGGGGGGGGGGGGGGGGGGTCTGAGGCTAGGCCTGTAGCTGGCAGCTGTTGTTTTGTAAATTCGGTGAGTGAATAGAAGGGAGAGTAAAATTGATATATTTTCAATTCTATTTTAAGTAGTTCAAACAGTAAATATATTTGCTTTAATGTGAAATATATGTTAGTACAATTACATTGCATAATTCAATCAGAAACACATATAGACGGAAAAAGGTTTCTGTTGTTGAATGTAAAAATCAGTGAAACACATGGGAGGTTGAACCCACAACACCAAACAACTTCAAATTACAAGTTCAACACCTTAACCACTAGGCCACAGAGATCACACATAGTTACTTGCCTCAGTTCAGGCTATTTGTATATACGACATCATATATCCAAGGTGTGTGATTGTGTATGTGTGTATATATATATACCATGTGTATATCATATGTATGATGTATATATCCAAGGTGTGTGATTGTGTATGTGTATATATATATATATACCATGTGTATATCATATGTATGATGTATATACTAGTCATATATCAAATGTATGTGTCGTGAGGACATCATACGATGCCCACGCAGTAAATACATTTTATATATGTACTAGTAATAGTATATATGTCATATATATACAACATATTTACAAGGTATGTATATATATATATATATATGGACCACCAAAACAAAATATATATTGATCTGGCAATAGTAATATATATATAGGCCTGGGGTAGTAGAACCATATCAGTTTCTACACTCACCTATGACAAACTGCACATTCTATGATTCAGCTGGGCCTGAGCATTAATGCTTTGTCGGGATCCGCCCCAATTGTGGAGGTTTCTGGGTTTAATGCTTTGATGGCAGCAGCCTTTCTGCTCGTGCCTATGTGTTATCGTTTGGATGGGATCCATCGCAAATGTGACATTCCACAGCGTATCCATCGGTGGACGGCCTGAGGTAGTTGCACCATATCAGTTTCTACACTCACCTATGATAAACTGCATGTTCTGTGATCCCGAGTCGTCCGCCGGCGCCTACGCTGCAGAACAGCTGCTGCCGGCATAGCGTTAAGCCCAGAACCCGGCGCATTTACGATGGATCCCGTCCAAACGATAATGCATGACAAGAACAGTCGCTGCCATCATAGCATTAAACCTGGAAATCTGCACATTTGTGGCGGATCCCATCAAGCCATTAACGCTCAGGTACGGCTGGATCATAGAATATGGCTGCTGGCATTATAGCATTAAGCGCAGAACCCAGGGCATTTGCGATGGATCCCTCCAAACGATAATGCATAGGCACACCCAGAATGGCTGCTGCCATCATAGCATTAAAAGCGGAAACCTGTGTATTTGTGGTGGATCCCCTCGAACTATTACTGCTCAGGCCCGGCTGATGTGGCCAGCATGGAATAGCTGATGCATTAGTCAATAGTAATGCAAAAGATCTGAAAGTCAAAAACTTTCAAATGCACACTCCATATGGTTCACTCCTTTTTACATTCAATAACAAAAATTGTTTTCCTTTTATATACAGTGTAACTGACAAATTTCAAATGGATGCGTGCAAAAGATACATACACACACACACACAAACATACATACATACATACATACACACACACGTACGTACATACATACATACATACACACATACATACACACATACACCTCGTATATATGACATCTGATACATAAACTACAGTAGTAATGACAAAAATAAACTAATGCTACAAACCACTATCAAAATCCTAGGGCTACTGCAACTTTTTACAGACAGCACAAGATTAGGAAACAATAGCTCAACAATTGACCTAATACTAACCAACTCAAACCATGCCACAAAATGGGGCACCAGAAGCTGGGGTATAAGTGACCATGAGCAAAAACACAGGCCTATATAAATATAAGATGGGCAGATCCCTAAAAAACTACTCAAAAGAAACATTAAAAAACCACCTATATGAAAATATAGTTGTTTGTTGTTTGTTTGTTGTTGTTTTACGTCCTAGCAAATATAGACAACCTCACAACAAACAGAGATGACACTGATATCTACTGGAATAGCATTGTCACAGAAATAAAACAATCATTAGATGAGATATGTCCCATAAAG